>CM054179.1:38275116-38730116 GCA_028829895.1 Sinotaia quadrata | reverse complement strand
TAATGAGTAAGCCGTATTCATTGAATTCTCTGAGTAAATGGGCGCTACAGCAGGGAAAGCGAGTAAATATTTCGCTTTTTGTGAAAATTTGATAATGCATTGGCGCTTTAAAACTCTACAATGATTTACTTCATTTGAAAAAGGAAAGGAAATCTGTAGAGAAATAAAGCGAAACAGGAACCCAAACAGATTTGTAAAAATGAACTTGAATGCTTTACCAAGGCACAGTGATTTCAGTTTAGTCTCTTAGTGCGCTAATGCGTAACTAGTCCGTAAGTGATTTCAGTTTAGTCTCTTAGTGCGCTAATGCGTAACTAGTCTATAAGTGATTTCAGTTTAATCTCTTAGTGTGCTAACACGTAACTAGTCTGTAAATGATTTCAGTTTAATCTCTTAGTGTGCTAACACGTAACTAGTCTGTAAGTGATTTCAGTTTAATCTCTTAGTGCGCTAATTGGGTACAGTCCATGGAAAGAGATGACTGATTTTGTGACCATTTTAAAAACAATTTCTGCCCAAAGTTACACTGAGATCTCGCGAAAGGCACTCTTCTCTCGACTCTTGCGATAGTCTGTCCTGGCCTAGGCCCTTCTTTCACCAACGACTCGTAACACACACACACACACACACACACACACACACACACACACACACACACACACACACACACACACACACACACACACACACACACACACGCACGCACACTGACAAAATACTTTATTTTGCATATATTCATACATACATATATAAATACACATATTAATAGGTAATCTTGTTGTATCCATTTACTCGTTCGAATAAAAAATTAAAAAATCGATTGAACTTGAATACTTGTTGCCATGTTTGAAGAAGTTTTATTACAGCAAACGAAGACTAAAATGATTATTCTGTTACGTATTCACTGGATGCTTTATTTATTTCAAACATTTGTCGAAGGTGGTAATTAGACAATTAAATGATCAAGGTAATTTTTTTTTAATGTAGATAAGTGATTTTTGAATTTGTTAATTAAAAGCTCAGTATTTTTATCATTTATTAAATAAAGTTCTAAATGTTATCATAGCATAAAACAATGACTTCATCTTGCCTTTAATAACAATAATAATAATACCAACTACAACATCGCTATCAATAGTAATAATAATAATAATAATAATAATAACTCGATAGTCCATGGATTGTGGAGAGGAAAAATGATCCCTAAAATTATCTGACCTATTCTGCGTCCGACAAATATGGATGGGTGACAGCTTCAAATCCTTTCTCTGGACTGTGGAGAGAAGGAAAAGTGGCTCCCTCCAAATTACACCCACACCCAACCCTTGGGATCAAACGTTACCCGGGTTAACAAAGTCTGCGTTAGGCACTGATGTTTCGGGGTGTTCTAGCGAAAAATGGGCTACCGAAACGCTAGCGAAAAATGGGCTACCGAAACGCTAGCGAAAAATGGGCTACCGAAACGCTAGCGAAAAATGGGCTACCGAAACGCTAGCGAAAACTCGGCGGAGATGGACCAGAGAGGAAAATATAAAACAATGGCCTCTTTCTATCAAAGCCCTCCAACAGTAAGAGGATATAGAAAAAAAGAATGTACAAACTCTGGCTCAAACACCATCCAGATTATATTATCAGTGAACAGCGGCTCCCGGACCAGAAGAGAGCGATCATACAAAATCGGCTTTTTACAGTTCTAGAACTACAAAAGATAGAACAGCAACAAACAAATATCACAGTTCTAGAACTACAAAAGATAGAACAGCAACAAACAAATATCACAGTTCTAGAACTACAAAAGATAGAACAGCAACAAACAAATATCACAGTTCTAGAACTACAAAAGATAGAACAGCAACAAACAAATATCACAGTTCTAGAACTACAAACAAACAGCAACAAACAAATATCACAGTTCTAGAACTACAAAAGATAGAACAGCAACGAACAAATATCACAACACTAAGCAATGAAATCGAAGAGAATGAAACTTCCACAAAGTTACAACAGTCAAAAGCAGATGACGACCACACTGGAAAAAATAACCAACGATTTAACTGAAGAACAACATAGCTTGTTAGAAAAACAAGTTTCATGGACAAAAATAAGACACATTTAGTTAGAACCCCAACAAGACTGCTGCAAAACAACAAAGCTCTAAGAACAGCAATTTATAATGCAAATGAAATACTAAAACATAGTCCCACAGTAGATATTACAGAAACCAATAACTTAATATAAGTCACTGTAAACGTCATTGAAAAACATACAAAGCCAGCCAAAGTACAAACAAAGAAACAATCAGTACCACCATGGAAGAGAAGAAGAGAAAAGAAAATAGAGTGCACTAGGAGAGAAATCAGTCAAATGACGGCAGCAATAGACAATAAAGGAAAACTATAAGCAAAATTAGTCAACAAATACCATCTCAAATGCAGAAGCATTCAGACTGCAATAGAAGACCAAAAAAATTTTAAAAATACTTAGACTCAGCCACCGTCTGATGAGATACACTGCAAGAGAACAAAACATTCAAAACTGACCCTGGAAGACAATACCAAGAATTCAAAGGAAATTCCAGAACAGAACAACAGAAGTCAAATAGAAGTCGTATGAAAAGGCTGAATAATAATAATGATGATGACGACAACATGAAGAAGATATAGGTATTATTATTATTATTATTATTATTATTATTATTATTATTGTTATTATTATTATTAATATGGCATTCCTTTAAAAGCTTGAGCGCTTTAAATGTTTACATACAAAGCAAATAAAATTTTCAACATACAACATGCTCTAGCCAAAAAAAAATACAGCCAATATTTGGAGTGTTTGTGCGTGCGTCAAAATTAAGAGGAGCAAACAAGGTAAAATTACAAAATATTAAGGAAACTTCCAAATCACAAACAGAAAGCAAAACAAAGCCAGACAGAACACATTAATTTATTTCTATTTTAAAACGAAACAAACATACAGTATATATATCTTTAACATTTGCAATCAACACCACAGAAACTAATGGCAAATTTGCACATTTAGTTTAGTATATAGCACATTGCTTGTGTGTGTGTGTGGTGTGCGTGTTGCATTTTCACTTCACACGCCTTGTTCTAGTACACAGATCGAATATCCAGTTTTCTTTTTTCTTCTTCGTTTAGATAATGCCAGACTAAAGGCCAGAATTGTTTTTAATTGCTTGAAGGCTCATTTCACTTTAGCAATGTGTCCATAAAACGAAAACACCCATGCAGTAAAATAAGCCCCCATACAACTCTCTAATTCGAGTGAACCTCATGTACGCACCAGAAAACACGAAATTAACTTTTAACCTGTTTGATCATGCGCATTCCGAATGAGAACGTTCCTTCCGGTCCGTCGACTTCTCCCTAAGCGTCGGCGATCAAGAAAATTTAAGAAACTGACTTCCCCCTCGGGCAGTTTTGAAATTTAACGAGAAGATTACTGAAAGTTTAACTTTTAAAAGTACTAAATCAGCTAGAGATTCAAAATTAGTTTTCAGACGTATACGATAAAATTGTTACATTTGACCTAGTTATCAAGAGTAATTCTACTTATTTTCCCTATAAAGCCGTTCAGTTAAATCTTATTCTGAAAATGGTTATGTTAATAATAGTATTTCTATTATATTTTATGCTTAAGAATAAAAAAGAACTAACAGCGGAGCCCAAAAGATCGATTTTAGAACATTGATGGGTTTGGGATCTTTTAAATACAGATTTAAAGTAAAATAAAACCAAACTAAACCAGCAAATACTGTTAATAAGACAAGGGCAAAACACACGAAAAACTGTATATGGCGTTAATCACAAAGTGACTTATCATAAACACCTAAATATCGCTTTCAGTCATTGAGAAATCTAATGTCATGCACCAAAGTATACTCTAATTGCGTCATCATTCAAGCCACAAAACTCGTGTTCAAGAAATCTAAGACTTTTTTACTGGTGTCGTCACAATCCTTATACTCGAAGTCAGTCACACAGCAGTGACACTGAAAAGTCACTCAAAAGGATCAATGGCTACTGACAGTACCGACAAGAAAAAAAAAACCAAAAAAATGCAAACAAGAGGAAATGTCAAAGCATCAACGGCCATTGACACAATACTGACATGAAAGTAAAAAAAAACCAAGCAAACAAGAGGAAATGTGAAAGTCAAAGAGACCCATCGAGATAAAACGAGAAGTGGCAAAGCGAGTCAAGATGAAACATACAGAAAATAAATCAATAGAAGAGATTAATATCTCTCCCCTCCACCCCTTGGAAATACTTAAAAGAAACCAAACTAATTAAACACGGACACAGATACATACACAAATCAAACCGTCAATTTCGTGTAATTCAAAATTTTAAAAAATAATACGTATAATATAAAGAAAATAAAATTTTATACAGTTAAAACACAGCAACAATCAATTATGTTTTGGAAAAAATGAATATGATTAAAAATATTAGTTATGAAAATATTTTCAGCTTTACATATATAGAAACATGAAGTGGAGAAAACGTTTCTTGGATCATAAATTAGTTCCAACTGAGTAACTCTTTCTGCGTGACTGTGTCTGTCGCTTTCAAACGCGCATGCTCAGAGACATAGGAAGTGATTTTTGACGTTTGCCATAGATAGCAGGAGTGCAAAAGAATACAATGTCCATAACGTATTCAAAGGGCATTTCCAAGCAACTGTATCAGTTTCTTGATTGCAGTCAAGCGTATGGTAACTCTTTGGTAGGGATCACGTGATCTTTTCAGACACATGGAAAAGCTCGGAGAAGAAAACGGAAACAGCTTCTCTTACAGTTTGTAACAAAGATAGGAATTTTCGTCATTGTCAAAGAGGTAAGTGACTTACAATCTAATCTATTAGAATTCCTTGGTTTTATTTTTAAAAATAGTCTTATTCAGCTTTAAAAAAATAATAAAATAAAACCTCATAATTTCCGTTGATTCGATTTTAAAGGGATTGTTACAATAGTAGTCTACAGAGAAGAGAACCCTATTTACCATTAAAAGAAATATACATGGAAAAGAACTATATTTTCCATTAAAAGGAATATATACATAGAAAAGAATTATATTTTCCATAATATATACATGGAAAAGAACCCTATTTACCATTAAAAGAAATATACATAGAAAAGAATTATATTTTTCATAATATATACATGGAAAAGAACTGCATTTTCCATTAAAAGGAATATATACATAGAAAAAAACTATATTTTCCATTAAAAGGAATATATACATAGAAAAGAACTATATTTTCCATTAAAAGGAATATATACATAGAAAAGAACTATATTTTCCATTAAAAGGAATATATACATGGAAAAGAACTATATTTTCCATTAAAACGAATATATACATGGAAAAGAACTATATTTTCCATTAAAAGGAATATATACATAGAAAAGAACTATATTTTCCATTAAAAGGAATATATACATAGAAAAGAACTATATTTTCCATTAAAACGAATATATACATGGAAAAGAACTATATTTTCCATTAAAAGGAATATATACATAGAAAAGAACTATATTTTCCATTAAAACGAATATATACATGGAAAAGAACTATATTTTCCATTAAAAGGAATATATACATGGAAAAGAACTATATTTTCCATTAAAAGGAATATATACATGGAAAAGAACTGCATTTTCCATTTAAAGGCAGATATAGCCTCGCTATCAGTCTACATAGTAGCAGCCCGGCAAGTTTAAAATAGATAAATATGCAAAAACTCTTACTCTATTGTAGAGTGAACACTGAACAAATCGTGAACACCAGAGATACATTCGAATCATCAGGATTTAATTTTGTAAATTCTTTCTGCCATTATAACTCTTTCCTATGAAGTTCTTATTTATCCGTAAGCTTATGAGTATTTGTAATTTCTTTTAAACTTTGACATTGTATCTTTGTCCTGTCGTAATTGGGGGTCTGTATTTATGATTATTATTGTTTGGATTATCATTTACTTAACCAAATATTTGTAATACCTGACACCACTGAAGTGTGAGTGGGTTGTGGTCTGCCACATTAAGGTTTTAAGACTCTGTAACATCTTTTTGAACCAAAATGCATAGACAGTATGGCACTTGCAATCGGAAGGTAGGCATTTTTGATATTCACCTGTACTTTCAGTCCTCTAAAAGCCAACTGGTGATGACTTTGGGAGGCTAAGCATATCTCATGCTGTTGAGCATTTCCAGTGACTTCTCTGGTGCTCTTCTATCTGTACTGTAAGACTACATGGCCGATCTATCAGCCTGACATAGTCCTACCAAAGAACAGCTCTGATTGGCCCATCCCAGCCAATCAGAGCTTTGTTTAAACTGTCAACATCCTGCTTTGTTTTAAACGTCATTAAAGCATCTGCTGTGTTTTTGAAAGTTTTTCAGGTAGATTTTTTTCTTGTTTTTACATAACGCAAAATAATGGCGGATTGTGACAGTGAGAGTGATGTGCTATCAAGCAATAATGAATGGGATGATTTGAGTGAAGAAGTATTAGAAAGTAGCAATAAAAGCCGTGAGAGTGATGAAGATGCGATCGCACCTTGCAGCCCATGGTTTCGTGTGCATGATGAAGAGATAGATCGAGATGATCCTTACCCTTTCTTTGAAACAAACACTGGACAAAGGAAGTGCCTTGTCCCCCCACCCCCTCAGCCTACCTGTGGATACTTAAGACATATTTTCTCCAGTTTGTCCTGTTTTATAAATGTATATACCTCTCTATATGTCTGATGTTTAGATTTATCACAATATCATGTCTTAAAGGATGTCCCATCATGTCCAAATAATTATGTCAAATTCCAATCGTTTTTTGTTTTTTTTAGCAAATTACTTCTTAATTGGGTCAGGGTCCAGAGGGTTAATGGTATGGAAGAGAGAAAAAATGTACTGCGCCCGTATATCCGCCAACGAGTGGTGTCTGCTGACATAAATTAAGATTCTCATCACATATAAATAGTTATGGATGATTAATTAATTTAATAATAATCATAACCATTGACTAGGTGGCATTGGCATCACAGATTGTATATTTGATCGTTGAATTATAATTTACAGCACTTGGTTTGTAACTTTGAGCGCATGAGCACTTGGTTTGTAACTTTGAGCGCATGAACACTTGACTTGTAACCCATTACATAACTTTCACCTGTTTATTGATCGAAGAAAATAAAGTTGCTAATTTATATATATTTTTTAAATTGTTTTAAATTTAAAAAACCCAGAAAATAAAATAAAATGCTTATACGTAACAAACATCTAATAACGATTAGGTCTGCTGAAGACTTGAAATGGGCAGTTATTTTTAAATTTGCAAATTGCCTAATGCTGTTTGAAATTCCTAGTTAGTTGTTAGGAAGGAAGTTTGACAGGTTATTAATATGTGATGACACTTTACCCCTTCACACCACCTCCTCAGTCGAAATCTAACCCTTCTTATGGTATGGGCCTCATCGTCCATAGTGACTTTCTTTGCTGCTTTCATCTGTAGGAATTGTGAATGATTAAAGTCCTCCCTTGCTGTCACAGCTGTCTTATCTTGCTCTAACTTCATTTCGCCGGGGGCCGGAGAGTTGGCAAACAAACTGACGGCACGTTGACAGGCAGTGTGTGGATAGAAACCTACGCCTGATTTGAGCGATCCGCCATTTCTGTCGGACAAGGGTCATCAATTTACAGAACGGATTGCACTTGACCATCCTGTGGTCAGTCACGTTTCAGAAATAATCTTCTATGGGTGCCGGCGATACCCCAGTGATCAGACAGTCTGACCAGTACAATATGTTGCCAACTGTTATTCGTCTAGGAACCGTGCAATAGTGCCGGTTTTTTTGTTTTTTTTTTGTGGAAAAGGCCGGCAACTTTTAATCTCTCTCGAACGTACGCGAGTGACAGTGCGTATCTGGGCGTGTGTCAGTGCGTATCTGGGCGTGTGTCAGTGCGTATCTGGGTGTGTGTCAGTGCCTATCAGGGCGCGTGTCAGTGCCTATCAGGGCGCGTGTCAGTGCGTATCTGGGCGTGTGTGTACGGCAGTTATTATGTTTGTAGGTGAGAGAATATGACGTTAAAAATACAGCTGTTTAGTACTCCAAGAGTTTGTCAAAAATAAATCTAACGTTTGCTTAGTAAATGCTAGCTAAGCGCAAATTGTTAAGATGATTTTTGCACCGGTTCAGTGAAACGCGTGTTTTTTCACCCTGTGTTAAAACAAAACAGTCTTCAGCTTGCAGTAATATCATCAGTATCACAAGCATGCCATAGCACCATGATCAATATCACAAGTATGTAATAATAACCAAGATCATTATCACAGGCATACCATCTACCACGATCAGTATCACAAGCATGCCATAACACACGATCAGGAGGACAAGAATGCCATAATGGCACAATAATATCACAAGCATGCAATAATACCATGATCAATGTCACAAGCATGCCATAACACACGATCAGGAGGACAAGAATGCCATAATGCCACAATAATATCACAAGCATGCAATAATACCATGATCAATGTCACAAGCATGCCACAATACCACGATTAGTATCACAAGCATGACGTAATACCATAATGAATATAACAAGCATGCCATAATACCGCAATGAATATCACAAGAATGCAATAATACCATGATCGATGTCACAAGCATGCCATAATATCACAATGAATATCACAATCATGCATAGTACCAAAAATAATATCACAAGCGTACCATTATATACAATCAATATCACAAGCATGCCATAGTTAAAAGATTAATATTGCAAGCAGGCAATTATACCATGATCAGTATCAAAAGCATGCCTTAATATCAAGATCAATATCACAAGCATGCCAAGTAGAAAGATCAGTATCACAAGCATGTCATAATACCACGATCAGTACTACATGCATGCCACAATACCATTTTCAATATCACAAGCATGCTACAATTCCACGTTTAACATCACAATCGTGCCATTATACCCTGATCAGTATCAAATGCATGTCATAATACTATGATCAATATCACAAGCATGTCATAGTACCAAGATTAATATCACAATCGTGCCATTATACCATGATCGACATATCACAAGCATGTCTTAATATTAAGATCAATATCATAAGTATGCCAAGTACCAATTCAGCATCACAAGCTTGCCATAATACTACAATAATTATCACAAGCATGCCATGATACTCAATTAGTATCACAAACATGCAATAATACCACGATCAGTATCACAAGCATACCTTAATACCACGTTCACTATTACAAGCATGCCACAATTCCACGTTTAACAGCACAAGCATGCAATAATACTACGGTCAGTACCACAAGCACGCTATAATACTACGGTCAGTACCACAAGCACACTATGATACTACGGTCAGTACCACAAGCACACTATGATACTACGGTCAGTACCACAAGCACACTATGATACCGCGATTACACTACAAATTTCAATGCAATCATTTTGCAATATCACCGACAATTCATAATCATTGCACTATATTGCAATTATATCATAACCAGGATTTACTATTATCACTCAGCGATAATATCGCCTACAGTTCTTAATAATTTCAATATAATAGTTTCGCCAGCAGATTATAATTTCAATATGTTTATCCAGCTCTATCAAAAACAGGCATGTATAATCACCATTCAATGACATCAGCAGTTATACATTTTAATTTTAATATTTCATGTCCTGATATGTTCAATGTCAACATACCATTGATATTATTAACATGTTTTAATATTATTAATATCGATTGGTCAAAACTGTCATCTGTGACTTCAGCGTGCTATAATTTTTAAATAGTTAGATCTCTAAACTGTAACATTTTTAAATAGTCAGATTTCTAAACTGTAACAATTTAAAATAATCAAATCTCTTAACTATAACATCAATGATATAGTTAGATTTCTAAACAATAACATCAAGAAATAGTCAGATCTCTAAAATATAATTATATTTTATATATAAAACATATCTTTAAAATATAATATTCTCAAAATAGCGGAGTTCCTAAAAAGAATATCAACGATATAGTCAGATCTCTGAAATATACCATTAACATAATGAGATCTCTAAAATGTAATGTTATCAAAAATAGACAGACCTCTAAACTATATAATCAAAATAGTCAAAAACTATAATATTATCAAAATAGTCAGATCTGTAAAATATAATATAATCAAAACAGTCATAGCTGTAAAATATAATATGATCAAATCAGTCATATCTGTAAAATATATGATCAAAACAGTCATATCTGTAAAGTATAATATGATCAAAACAGTCATATCTGTAAAGTATAATATGATCAAAACAGTCATATCTGTAAAGTATAATATCACTCACACACCAATATCTCAACATTCAATGTCACCAGCATTGCATAATATTAACAAATAAATGTTTAATTGCATACCATCACGGCTTGAGACGCATAAGTCATGTTCATTAAAAAAAAATAATAATAAAATAACAAATAGCGTCAAAGCAAACGGAACTTCTACCGTGGCCTGTCATAAACTGCTTCCGGTGTGGAATTGCAATGAATGACAGCAAGAAACCCACTGGGAATAAAATCTCCTTTCATGTCACTCGCCTGTTCGGTCATCTGCACTTTTGTGTCCGAGTTCGTGCACCCTTTCTGTCTAATCAATGACTTGAATTCGCAAAATCGTATACCCCACCCCACTTCTTTGCACAGACTACTCTGGACATTTTTTTTTTTGAGAAACAAAACTATCGAAGACATTTTGGTGGTGGTGGTGGTGGTGGGCATATGTGGTAAGTGGAAAGTGAATTAGCAATGCTAGAGTCAATTTCTCACCTGCCAAATTCGCAATTAGCCAGTACGGTGAACTAATGAGCAAGAGTGACAAGGCTTGATTTGGGGGTGGGGGTAACCCAGCACGTACAAAAAATATAGTAAGCAAGATCTCACATATCGTTATTGCAGCCTCGCTAACTTGTGCGACTAGAGAAATCTCATTATAGATCAATTGGTATTTTACATGCAGGAAACAGACTCGAAATTGAGTGCTTCATAAAAGACGGGTGGGGGTGGGGGTGGTTGCATTAGCTTCCCTGGAACCTTTCATCGTATAACGCTTTCGGCTCTTGATAGTTCTGGAGGGACATGGTTCCCCTCTCTATATTCCGGGCTCCTGAGCACAACACCAGGTGGGTCGCTCAGTATCAAAATCCACCACCACCACAATGGGGTAGTCGTATCAGATTGCCATGAATGCCACTGGAACTCAGGATGACAGAGATCTCATATCGATGTTATCAAGTTGGTAGAGGGATTCAGTTTAACTGACAAGATAGCAACATATAGGACAATAACTTGTTTATTAAAAGTATCGTCCTTGATTTTTTATTTTCCTCAGCTAAACTTCGTTTTTACATAAAATGAAAATAATCTAGATAAATATTTGCTTCTTTACATATAATATTTTATTATACAAAGGTACGGAGTTAAGGTTAACTACTCTCTTGATTCTCACTCGCTAGCACTTCCCCGCTTCGACCGTTTGCACTAAGCTTAAATGGCCACAGTCCAGCTTGTTACGTCTGGTTTCATCAGTAAGCCTCCCAGTCAAAACCCGAGCTGAAAAAAATTATGAAATTTAGTTTTGTTAGGGAAATAATGGATGTTTAAAAAGTCTCTTTTATTTAGTATTTAATCGCGGTTTAAAAACTAAAGAAAAACAACCAACCATTAGATGGTGGCTTAATGTCCAAACCGTCGGATTTGACGATAAATCGGGTCCCGTGTGCTTTAAAGCCGTAGAACTCAACATTCCTTGGCAAATGCATCTTGACAACCCATCAAAACACGCTTTTCCTCAGACACAACTTTACTTTCTCATCATTATCCCGATATTTATTTCCCTTCCAGAACATTCACCCACTCACTCACTCACTCATTCACTCACTCTCTCATACGCACACAAACCCCAAATATCCTTTGCTGCTTGCATACGTCATAGCAATCAGTCAAAATCTGAAATCGGAAGAGCAGCCATAGTAAACCAAACAGTCAGACAGTCAGAAAAGATGAACAGACCAAACACAATAGACAAAACAGACCAAACAGAAAAGACGAAATAGACGAAAACAGAAAAGGCGAAATAGACCAAAGAGAAAAGGCGAAATAGACCAAACAGAAAAGATGAAATAGACCAAACAGAAAAGGCGAAATAGACCAAAACAGAAAGATGATATAGACCAAATATAACATACTTCAGGTCAACGTGGAACAGGGTTGCGGTCGGATTAAAATATGCATGGCATCAAATTAAAAGATAGTTGCGATCTGAGAATTTCAAATCAAGCACTTCAGGTAATTAATGACTCCAAAAGCTTTTAATTTCGCCAAAGATTGGATGATGCCTGTGTCAGGAATAAATTCCAATCATGCAAACTTCATAAACCAGCACCAGAACACAAACAACAGTGGAAGCAAATGTCTATAACATTGTCTGCCTCGTGATCTTTTATTAGCAGCAGGAACACGCCGGCATTTTCAATTCCTCGTTTGCAGACGCTCTTAAGTGATTTAGTACTTGTTCATTCGCGCAAGATCGCACTTGTTAGCACAAGCTTGCTCTGTTTCTTTGCCGTTTTCTCCTACTCGCACCAGTTAACACTGACTTTTGGGGATAATACGTCATTCCTCAAGTAATCTTCTAACAGTGTCATGACGTCTTTCAGCTATCTCAAAGTCTACACTTGCACTTATGTGTAATTAATAGAGAATGGGGTTGAGTTTTTTTTAAAACCTCTAAAGCAGAGTAACGCAAATGTGGGTCATGAGTCAAATACAAAATGTTTGCTTGATATCCCAGAGGTACCACCAATTGACTGCTATCAGTCCCTTCCTTTTGACGAATCAAGAGACTATCCTTCCAGTGAAACTCAATAGCTTTGCCAGAAGATTTAGATACACAATCCTGAGAGCTTGGTCTTTTCTTGACATACCACTAGATAATCATCTGTCAATTGTGCTGCTCTGTGCTTTTAATACATTCCTAATGAATTAAAGTTTGTTTATTCTGAATTGCTTCTTATATATAAGTTTAGTTAATAATTTTAGTGCGACTCCTTAAATGAAACAAAACATAAAAAAATGTTTACTGTCTAGAGCACTCTGACGTCATAGAAATGAAACAAAACACACAAAAAATGTTTACTGTCCAAAGCACTCTGACGTCATAGAAATGAAACAAAACACACAAAAAAAATGTTTACTGTCTAGAGCACTCTGACGTCATAGAAATGAAACAAAACACACAAAAAATGTTTACTGTCTAGAGCACTCTGACGTCATAGAAATGAAACAAAACACAAAAAAATGTTTACTGTCTAGAGCACTCTGACGTCATAGAAATCTTGGGTTTTAGCGGTTATATTGAAAAATAATGGTTGCTGTGGTGGCTCCAAAGTATCACTTTATTATTTTTCTTCTTAAGAAAATTTATTGAATAGGACATGAAAACAACACTACAATATTAAAATTGACAAAAGTTTTGTTAGCTGTTTTTTAAAGAAATTTATAGAATAGGACTAAAAACAATTTTACAAAATTACGTTTACAAAATTTTTGTTGGCTATCTACAAGCAACTTACAGAATTGGAATTTCAGGGGGAAAGTACACAACCGTACAAACGAACACTTGGTACTGATAGAACAAATATTAGAAAAATCTACCTAAAAGTTAATTTTTTTTAAAAATATTCTTTTCACTGTTAAGAGAATAAAACAAAAGACTCTAGACTAATAACAAATACATTAAAGGTGAGAAAGGCAAAGACGGGAATTAAAGGGGGATAAATGTACATTAAAGGTCGTTACAAAAACAAACAAAAACCCAAACATTAGACTTGAAAGATGCTTTACAAAAATATTAATAAAAGCAATGTCTCTAAACTACATTTTTTAGTTCATCTGTAAATCCCTCGTGAAGGTGTCTTAAATGCAGGCTACAGAATGGCGTCTATGTCTATTTGTGTTGCTTGGGTTAGAGATCAACAGTTGTCTTTAATCATGACGCCGTCAAATATTGGCAACATCTTTTACTGAAAGAATAGGGCTTGGCATACTTATCTGTTTGTGTTACTTGGATTAGAATTGAACAGTTTTTCTTTCATCATGGGTGACGTCAGAGGGCGATGGCAATATCTTTAAACTGAGGTGTGGGTCTCGGGTTGCCTGGATCATATTTTGTAAAAATAAAATTGTGAGATGATTAATTCCCTGACATTACTTCTTGTTTATTCAAGCCGGTTCATGGCCACACGTGAAATTTCCGTGTGAAGGGAGAAAGATTAAGATTTTCTGATTTTCAATCGATTTGCAATTTCATTTCAAAAAAAATATCGTTTAAAAGACCCACTGTTTTTCTAACGAGTTATTCTAACCGAGAGCATTTATTTTTCAATTAGGGAATATAACTTTTGTTATTCGCCAGAGAAATTGAGATATGTTCTAGATGTACAAGAACATTGACTAAAAGAACAATAGTGTGTTTAACTGTGCAATAATTCAAAGAGACACTGGGATATTCTTAAACTGTAAATGAATAGTGTTCATAATGTAAGAAGAAAATGGATATTTTTAAACTGTCAAAGAACATCGTCTTTAGAGCCATAGTGTGTTTAGCCATGTAGTAATTCTAAAGAGAAACTGTCAAAGAACATCGTCTTTAGAGCCATAGTGTGTTTAGCCATGTAGTAATTCTAAAGAGAAACTGTCAAAGAATATCTCTAAAAAGCCATAGTGTGTTAAGCCATGTAGTAATTCTAAAGAGAAACTGTCAAAGAATATCTCTAAAGAGCCATAGTGTGTTTAGCCATGTAGTAATTCTAAAGAGAAACTGCCAAAGAATATCTCTAAAGAGCCATAGTGTCTAACGAGAAACTGTCAAAGAATGTCGTTTATAGGAGTCATGATGTGATGCTAACGCCACCTACTTAATGATTATTATTGGCATTTATTAATTAATCGTCCATAACTAATTACAAGTGATGAGAATCTTAATTTATACTATTAATAATTCTCCAGCGTAAACAGGTATTTCGTCAGCCTTAAGCTTAATCCCTTAACGGAAGCTTTCACAATAAATACGCAAGGCAGGGGAAAACCCGTTAATAAAAGAAACAATTAATAATAAGAAAAATAGTTATCAAAAATACATAATTTGTTTAATAGATCCTCACACAGTCAAAAGACAATTTGTCAGTTTACAATGAGAAGCATTATTCAAAACAGTGACTCTTTATCTGACCAACCAGTCAAAAGACATTTTATCAGCTTACAGTGAGAAGCATTATTTAAAATAGCCTCTAATTATCAGATCAACCTGACAAAAATATTTTGTTTCTGCTTTTACATTGAAAGCATAATTTAAATGCAGCCATAGATTGTCAGACCACCCATTCAAACAGCGCAGATGGGTCGGTTTCTGGCAGTAAAAGAAAATCACTAAAATCGCCATAACATTTTGCACTTGAAGAATGTGCTCAACTATGAAATGTATGCCCATGCAACCGTGTTGAAAACAGTTTTATTTTTATATGTATTCGTCTTTCTTTCTTCACAAAAACAGACCAGAGTATGATTTTATATCAACATTTCTTCATTTGACGACGGAAATTATGCTTAGCGGGGAGGATAATATGACAACTAGTTGAGAAACTATTGAGACATTATGAATGGAAAGATGTGTGTACTTATTTTCTTCAAAGTATCACGGTATGCACTAAATCCAAGTTACAACTGAGAAGTTATATTGACATAGGTTTAAAGGTTTAAGAATTTAACCTAAGTACATTCATGAAAGACAGGTTATGTTATAAGGTTTAAGAATTTAACCTAAGTACAAAAGCATTCATGAAAGACAGGTTAGATATAAAGGTTTAAGAATTTAACTTAAGTACAAAAGCGTTCTTGAAAGACAGGTTAGGTTTAAAGGTTTAAGAATTTAACTTAAGTACAAAAGCATTCATGAAAGACAGGTTAGGTTTAAAGGTTTAAGAATTTAACTTAAGTACAAAAGTATTCATGAAAGACAGGTTAGGTTGTAAGGTTTAAGAATTTAACTTAAATAAAAAGGAAAAGAAAGAGCAAAAGACACTCGTAAACAAAGAGATACTTTCTGTAATTACTTTTTGTGCACATAAAAGGAATTTTTTTCTAAAGAAGAATAGTGTATTTAAAAAAAAAAGAATAATAGATCAATTACATGACTATTTTTATTTTCTACCCATTATTGTAATCTTATTTGTGAAGAATAAACTTAAAAGAAATAAAAACATATAACAGGGGATTGGTGGGAAATAATATAAAATAAGAGAGCAGAGATTTGTTGAAAATATTATATAATGGAGATTGATGGGAGATATTATAATCAGGTAAACTTGCACTTGCAAAGTTAAGAGTGCATTTCTCTAAAATTAAGTAAACCTGCACTTTCAAAGTTAGAGTGCATTTCTCTAATTAAGTAAATCTGCACTTGCAAAGTTAGAGTGCATTTCTCTAATTAAGTAAATCTGCACTTGCAAAGTTAGAGTGCATTTCTCTAATTAAGTAAATCTGCACTTGCAAAAAATCCAGAAACATCACTAACAGGCTAATATTCAAGTAACAGTACTAATAGACCAGTGTTCAAATAAAAGAACCAGAAGATCACTATTCAAGAGTAATATCAGGTTATTTAATAATACTAATGTCAGTATTTAGTCAGAGTGAATCCATAAAACATCCACAATGCTTAGTCAGAGTGATATACAGCCCACTATGCTTACTCAGAGTGATATACAGCCCACAATGCTGTGTCATGTATAAACCTCGCATGCGCTTTACTATTTTCGTTTTAGGATATTAGTGAGCTCCCTTGTGGGACAGCATAATGTTATATAGCCCTAGCTTGATTCTAAGGTATACAACATTAAAAGTCTGATCAAAATAAGTCCTGTACGTTTTGAGTTAGCCCTGGCCAAACAAACAGAAATAAGAATTTTATTATATGTATAAATGACGGCCGTGTGCTTTATTTCTGTGTATTTAGTCTCTCATCTCAGGATGTGGTAAATATTTATGGGCCAAGGTGTTGAGTTATCGAGGTTTAATATTTAGTTTTCTTCATCATACTATCAATTTTAATTCCTATTATTGTGAAATGTAAAGAAATGGGAGAACTATTGTGCCTTTATCAGGCATGTATTCAAGAAATAGCACTGACAAAGCAGTAGCCAAGTAATAGCACTGACAGAGCAGTAACCAAGTAATAGCACTGACAGAGCAGTAACCAAGTAATAGCACTGACAGAGCAGTAACCAAGTAATAGCACTGACAGAGCAGTAACCAAGTAATAGCACTGACAGCAGTAACCAAGTAATAGCACTGATAGAGCAGTATTTTTTAACCTTACACTTTTATTGCATTAAATTTAGTTTATTCTTGTATATTCTTCGTTCTTACAATAAGAATATAAATGTTGTTACTAGTAGAGGATTGCGTACTTACATAGTGTAACCATTTGAAAGGAGAGCCGAGGCATTGCAGCTAAATTGAAGTTTCCCCCAGTGAATGTATAGGTCGTAATAGATGTCTCTTTGGGAGTTGAAACGATGTATTTCCATTAGTGTGATTAGACAATGAGATAGTGACCAAAATTAATCTGAATGGCTGTCTGTACTGGTGAATGTCTGTCTGTAATGGTGAATGGCTGATTCTGTACTGGTGAATGACTGTCTGTAATGGTGAATGACTGAGTCTGTACTGGTGAATGACTGAGTCTGTAATGGTGAATATATGAGTCTATAATAGTAAATAGCTGAGTCTGTAATGGTGAATGTCTGAGTCTGTACTGGTGAATGGCTTAGTCTGTAATGGTGAATGGCTTAGTCTGTACTGGTGAATGGTGAGTCTGTAATGGTGAATGGCTGAGTCTGTAATGTGAATGTCTGAGTCTGTACTGGACAATGACTGAATCTTTAATGGTGATTGACTGAGTCAGTAATGGTGAATGGCTGATTCTGTAATGGTGAATGGCTGAGTCTTTAATGGTAAATGGCTGAGTCTGTAATGGTGAATGGCTGAGTCAATAAGTAGAAGCAATCACCAGATTTAATATGCTTAACATAGATGACCGAATTCTTTGGTTATATAGATTGAAAATAATTCACTTAATTCATTGTATGATTTTTACATTTTTTCTGAGACATGAAAGCGTTAATTTCGAACTCAAATTGTTCTTATTTCATTCTCTGAGGAAATTGTTTTATAGTTTCATTCAACAGCTAATGTGGGGAAGGAGTGGAGGGTGCTTATCTCGAGGAAAAAGGAAAATGATCAAATTAAAAACCTCTGAATAAAACGCCCACCTCTCTTCATTTACGACAGTTATTTGACAAGCCTGCTGGCAGGTATGGTAAGAAGGGACTTTATAGCATTCAAGTAGCAATATGAACATTCCAGTATTTCAGTCAAATACTAAAGACGTCATATTCAAGTAGCAGTATGAACATTCCAGTATTTCAGTCTAATACTAAAGACGTCATATTCAAGTAGCAGTATGAACATTCCAGTATTTCAGTCAAGTACTAATTCAAGTAGTAATACGTACATGCCAGTATTGAAGTAAATATTCAAGTAACAGTAAGAATATGCCAATTTTTCAGTAAAATACTAAGAGGCCACTATTCAAGTAACAGTATTTACAGGCTACTATTCAAGTAACAGTACTGACTGACCACATTCAGATAAGAGTATTGATAGGACATTATTCAAGTAACAGTACTGCTAGGACATTATTTAAATAATAAAACTTACAGGCCACTATTCAAGTAATAGTACTGCTAGGACATTATTCAAGTAATAGTACTGCTAGGACATTATTCAAGTAATAGTACTGACAGGCCACATTCAAAGAACAGTAGGGCCTATGACTGACCACATTCAAGTAATAATATTTATAGATCACATTCAGATAACAGTATTGATAGGACGTTATTCAAGTAACAGTGCTGATAGGACATTATTCAAATAAAAGTGCTAATAGGCCAATATTAAAGTAACAGTACTAACATGCTATTATTCAAATAACATTCCTAACAGGCCATTATTCAAGTAACAAAGCTAACAAGCCGGAATTAAAGTAACACCACTAACAGGCCATTATTCAAGTAACAAAGCTAACAGGCCGGAATTAAATTAACACTACTAAAAGGCCATTGCTTATGTAACTTCTTAAGTAATGGCCTGAAATACTGGCCTGTTAGTACTGTTAAGGCATTATTCAAGTAAAAGTACAAACAAACCACTGAGTAAGAACAGTTCTAACAGGCCATCATTCAACTAATTACTATTAACACAATACTCTTAATCAAAGATTAATCTAATAAACCATAAGATTATAAATCTATATGATCTTTATATAGCGCAACGAAAATACAGACTTTTTCTTCAAAACAATCCTTTAATGACATTAATGGTGCACATCAGCCATTTTCAAGTTCATCAAATACTTCATCATTCAATTTTATTATAATGTACTGGAACAATAAAATACAAACCACAACAGTATCGAGAACAACACTTAATTTCCAAGCGCCTAATATTAATTGTTTTTGGAAAAAAACATACATTTAGATATGATCGCGATAGTGTGTGGCATTGAAAGATAAAGCGATTACTGCTTGGTGTACTTTGAATTTCCTACCCGCACCTCCTTGCTCACTATGAAGTTACTTTGCTTTATCTCTATTTTCCATGTTTTTAATGTTCCATTTCTTTTTAACTTCCGCCCGGCAAACTGTCCAGTTCTCTTTTAAGAAAGAGTGCATGCGATTCCGACTTTGAGAACGTTTCCTGACCGACATGATCCGACAAACACTTATCGCTGGTGGTCTTTGGCTCTGTTTGGCTGTCTTTCTGGTAGAAGGCTTTAACGTCAAGAGAGAGCCATGCGAGCCATATGCCTGTGCGGTAGTTCTTTGCCTGCGTCCTGACTGCGAGTCCCCCTACACCCTGGTCAGTGGGGGCGGTTACTGTGGCTGTTGCCCTATCTGCGCAATGGAAGTTGGTAAGAAACGGGTATTTGCTGATGAGCAAGAAAGAGGTATTTGCTGATGAGCAAGAAAGAGGTATTTGTTGATGAGAAGTGCTCATTGTTTTCCTGTTGAGGGCCTTCGTAAGCTGAAACTGTATTTAAATATTAGCCTGTTGTTTCGTTACTTCAAACCTGTTGATATTGGCCTTTTTATAATGATACTGTAATTAAATAATAGTCTGTTTTATAAATGTAACTTAAATTCAGGTCTATTGATATTGACCGTCTTAAGCTGATACTGTATTTAAATATTAGCCTGTTTGTTATCATTACTTAAAAACAAGTCTGTTTATAATGATTCTTTATTTAAATAATAGTCTTTTCGTTATGGTTAATTAAATCCAGGCCTGTTGGTACTGGCCTTAATACTGCTCCAATGAGTTTGATTTGAAAGATTTTTCAGTCTTAGATTAGAAGGATACTGCAATGGCTAGAATTAGAAGGATGTTTCAATGGCTAGAATTAGACGGATGTTGCAATAACTCAGACTTATAAGATGATACAAAGATTCAGACTTGAAAGATGTTACAATGACAGACGATTAGCATCTTAAATAGCGATCTGACCCTATGCTATTTTCATTTCATCCTGTTCACATTTTTATCTTGATTTATAGAACAGTGATATTATCACAGGACAAATGATAACAAATAACTATTGTTTAAATACGGTATCAGTATGTAAAGGCAGTACCAACAGACTTGTAGTTAAGTAAAGTAAGTTGATTCTTGTGAATTCACCCTCCCTGAATACCAGTGAAAGGAGGAAGCCTCACAGGAATCCACCAAAAACTGAAAACATCGCCAAGATGAAAAGTTTTACAGCAATTCCTGTGGGGCGAATAGAGAGCGGAATCATCATCATCATTCCTGTGAATTCCGTTTGAGAGCCAATATGGCGGACATTGAGGCTTGAGTTTGGTCTTGAAAATTCATGAAAGTTTCTTGAACATTCTCATGGTGTGCTGAGTAGCGCACGTGAAGATTCTGGAACATTCCTCCTGATGTTCTTGATAGAGCATAACAAGTTCTGGACGATTCTCCACGGCGTGCTTTGTGAGCACATCGAAGATTCTGGAACAGTTGTGTAAAGGGGTACATTGGACCGTCATCTAAATAAGAAAGACAGTTACTTATTGCAAACCGTGAGATTGTGAACATGTGCTAGTGACTGCGGCCATCATTGTTTTAAAGGTTATGTTCATTGACTTTAATTATCTCTCTAAAAATTCACTCTCATCTCTGTGATGAATGATGTCTATGAACCTGATTTTATATGTGTGTGTGTGTGTGTGTGTGTGTGTGTGCGCGCGCGCGCGTTAATTTGACTACTAGGATAAACTGAATGAGTGTCTAACGTTTAATCAAACATTATTGTTACGTGATGTAAACGTCATTGCTCTCTTGATTATATTCGTATGTTGTATATTTGATTGTTGATTTAATAAATTTATTGTGAAATTTATTAACCTTCTTGCACATATATTAAAATGTATGTTGGAGTAATAGTGGATGGATGTGGACTCGTTAAATATTTTTATTACTATTTAGTAAAAAGTTTCCATCTGCAGAAACATTATATGAAAGTAAAACGTCTATCTTATTATTGTGTAAAGAATAGAGTTTTACGACACCCTTATAATCCGCCAAGTGAGAGACATGTTGGTCTTGTGTGTGGGTGTGGGAATTGTTAATAACTATAAATTAAGATTCTCGATCACTTGTAATTAGCTGAATATTATTAATTAATAATAATCATCATAACGAGTGAATGGTGCCCACAGGTGTCACACATCGTATTTGATATATTACCTGACAAATGTAGAGATACATCGTATTTGTTATAATGCACTAGACAACTGTAGAGATACATCGTATTTGTTATAATGCACTAGACAAATGTAGAGATACATCGTATTTGTTATAATGCACTAGACAAATGTAGAGATACATCGTATTTGTTATAATGCACTAGATAAATGCAGAGATACATCGTATTTGTTATAATGCACTAGATAAATGTAGAGATACATCGTATTTGTTATAATGCACTAGACAAATGTAGAGATACATCGTATTTGTTATAATGCACTAGACAAATGTAGAGATACATCGTATTTGTTATAATGCACTAGATAAATGTAGAGATACATCATATCTGATATATTACAAGAGAGAAATGTTGACAAAACTCCAAATGGCCACAGACTGAAGAAAGAAACAATGAGTGTATTCTTCGCTAACTCTGGAATTAAGTTCTAAACTCAGTGTGTAATCGATATACTATTTAAACTTTGGATTAAATTCTAATGTTTGTTCTAAACTCAGTGTGTAATCGATATACTATTTAAATTTTGGATTAAATTCTAATGTTTGTTTGTTTGTAGACGTAGGAGGAAGCTGTGATCAGGACATATTGATCCAGAGTCGAATCTGCAAGGAGGGTCTCATCTGCGACCCCGACACGTCCACCTGCATACAAATCTAACCACCATGACTGTAGCCTGATACACCTGTAGCATATGCTTTCCATCTGTATATTTCACTTGTAGCACTTGTCGATTTATTCTAGGTTGATCTGATCTATTTATTTATTCTAGTCTGTACTGTAATACTGACCTATTTACTTATTTTAAGGCCGAACTGTAATACTGACCTATTTACTTATTTTAAGGCTAAACTGTAATACTGACCTATTTACTTATTCTAAGGCTAAAAAGTAATACCGAACTAAACTGTTTACTTATTTTATTGTAAATACTGACCTATTTACTTATTTTAAGGCCGAACTGTAATAATGACCTATTTACTTATTCTAAGGCTAAAAAGTAATACCGAACTAAACTGTTTACTTATTTTATTGTAATACTGACCTATTTACTTATTCTAAGGCTGAACTGTAATACTGTTCTTGTCTAACCGTATATTTCACTTGTAACAAATGCCGACATATTCTTGGCTGAACTGTATGCGTATTGACAACTTGTAATAAATCTGTCATTTACCTGTATATCTGCTTTGAAATCTGTCACTTACCTGTAACAATTGCGTTGAAATATGTCACTTATCTGTAAATCTGCTTTGAAATATATTACTCACCTGACGTCTACATTGAAATCTGTCACTTACTTGTAAATTGCGTTGAAACCTATTACTTACCTGTAACAAGTGTGTTGATAGTTGTCACTACCTGTATATCTGCATTGAAACCTATTACTTACCTGTAACAAGTGTGTTGATACCTGTCACTTACCTGTATATCAGCATTGAAACCTATTTCTTACCTGTAACAAGTGAGTTGATACCTGTCACTTACCTGTATATCTGCATTGAAACCTATTACTTACCTTTAACAAGTGTGTTGATACATGTCACTTACCTGTATATCTGCGCTGAAATCTGTCACTTCCATGTCATCGAATCTACCAATCAGTTTTGAGAGGTCTGTCATCTTCATATACATCGTTTCGAAGTGTGCTGAGATCTTTCGTCCACATGTACGTTGCTGTCTATTAATCTGTTCTGGGATTGTCACTCCAGTGACATTATATCTACCGACCTGTGCTGAGATCTTTCGCCCACATGTGCGTTGCTGTCTATTAATCTGTTCTGGGATTGTCACTCCAATGACATTATATCTACCGACCTGTGCTGAGGTCTGCCACTCACATTTCGGGAAATACCCATCGTTATCTGCTTTGACTCTATTGATGTTTCTCACTCACATTATCTGCTTTGACTCTATTGATGTTTCTCACTCACATTATCTGCTTTGACTCGCTTGATGTTTCTCACTCACATTATCTGCTTTGACTCGCTTGATGTTTCTCACTCACATTATCTGCTTTGACTCGCTTGATGTTTCTCACTCACATTATCTGCTTTGACTCTCTTGATGTTTCTCACTCACATTATCTGCTTTGACTCTCTTGATGTTTCTCACTCACATTATCTGCTTTGACTCGCTTGATGTTTCTCACTCACATTATCTGCTTTGACTCTCTTGATGTTTCTCACTCACATTATCTGCTTTGACTCTCTTGATGTTTCTCACTCACATTATCTGCTTTGACTCTCTTGATGTTTCTCACTCACGTTATCTGCTCACCTGAACTGTGATCAGTCTTTCAAAATAGAAATCGCTAAAAGAAGAATTACCTGGTGTTCACTTGTACACATTACTCATATGTGCTGTTCACAAGATTACCTTTACCTCGGTCTAGCCAGTTTCACAAGATTGCTTTGACTTCTGTCTAACCAGTACTTTTACCTCGGTCTAGCCAGTATCATTAAATTACTTTTAACTCGGTCTAGCTAGCATCACAAGGTCACTAGGTCACTTTTACTTTGGTCTTATCAGCATTACTAGGTCAGTATCTATGCTGAAAGTTAAATGTTTGCATGCAAAAATTATTTGAAATATAAATCTAGGTCTTCAAAGGTTCAAGTAAAATTCTCAGATATTTAAGAAGTGGAATAAAATCTCTTTCATATAATCATTCTCTTCGTTGCTTGTCCTTACAAAATGACATTCAGTTGAAGTATAACAGGCTTCACGAATGTAATTGTATTTAAAGCAAAGAGGTCGTAGAATATTTCAGTTATAAATCAATTCGCCATTGATCAAAAACGTTTGACTTTACATTGACAAGAACGTAGCCTCCCTTTTCCCTTCCCTTCTCAAAAATTATTTAACTTGACTGCCATATGCTGTACTCTATAACCTTTGCTATCCTTAATGGTAACTGATTTTTTTTAAACAGCAGATTTATCTACCCTTTATTTTATTTACATGTATTTCCATATCACTGAGTATCAGGCAAATTAATTCCGATTTGTTTCCTGTTCACTGAGCATTAAAATTTAACAGAACTGCAACAGGCAGAGAAAATCTATTTTTAAATCCGACAATAGCTTGTGCCTTTTGGAATATTTTCCTAAACAAGTCCAACAACTCGGCCTAAGACACTGACAGTCTTATTATTCCACTGAACACCGGAATTACTACGCTAAAGTCGAGTGTAGGAGCACGGTGCGTGAAATGACCTATCATTCCCAACGACATTAAAAGTTTTGCATGATTTTTGTTTGTTTTTGTTTTACATTTTATTTTAATACAGTTTTGACATTTGAACTGTCAGAATGTCATCTTTGCGCTCGGCTAATGCTTCTTTAGTCCATAAAGTCCTGACATCTTTTCGATCTCTTCAGGTGTTTGAGAGTCCCCTTTTGCGCACGGCACTTAAAACCAGTTAGATCTTACTTGTGCCCCTCTCGTGGTATTTAATTTTTTTTTCGCAGAATATTTATTGACCACTGTACTTAAAAGTGGCAAATATTTTTAACACTGCATTTAAAAGTATTGATCCAGATAGGATAATACATGAAAAAAGTGGATGGGTCGTTAAATTTAATGTGTTATGAGGTAAAATGGAATCTCCAGAATTGGTGTACAAAATGCAAAAGTGTTGTACTTTTTAATTCAGCAGGTTTCTTTTTAAAAACTTTTAAAAATAAAATAAATTTTAGTCTCAGAAGATGTGATTGAGAAGAAATGTGTGCTTATATCATAAATGACATCCGAGGTAAATTAATGTTAGACACATCCATAAAGTTTGCTTTTCAAAATACTTTACACACTACAACTGAGCCACATTTTTTGTATACAAAGTTTGACTCTCGATGGGAAAAAATTTATTCTCTTCTTTTTAGTGCAATGTTAAATACAAATGTTTGCGTTTAAAGATTAATGTTCTTGAATGTTAAAGCGAAACGAAATATTTTCAAGTAACGTTGTTTATAAATTTAATAGTTGCTGATCTCACGAAGCAAAGAAAAGATTTTTGCAACAAGCTGCATAATATCTGATTTGTCAACTTCGTCTGGAAAATGCAGTCATGATTTATGTAGATGTCGGAATCTAACCTCATCATTGTAAGAATCTAGCTCTGTCAATGGATAGAATACACTTGTCTAAATTAAATCGGAGTATATGTATAGCTTGCTATACGTTTGGCCTGTAGAGTGCCCAAATGGAATTACTCAGTCAAGAACAACAATACAGTTGATATTATACAGTCAATACCATTTACTGTTCAGAGCTACTACTGCTACAGCTTCGACAAAGACAGTCAAAATTACTCTCGACTGCTAAACAGTTAAGAGTAATATTGACCATATCTGGTTGTAGCAGTCAAGAGTAATATTAAGTGAGCCTGGTTGTAATATTGACTGTGCCTGGATTCACTTTTAAAAATTATTTATATATCTTATGTTTGAAGTGCACACTTAATATTACTCTCGACTGCTACAATCAGGCCCACTTAATATTACTCTCGACTGCTACAATCAAGCCCACTTAATATTACTCTCGACTGCTACAATCAGGCCCACTTAATATTACTCTCGACTGCTACAATCAGGCCCACTTAATATTACTCTCAACTGCTACAACCAGGCCCACTTAATACTACTCTCGACTGCTACAATCAAGCCCACTTAATATTACTCTAGACTGTTACAACAGTGCACATTCAATAGGCACACTCAATATTATTTTTGACTGCTACAACCAGGCACACTTAATATTACTCTCGACTGCTACAACCAGGCACAGTCAATATTACTCTCGACTGCTACAGCTAGCCAGAACTGATCAAACCCCTCATACTAAGACACAGGAACTAACCTATGATATTCCCGGAAAACCCACACCAGTAGAACTGGTTTGTTCTTATAATCGACGAAGAAATTCGAAATGGTTATGTCTTGTAATCAGAATGCGTTTATAAAGAGAAATGGTTATGTCTTGTAATCAGAATGCGTTTATAAAGAGAAATGGTTATGTCTTGTAATCAGAATGCGTTTATAAAGAGAAATGGTTATGTCTTGTAATCAGAATGCGTTTATAAAGAGAAATGGTTATGTCTTGTAATCAGAATGCGTTTATAAAGAGAAATGGTTATGTCTTGTAATCAGAATGCGTTTATAAAGAGAAATGGTTATGTCTTGTAATCAGAATGCGTTTATAAAGAGAAATGGTTATGTCTTGTAATCAGAATGCGTTTATAAAGAGAAATGGTTATGTCTTGTAATCAGAATGCGTTTATAAAGAGAAATGGTTATATCTTATAATCAGAATGCATTTATAAAGAGAAATGGTTATATCTTATAATCAGAATGCATTTATAAAGAGAAATGGTTATATCTTATAATCAGAATGCATTTATAAAGAGAAATGCTGCTATAAGGTGGGAATGCATATATATTGTATGTGAAATGCTGAATTTATTCCCACTTTATAGCAGCATTTCACATACAATGATTATGCCTACTTTAAAATCAGCATTTCACATACAATGATTATGTATTTCTACTTTATAGCAGCATTTCACATACAATGATTATGTATTTCTACTTTATAGCAGCATTTCAAATAAAATGCACATGCATTTTTACTTTATAGCACTATAAAGTGGGAATGCATTGCTTTAAAACCTCATGAATTATCTACGCTGTCCTAATTATTATTTGTAGTTTGTGTTCTTGAAATGACATATTATATCCTTGTGGGATTTTAAATGGAATATTTTTTAGTAGGTTGACTAATACGAAATTTTATTTTTAAAAGTGTCCACAATTATTGATAGAAATATATTATGATTCAATTAATAAAGCGTTTACAATTCTCTAAATATTAAAATACATGGATTGGAGAAAAACAATTGAAATTCCACATTGAAAAGTCATATTCAGATTCTGTTTATTTAGGAACATATGCTTTTGTTTCTCACAGATAAAGAACTATGCAATGCCGTGATAATTATAATGCTTTCGTTTCTCACAGATAAAGAACTATATAAAGCCGTGATAATGCAGTGTCTGAAAACTTTATAAATGTAGTGTTATTACATAGAACAATTTATTTACAATTTAGCTGAAATTACAGATAACATAACTATACAATTTATTTGATAGTACAAAGGGAAGGTTGCAATATAGGAATAATTAAAACAAAATCTTTATAATGTTGATGATAATACAAAGTAAAAGACTTTACAATGTAGCGGATAATACAGAAAATAGGGGTTTTGTAATCAAGCACAGAGAAAATAGTTAATTAATCAAGCACACAATATAGAGAAATAAATTATGTAATAAATCACAAGAAAGAGTTATGTAATCAAGCACACAATATAGAGAAAACGATATAGATTAAAGTGCCATGCAATTTAGCTAATATAGATTAAAGTGCCATGTAATTTAGCTAATATAGATTAAAGTGCCATGTAATTTAGCTGATAATATAGATTAAAGTGCCATGTAATTTAGCTAATATAGATTAAAGTGCCATGTAATTTAGCTAATATAGATTAAAGTGCCATGTAATTTAGCTAATATAGATTAAAGTGCCATGTAATTTAGCTAATATAGATTAAAGTGCCATGTAATTTAGCTAATATAGATTAAAGTGCCATGTAATTTAGCTGATATAGATTAAAGTGCCATGTAATTTAGCTAATATAGATTAAAGTGCCATGTAATTTAGCTGATAATATAGATTAAAGTGCCATGTAATTTAGCTAATATAGATTAAAGTGCCATGTAATTTAGCTGATATAGATTAAAGTGCCATGTAATTTAGCTGATAATATAGATTAAAGTGCCATGTAATTTAGCTGATAATATAGATTAAAGTGCCATGTAATTTAGCTGATATAGATTAAAGTGCCATGTAATTTAGCTAATATAGATTAAAGTGCCATGTAATTTAGCTGATAATATAGATTAAAGTGCCATGTAATTTAGCTGATAATATAGATTAAAGTGCCATGTAATTTAGCTAATATAGATTAAAGTGCCATGTAATTTAGCTGATAATATAGATTAAAGTGCCATGTAATTTAGCTGATAATATAGATTAAAGTGCCATGTAATTTAGCTGATAATATAGATTAAAGTGCCATGTAATTTAGCTGATAATATAGATTAAAGTGCCATGTAATTTAGCTGATAATATAGATTAAAGTGCCATGTAATTTAGCTGATAATATAGAAAATAGGATCAGTAATATAACTGATAATATAGATTAAAGTGCCATGTAATTTAGCTAATATAGATTAAAGTGCCATGTAATTTAGCTAATATAGATTAAAGTGCCATGTAATTTAGCTAATATAGATTAAAGTGCCATGTAATTTAGCTGATAATATAGATTAAAGTGCCATGTAATTTAGCTAATATAGATTAAAGTGCCATGTAATTTAGCTAATATAGATTAAAGTGCCATGTAATTTAGCTGAAAATATAGATTAAAGTGCCATGTAATTTAGCTGATAATATAGATTAAAGTGCCATGTAATTTAGCTAATATAGATTAAAGTGCCATGTAATTTAGCTAATATAGATTAAAGTGTCATGTAATTTAGCTAATATAGATTAAAGTGCCATGTAATTTAGCTGATATAGATTAAAGTGCCATGTAATTTAGCTGATAATATAGATTAAAGTGCCATGTAATTTAGCTGATAATATAGATTAAAGTGCCATGTAATTTAGCTAATATAGATTAAAGTGCCATGTAATTTAGCTAATATAGATTAAAGTGCCATGTAATTTAGCTGATAATATAGATTAAAGTGCCATGTAATTTAGCTGATAATATAGATTAAAGTGCCATGTAATTTAGTGATATAGATTAAAGTGCCATGTAATTTAGCTAATATAGATTAAAGTGCCATGTAATTTAGCTGATAATATAGATTAAAGTGCCATGTAATTTAGCTAATATAGATTAAAGTGCCATGTAATTTAGCTGATAATATAGATTAAAGTGCCATGTAATTTAGCTAATATAGATTAAAATGCCATGTAATTTAGCTGATATAGATTAAAGTGCCATGTAATTTAGCTGATAATATAGATTAAAGTGCCATGTAATTTAGCTAATATAGATTAAAGTGCCATGTAATTTAGCTGATATAGATTAAAGTGCCATGTAATTTAGCTGATATAGATTAAAGTGCCATGTAATTTAGCTGATAATATAGATTAAAGTGCCATGTAATTTAGCTAATATAGATTAAAGTGCCATGTAATTTAGCTGATAATATAGATTAAAGTGCCATGTAATTTAGCTGATAATATAGATTAAAGTGCCATGTAATTTAGCTGATAATATAGAAAATAGGATCAGTAATATAACTGATAAAGTAGAGAAAATAGTTGTGTAAATTTATCTCATCATTCAGAGAAGAGATTTGTAAGAGAACTGTACAGTTAACGTAGATTGTATATCAGATAAGAGAACTGTACAGTTAACGTAGATTGTACATCAGATATAAGAACTGTGCCATGGCTGTACGTATCAGAGTTTTAATAGGTCGGTATGCTCCATGAAAAATATTTTGCATAAATTATTGTTACTTTCCTGATTTGCATTTTTTCTTTTAAAGTCTAATTTAGCATGCTTCTATTTCACAAATTGCTCTTCACTAACTGTCATGATTGCTCTCAGCTGACTGTCATGATTGCTCTCGACTGTCATCACTGTATTCAACTGATTACCGTCCTTGCTCTCGGCTGACTACCATCATTGCACTCAGCTGTATTTGCACTCAACTGACTACCATCATTGCTCTCAGCTGACTGTCATCATTGCACTCAGCTGACTGTCATCATTGCTCTCGGCTGACTACCATCATTGCTCTCGGCTGACTACCATCATTGCTCTCGCTGACTGTCATCATTGCACTCAGCTGACTACCATCATTGCACTCAGCTGACTACAATCATTGCTCTCAGTTGACTGTCGTAATTGCTATATTCTTAACTACAGTGCTCTTTAATATGCATTCTTAAACATATGTATATAACCATCAGTTCATAGCCTGTTATCAAATTCTTCATTGAGTGAAGTTTACGGCGACTTTATGTTATCAAATTCTGCAATGACTAAAGATTTAATCGAATTTTATGTTATCAAATTCTTCATTGACTGAAGTTTACAGCAGCTTTATGGTATCAAATTCTGCAATGACCGAAGTTTATACCGACTTTATGGTATCAAATTCTGCAATGACTGAAATTTACAACGATTTTATCTTATCAAATTCTGCAATAGCTGAACGATTTCATCGAATTTTTATGTAGTTATCAAATTCTGCATTGACTGAAAGTTTACACCGAATTTGATTGCTTCAGTTGGATTTCACGACTCGGTTGATAAACTTAACATTCTCCATAATCATGTTTCAGACATTCTTATTGCCCATGGGATGCGCACTTGATTACTTTGCAGCAAAACGTAAAACGTGTATGAGGTACTTTCTACTTTTAAAGGCGCGAACAAAACGTAAAACGTGTATGAGGTACTTTCTACTTTTAAAGGCGCGAACAAAACGTAAAACGTGTATGAGGTACTTTCTACTTTTAAAGGCGTGAACAAAACGTAAAACGTGTATGAGGTACTTTCTACTTTTAAAGGCGCGAACAAAACGTAAAACGTGTATGAGGTACTTTCTACTTTTAAAGGCGCGAACAAAACGTAAAACGTGTATGAGGTACTTTCTACTTTTAAAGGCGCGAACAAAACGTTTTTGCTGACTGCTGCGAGATTCTGGCTTCACGTTTCCAGCATCTGCAAGGTGTCGGTTTCTAGCCATTATTCCCCTCTCTCTACCCACCCACCCGCCTCCGCTGATAGTTTTGCTGCTGATTTTAAATCTTTATTTTTGCGCTGTTTAATTACATACCACGCCTTTTTCTTGTTTTTTTCTCTTTATTTTTCAACTATAGCGCCAGGCAAGCGTACGGTTTATTGCGGCACTAGAATTTTGACGATCGATATAGGTCATTTTCACTGTCGTAAAATTTTGACGATCAATATAGGTCATTTTCACTGTCGTGTGCATCAATGAATTTGTCAATTTCCATAGCCGTTGGCATTTCTTCCCTTGACAGTCTTCTCTTCGGTTTAAAGATGTGATGTTAGGTGGACTTTTTAAAAAAAACAAAAAAAAAAAACACCTTTAAATCTCGAGACGTTTGTTGGAGGAAAAAGGGAGATAATTGCGATTCTAATCATCCATTGCTTCTCTAAACTTGCCACTTCTTTTCTCACGAGACAATGTCCTAAGGATTGGTTTACTGGATGAAGTATGTCTGTCGTTAACTGTGTGTGTGTGTGTGTGTGTGTGTGTGCATGTGTATACGTGTGTTTGTGTGTAGCTGTGCGTGTATGTGTTTGTGGGAGCGTACGCACGGAATGCTTTGCGCTTTACTGCTTTTCTAATTATTTAGCTGTTCATTCTTATTTTTTCAGTCTTCGGTATGATGTTAGTTTTATTCATTCCATCACTGGCAGATCACACATGTAGATAGCCATCATTGATACACTTATAATCAATGCATAGACATCACATAGCCACTGATTTCTTCACCTAGCCCCTCATATAGCCACTCATTTCTTCACATAGACAGTGATTTCTTTACCTAGCCACTCATTTCTTCACATAGACAGTGATTTCTTTACCTAGGCACTCATTTCTTCACATAGTGATTTCTTTACCTAGTCACTCATTTCTTCACATAGACACTCATTTCTTCACATAACCACTTGATTCTACACAGACGCCTATCTTCATAGTTTCTCACACCTCTTATTCTTATTTAGTCAAGCAAATTTCATCAACTTTATTAACACTAATTTAAGACGATCATCTTCATTCTTCGTAACAGTTAGAGTACTAACGCTAACACACACACACACACACACACACACACACACACACACACACATAAGAGAGAGATCCACTGATGCATTTGTGCAAGCACTCGCCCATGCAAACTCATACAGTATACTCAGTCTCTCTCTCTCTCTCATCTAGCACAGACAATAAATACTATGCACACACACTGAACAATGTAGCACTACACAGACAATGAGTACTATGCATACACATTGAACAATGTAGCACTACACGAAACAGCCATGACTCCAGGGACGCCGAGAAGACTACGATATTGTTTACACACTCCTTGAAATGTCTCGGAGTTTTCAAACGTAAAATTAATAATCAAACATATCCGTTAACCGAGAGATGTAAAGACGTTTTGGTGGTTATCATTTTTACGAACCAAGGATCTAGTTATGTCACTCTGGTAACTCCTGAGACCCAGTAATAATCTGTCAATGCCCCAAACCAATCACATGATTCAGGAAGTTGTAGGCGTCTGTCTCTAAGCACTTAACATTCAACGTGACACAGAGGCAAACATTTTCAGTGTTCTAAAATGCAATCTTTACTCGCTAGCATACTTTCACGCAATTATTTCCAAAGTGACGCATTTTTCGCTAATTCTTTTCAACGTAATGACTTATATTTCACGCAGTTTTGTGTACAGTGACGTACTCTTCACCTAGTTCTTTACGTACTGACTTATATTTCCCCTAATGTTTTACACAGTGACGTATTCTTCACTCAATTCTTTACAAATTGACTTATGTTTCACGTAATTCCTTAAACTCTAACTGTTCACGCAGTTATTTACATTCTAACTGTTCACTCAGTTATTTTACACAATGACTTATTTATCACTCATTCTTTACAAACTTACACACTGACTTATTCTTCACTGAATTCTTTACATACTGACATATTTCACGTCATTCTTTACACAGACTTTCACGCAGTTATTTTACACAATGACTTAATCATCAACTTTCTTTGCATACTTACATATTTCATGTAATTCTTTAGGTGTTTATTTATATAATGATTTATTCTTCATGCAGTCATTCTTGAAATGAATAACTCTCTATGCAGTTGTACTGTTTGACTGATTTAAGCTTCGTGTAATTATATTTGAATGAACTTATTGTTCACCCCGTTATTTTTGTCGCTACAACGTTGTTTGTACGTTGCACTAGATAATTACTTTTGGAGACAGGAGTACAGCCAATCGTGCCATGATGGCATGGGATAACATAGACAAGCTCACAAGAACAACCAATCGTGCCATGATGGCATGGGATAACATAGACAAGCTCACAAGAACAACCAATCGTGCCATGATGGCATGGGATAACATAGACAAGCTCACAAGAACAACCAATCGTGCCATGATGGCATGGGATAACATAGACAAGCTCACAAGAACAACCAATCGTGCCATGATGGCATGGGATAACATAGACAAGCTCACAAGAACAACCAATCGTGCCATGATGGCATGGGATAACATAGACAAGCTCACAAGAACAACCAATCGTGCCAGGATGGCGTGAGATAACATGGACAAGTCCACGAGAGCAACTCATCATGCTAAGATGGTATGAAATAACATGGGAAAGCCAATCAAAGCGAACGTCCACAATTTTAAATGTCACGTGCTTCACACTACTCGGGTTTCTTGTTCAAGAATATCTTCTCGTGTTAGCCATCTCTTGCATCCTATCACAGTTGATATCAGAAAGTGCAAGTAAATAAAACTCAGTAGACTTTTACAATTAAATGTAATCCAAACTATGAATATAAGAACGAATGACATTCTTTGTGATTTAGCTGCAGAGTCGGAAGTGAAACCAATCATGGCTTGAGAACTTGTTTAATTATATGATCGAAAGCGGAAGTGACGCCAGTCGTAGCTTGAGTACTTGATTAATTACATGATCGACAATATAAGCTCGAATGACAATTTAACAGCAACAATTCTTTTAAAAAAATATCCCAATGAAAATTTACCGCATGAAATCAATTTTTAAAAAAAATTCTACATGAATAGAAAAGTTAATGAAGACGGGTCTAATTGAAGGAAAAGAGAAAAGAAAGAATTGAATTAAAGAGATATAAATAAAGAGTAACGTTGGATATACATAAAAAGAAATAAATGAAGAGAAATGTTAGAAATACATAAAATTTAGTTAGATAATACTTAACGACGTTAAACTTGGTTAGTAAGGTTTGATGACGTAAAGCTTGGTTAGATATGACTCAACGACATAAAACTTGGTTAGATATACAACATGGTTAGTTAAGACTTAATCATTGAAGGTAGATAAATTATTTTAATCGAAAATGACAGCACTCAACAGATTACAATAACTGCTCAAGAGTGTGCGACATTATAGCCAACGTACAACGTTTAGTATATATTATAATTAATGTATAATGTCGTATTATAACATGTATATATATATAATTGTTTACTATGATCAATGTATAATGTCGTATTATAACAGTGTATATATATATATAATTGTCTACTATGATCAATGTATAATGTCGTATTATAACAGTGTATATATATAATTGTTTACTATGATCAATGTATAATGTCGTATTATAACAGTGTATATATATATATATATATATAATTGTTTACTATGATCAATGTATAATGTCCACTGCAATCAATATACAGTGTCCACTACAATCAATGTATACCATCAGTGTATAATGTCCAATGCAAGGAATATATAATATTAACTACAGTATTTAATGTCCTCTAAAATCAGTATATAATGTCCACTACAACCAATGTACAAGGTCCACTACAACCAATATGTAACCTCCACTACAATCAGTTTATAATGTCCATTACAACCAATGTATAAAATGCCCACTACAGTCAGTGTTTAATGTCACTACAAATAATGTTAATTTCTAGTGACGCAACTCGAATTTATTTTGAACAGGTCACGAAAGTGTACTTTATTGCAATGAGAAATTAAACACCTTTTTTAACATTAGCTCCAGGTATGGTCACAGACGAGTTAGGGATTAATTCCTGTCAGAGGCCGCACTCAAACGCTTAATAATAGTAATAATATGAGAATTATGTTTGAAAATTATGTTGTAGGTAGCATGCAGAATGACGTCCTAAGCCTTAGATTTGTTATTAGAAACATACATCACGCTGAAATATAGTAGATACAAGTTTCTTTTCTTGTAAGCCGGAAATAGCTTAATTGATTAGCTGGTCTGAAAGCAAAGCAAAGCAGATTATATAATATATATTATTATGATTTATGGTCTGAAAGCAAAGCAAAACAGATTATAGAATATATATTATTATGATTTATGGTCGCTTCTTACCACCTTTTACAAAACGTCCTGTAATGGGGTAGGTTCAAATCTTTCACACCAACGGGCAGCAACAATAAAAGAGGACGCAGGAACACTTCTCTCAGTTTCTCATATTCTTTAGCACTGCTGTTTCAGAGACGCTCAAACACACGGTGGTGACGGTGGTGGTGGTGGTGGTGGTGGTGGTGGTTACGATACCATTTGACGTCACCACTAGAGCTTTTGTGGATCATTTCATCCTAAGACGTTCTCTGATCTGTAGTGCTCCAGTGGGATCTGCTGCTCCCATCACGAGTATTCGGGGAGCGCTGGCAATGATATTGGGATTGTTGCAATTTTTTTTCTTTTACCTGCTTTCTCTATTTCAATCCCTACCCCCCCCCCCATTAACTTTTCTCATACATACACTCACTCATCATTCTCACACCCCTCATCTCTGTTTTCCTCTCGAAGACACGCACGCACGCCACAATTCCTTAAGCCCGTACACACGGTGTTAAATTAGTGTCGTTCCGATTTCTGAAATCACACTCGCAACTCACGTCGTGGAGCATTTTTGGTCGACCCGTCTTTTGTTTCCTTTAAATTGATTAAAAGATGAAAGTAATCTCCAAGGACATGTCGGTGGTCGTTTCCAGTTCTCCCTAGCCATCTCGCTTTTCAACATTTGTCGCTTGAGACAATATTTATAAAGTGTGTGATTAATGGACTTGCGTTTTGTGTGATCAATACATACAAATACATACAATGAAAGTGTACATGGTTTTTCAATGCTAAAAAAGTGTGTGTGTGTGTGTGTGTGTGTGTGAGTGAGTGAGAGAGAGAGAGAGAGAGAGAGGTTTTATTTTTATATTAAACGACACGAATAAATACCGTTATTCTACTGTTAGGGGTGTGGTTTAAATATCTTTGTATTTGTACCGCCATTTCACTTCTCCATATATATATATTTATTTATTTGGAAATGCATGTTGATAGCATACTTTTTATTGTTCTTGCACGTGATAAATTAATCATCTATGTGTGTGTTATTAATATTTCCTTTTTGGCTATCTGTGTGTGTTATTAATATTTCCTTTTTGGCTATCTATGTGTGTTATTAATATTTCCTTTTTGGCTATCTGTGTGTGTGTGTTATTAATATTTCCTTTTTGGCTATCTGTGTGTGTGTTATTAATAATTTTTTTGGCTATCTGTGTGTGTGTTATTAATATTTCCTTTTTTGGCTATGTGTGTTATTAATATTTCCTTTTTGGCTATGTTATTAATATTTCCTTTCTGGCTATATGTGGTATTAATATTTTCTTTTTGGCTATCTATGTATGTGTTATTAGTATTTCCTTTTTGGCTATCTGTGTGTGTGTTATTAGTACTTCTTTTTTTGGCTATCTGTGTGTGTGTTATTAATATTTCCTTTTTGGCTATCTATGTGTGTGTTATTAATATTTCCTTTTTGGCTATCTGTGTGTGTGTTATTAATATTTCCTTTTTGGCTATCTGTGTGTGTGTTATTAATATTTCCTTTTTTGGCTATGTGTATTATTAATATTTCCTTTTTGGCTATGTTATTAATATTTCCTTTTTGGCTATGTTATTAATATTTCCTTTCTGGCTATATGTGTTATTAATATTTCCTTTTTTGGCTATGTGTGTTATTAATATTTCCTTTTTGGCTATGTTATTAATATTTCCTTTCTGGCTATATGTGGTATTAATATTTTCTTTTTGGCTATCTATGTATGTGTTATTAATATTTCATTTTTGGCTATATGTGTTAGTTATATTTCCTTTTTGGCTATATGTGTGTCATTAATAATTCCTTTTTGGCTATCTGTGTTGTTATTAATATATCCTTTTTGGCTATATGTGTTATTAATATATCCTTTTGGGCTATGTGTGTTATTAATATTTCCTTTTTGGCTATCTGTGTTATTAATATTTCCTTTTGGCTATATGTGTTTGTGATGGGGTGTGGTGTTGGTGTTGTTATTATGGGTCATCCTAGGATGCGAGGAGATGATGAAACGATGAAGATGACGAGACAGTCAGACAATACGGCTACGTCAGTCACAGAAGAAGAGGCAGAACACGCAATACGTGTTTACATTTTCATCTGATCTTTATTTAGGCGACACACCGCCACACACGCTCCTCTCTTGACCACTCTCCCAAAAGACGACCACCAAAAGTCCGACCAAAGATGACTAAAGACGACCCTCTCACACACAATATATCTAAAAAGTCCGGGCGGCAAAGGGGACTCCACTAGACAATTCTGGAACTGATACTAAAACTAATGCTAATCGGGTACATCTGTGCTAACCTACTTTCGTTCTAACATAAATTCCTCCTAAACTACCTAGAGTTATATAACACTTTAACTATCAAAAATTACTACATTAAATGCTCTTTAAATACAATACTTCCTTACACTATAATTCACAAAATAAATTATAAAATAAAATAATTAACTATTTTCCTGTGCCAGAGGAAAACCATGTACACATACATAAAGTACTTAAAAATATCGTCATAACCAATACCCAAAGTCAGGTCACTTTGACATTTAACAATTAAGTTTGGAAATAGGGATAGTCAAATTTACTCCGCGACAAACTTTAACTAGAGTGTAAATAGATGACAACGTTAGAATCTAAAACTAAGGATTTTTCAAAGTCTAAATCTTTAAAACTATAAATTTCAGTATTAACAGATGGCAACACTAGAAACTAAAACGCAGATAATTTTGAAAGCTATGACTTTAAATTATTTTGGCAGTCATTATTTGAAGTCACCATATTTGAAGTAACCTATACCTGGCGTTCAATCCTTACTCCGGACGAATCTTTTGGTCGATCCTGAACGGATCCTTAGCTCAGGGTGATGAGCATAGTGTCCAGACCGGTAGACTGGACAATAAATCGAGTCCCGTGTGCTACAGGTCGTTCACGCTAATGATCAATTGACAGTTCAAAACGGAAAAGTAGAAGTGCACTAAAAACATCCTGGAGGTCTTCACTGTCTCGCACATGATTAAATCCCAAATCTCTGCCTCGCCGTTTATGCTCGCCTGTGCAATCAAAGAAAACTGAAAGTGAGACTTAAAATCAAATGAAACTAATTTGCGAAAACTTGGTCTGAGATTAATGCAGACTGCTTAACAATGGTTACTGTAAAATTTGCTTTAACTTGCCTTCTCGAAGTACGCAATTTTCACCACTATGCATTTTAACATTGTTTTAAAAAAAAATCTAAACATAACACTTTATTTGTACCTCTTAAATTCTACGATTTATGTCTTAGGAGCGCGGGCAGCGTTCTCTTTGAACCTGTTTTTGTTTTTAACGGACAAACTCCAAGTAACGTTCAAATAACTGGTAGAAGGAAACGTCATAAGAAAAGGAAATTGAAGAGGTAATTGTCCATGCTTGCTGTCTTTTGTGGATTCTAGCGTGTGTGAAGTGTTTGTACGTTTGTGTGTTTGTACATATGTCTGTGCCTGCATTATGTGTGTATTTGTGCGAGTATGCGTATATGTGTTTGTAATTGTTTGTGTGCTTGAAATGTTTGTGTTCGTACATGTTTGTGTGTTTGTACGTGTTTGTTTATGTTCGTACGTTTGTATGTTTGTATAAGTATGTGTGTTTGTATATGTTTGTGTTTGTGCGTGTGCGTTTGTGCGTGTTTGTATTTACACGTTTGTTTGCACATGTATGTTGGGGGCGGGGGGGGGGCACGTGTTTGTTCTTACATGCGTTTGGATGAATATGTGCTTGTGTGTGTGTCTGGGTTAAAAAGCACTTTTTTAATCGTACAGGAATGCGTTTGTGCGCGTGATTTCTTTCGACAAAGAGCACCTTTTGAAGAAGCCGAGTGTGTAGCAAGATGAATCTATGACTGATTCGTTTTTGTAATTTTAATTTAATTTCTTTTCAATACATTTTATTTCAAATATTTTGCAAGTAAACACAAACTTTGTTTTAATGCAAATGACTAACATACTAAATAAAGTAGACTTCAGCTAAGTAAGCATTGTTAAAGTCAATTGATACTGAAAGTGCATTATTAAAACCGATTGCATGATAGTAGATTTTATTAAAGCCGATTGGTTGTTAGATGATATTACTGAAGACCACTGATTGCTAGAGATATTAAAGACCACTGATTGCTAGAGATATTATTAAAGACCACTGATTGCTAGAGATATTAAAGACCACTGATTGCTAGAGATATTAAAGACCACTGATTGCTAGAGATATTATTAAAGACCACTGATTGCTAGAGATATTAAAGACCACTGATTGCTAGAGATATTAAAGACCACTGATTGCTAGAGATATTATTAAAGACCACTGATTGCTAGAGATATTAAAGACCACTGATTGCTAGAGATATTAAAGACCACTGATTGCTAGAGATATTATTAAAGACCACTGATTGCTAGAGATATTATTAAAGACCACTGATTGCTAGAGATATTAAAGACCACTGATTGCTAGAGATATTAAAGACCACTGATTGCTAGAGATATTATTAAAGACCACTGATTGCTAGAGATATTATTAAAGACCACTGATTGCTAGAGATATTAAAGACCACTGATTGCTAGAGATATTAAAGACCACTGATTGCTAGAGATATTAAAGACCACTGATTGCTAGAGATATTATTAAAGACCACTGATTGCTAGAGATATTATTAAAGACCACTGATTGCTAGAGATATTAAAGACCACTGATTGCTAGAGATATTATTAAAGACCACTGATTGCTAGAGATATTAAAGACCGCTGATTGCTAAATATTTCATTGTGACGTTTTGCTGGGGGATGGGCAAGACGTTAATTTTCCACCACCCCGAGACACCCATAACATCAGGCCATTCCCAAAAAAACACCTCATGGCTTGCCACACTTGTTAGAAAGATGGAAGACAGATAATGTAGAACAGAAGAGTGATAGTTTTAGAAAACAGCTCAAGCTACTCCCCCCCCCCCCGAAGAGTGATAGTTTTAGAAGACAGCTCAAGCCCCCTCCCCGATACATACAGCAAGGTATATTAAGTAATACAGGTGACAGACTACTAGCATGTAAGTGAGTCACGCTAACACGAGTGGTCTAAATATCAACAATAAATGCATTCAATAAGAAATAAGACAATGTGGTTACACATAGTGACTAGTTCAATGGTTACAATTAGAGTTAATAAATGGTTATAGTCCATAATCACAATCATGTGGTATCATAAGAGAAAGTTCATTTGAGTCCTTTGGCACCGAGGTAGTTATTTGATTCATTCTTATGAGTGAACTATAATTGACTTTATAAGAGAACACTGGATGTTTCTGAGTGTTTAGAAGTAGATCATGCTATTTATTACCACAATATACAGTGTTTCCTAACAGAACAAGCTACAAGCTATTACCACAACATAAAGTGTTTCGTAACAGAACAAGCTATCACCGCAATGTTCAGTGTTTAGAAGTAGATCAAGATATTACCACAACATACAGCGTTTAGAAGTAGAACAAGATATTACCACAACATTCGGTGTTTAGAAGTAGAACAAGATATTACCACAACGTACGGTTTCCTAGTAAAACAAGATATTACCACAACGTACGGTTTCCTAGTAGAACAAGATATTACCACAACGTACGGTTTCCTAGTAGAACAACCCTGAACGAGACGAGCGAGGTGACAAGTGTCCGAAGTCTAAGCATTATGCGGGTGATCAAGCAATGTTCATTCGAGAGGGAATTAAACTACCAGGCGTCCCAATGACAGATGTCAAGGGAAATCTTTGGAATTATTTCTCGTACTTGTTACATTATTGTCTGTATTGTGTTTCTTCACCCGATGGTGGTACTGATGTAGCTTTTCTTTTCTTCCTTGGCAGGTTTGCTTTGGTGAAACTGTTTACTTTTAGCAGTCTATGTTAACAATGTCCTTATGTATTAGCAAGAGTTTATTTACACTGCAAATTGTTCATCAGGCCTTATAGTAGGCGGGCCATGTTTATAAATCGTTGCTTTTAGCAGGCCTTTATAATAAATCTTTATATTTAGTAGTAATAATTTAAATGGTATTTTTGTGTACAACATATTGTAAATATTATATTGGAAATAACGTGTATAATTTTATTGTACATTTTTTAACCGACGTTTAAGTGATTCTTTCTTAGCCATTTCTCTCCAAAATTAACAAGTTTTTAAAAGGAAACTCCATCTTTCCATCGTAAATAATATAAATGGTAGCCAATGGCAGATCAGGCTTTGTAAGTAAAAGAAAAATATCGAAATAAGCCCGTGAGTGAATAACCATTCAATCACTTAACCAAATATTGACCATATGTCTTCAGCCACATTAAAAATCTACTTTCTTTTCTTTGTCATGATGTATCTTTTGTGTTCTTTTACCGTCTTGTTATAACAACCACAATGTTTCCGTATCCTTCTCCATACCAATAACAACCACAATGTTTTTGTAGCCTTGTCCATACCAATAACAACCGGAATTTTTTTTACCATACCAGTAACAACCCGAATTCTTCTATTATCCTTTCGCCATACCACTAACAATCGGGATTCTTCTGTTATACTTTACCATACCATTAACAACAGGAATTCTTCTGTTATCCCTTCGCCATACCATTAACAACCGGAATTCTTCTGTTATCCCTTCGCCATACCAGTAACAACCGGAATTTTCAAGCCGTAAGCAAAACACGGAGAGTAAGAAGAATTGAATTCCAGGAAATTCAAGTTTCTCTGAGTTGACAATTTACTTTTAACGCGGCCTGCTATTCCAATTAAGAGACTGGAAACCTTTTTATTTGGCTTTTCTTGTGGTCTGAAGCACTGAAATAGTTTTCAAACAGTGCAGGTGGATGAAAGGGGATAACGACTAAGGCTAGTATAGAGCGAAGCAGCCATCGGGTTATTCGACAAAGGGAGATAAATAAGACAAAGCAGTACAATGAAGTCGCTCACACAGAATAAATATAAGCACTGAAACTCTGAAGGTGTAAACATTTCTTAATTTAATGTTGTTTCAGTTTTGATATATATATTTATTGCAGTCCCTTTGTATTTACTGGTAAATTATTTATTAAATATTTGTTTTGTTTGTTGATATTTTTTTTATTTCTCTTTGTGAGTAAATTATTTTATTTTGTTTGTTGCTGTTGTAGGTTTGATTCGAATACCATGTTTAATTTCTGTATAGTGCAGCAAACTTTAAGTTTTAAGAAACATTCTAAAGAAAAAATTAATATGTAGTACACATTATATCATGACACCATGTTTAATTTCTGTACAGTGCAGCAAACTTTAAGTTTTAAGAAACATTCTAAAGAAAAAATTAATATGTAGTACACATTATATCATGACACCATGTTTAATTTCTGTACAGTGCAGCAAACTTTAAGTTTTAAGAAACATTCTAAAGAAAAAATTAATATGTAGTACACATTATCATGATACGTCAATGTAACAGAGTAAGATCGGAAGGATTTGTAAATATTTACTAACTGTCTTGAGTCGAGTGAATGGGATTTAAAACTAGCTCATCACTTCTAGAAAGAGAGAGAGGGTGTGAGTGTGAGAGAGATTTCAATACATCATTAAGATCTTTAAGAGTTTTATAAAGATGGTACTACAGTTATATATTGGGAGATATCAAATGGTTATTAGAGGCTGGTGATTTCATCAAGATGGCTGTCACAAGCCAGTTAAACGCTTAACTAAAGTTCTTTCCTGTCACACTGCACACAATTATAATTAACTCGTATATACGCCTTTTGATCAGTCATACTAAACAGTTATAATTAACTCGTACATATGTCTGTGGCTTTATGACCAGTCGTACTAAACAGTTATAATTAACTCGTACATATGTCTGTGGCTTTATGACCAGCCATAATACACACAATTATAATTAACTCGTATATACGTCTATTGCTTTATGACCAGTCATACAAAATTCAATTATAATTAATTCTTATGTATGCCTTTCGACCAGTCACACTAAACACAATTATAATTAAATCGTACATATGTTTTACTTTTATGATCAGTCATACAGCACACAAGTATAACTAACTTGTACATATGTCTTAGTTTTATGACCAGTCATAGCACACAAGTATAATATAATTAAATCGTACATATGTCTTAGTTTTATGACCAGTCATAGCACACAAGTATAATATAATTAAATCGTACATATGTCTTAGTTTTATGACCAGTCATAGCACACAAGTATAACTAACTTGTACATATGTCTGTAGCTTTATGACAGCTCACCATTAGAGAAACATAAGGCCACTCAAATAGCAAAAGATATAACCCCGTTTATTTAGGTAGACAGATTATCATACAATGATCTCTATGGAGAAGTATGTGCTGACGTGTCATCCAAGAGGTGCATGCTGAGACTAAATACCTTATTCATCTCTACACTCACACACACGCACAAAACACACACACAAACACACAACAAAACAACAACAGAATAGATGTAAGGGATAAGGAAAGTAAATATATTTATTAAAATTTTAAACTAAATTTACTTCACCTGGCCATTAACTAACTTCACTCTTGTGGAGGTGGGGGTGGGAGAGCCAGAAAATACAAAAATCTCATCCTCTTACAGAGGGACAAACTTTACTTTTTGCAAAGACAACGGGAATTTACAAAGTTACAATACAACTTCATTCTAATGCAATATGAAGAGCACCATTGAAAATATATTAAACTAACTAATAATTAAACAAAATTCGGAAAAAACAAGCAACACAACTCTGTAATATATTCTAATTAAAGAAAGATATCCATTGTTATCACTGATTATTCAAACGCGCAATACTTTAACCTTCATCAACTAATTTTGTGGTAAAACCAAAACAAAAGGATTAATGTGCTTGGCGGGCTTGGCAGTGGATTATCTCCCCATGCTAGAAAACGAGGATCGAAAGAAGTCTCCAAAGTACACAAAGTTCACAGTAGAGAAAAAATGTTTCTTCTCTCGATGGCACCAATCATCGATGAGCCTTGGCAAGAACAAAACGAACTTGCAGTACTTCTAACTAGGAGTTTTGCCAATGCTGGGAGTACAAAAAGGTTCTACATACACAGAATTGATGCTTCTTGCTGGAATTTCCAAAGGCACCTGTCTTAATACTGCAATTTGTAACAGCATGAGCAAATGACTGATGACACACTCACCATAGACTGTTAGTATGGTTGGTAGACGTGACCAGAAGACGCCTTGAAATAACGAATTCTCTATCGAGAAGGCGTCTAGAAACAATAATCTCTCTATTCAAAAACATCTTTGAAATAACAAACTTTCTAACCTAAAGGAATCTCAAAGCAACAAACTTTGGATGTTGTGAATTAACAATCTCTTTAAGGCACGAATAAGTCTCTTGAAGGCGTTGTGAAATAACAATTTCTTGAAGGCGTTGTGAAATAACAATTTCTTGAAGGCGTTGTGAAATAACAATTTCGTTTGTAAAGTAAGCTCTGTGTTCAGAAAATGTTTTACATTTCCAAAATAGCAGATGCACATTTATGATAGCTAATGTCATTTTAGACGTTGACATCAAATATTTAACTTGTCGCTTTATGCATTCCATTCGAAACAATATTGTTGATTTGTGAACACATACATGTGTGTGTGAGTGCGTATGTGTTTGAATGTGTGTGTAGTTGTTTCATAGAGCAATATTCGCTTTCGCTTTCCTTTGACCTTTGACACAAGGGCACTTGTGATCTCTGCGCCATTAAAGGTGAAGTCCCTCTGATAATGGGATGCAATTCTGATTTGTGACCCAATTTTCAAATGAGCAAACGTTATTAAAATATTGCCTATTTTGTTCCCCACACCGAGATTGTTTTAAATAGAGTTTTTCATTTCAAATGCAATCTTACACGTCTGTCAAATAGTGCAGAATGATCGCGAGAATTTTACAAATGAAATTTGCACCAGTGCGCATGTCTACTGAACAGCACGTGAGAATTTTACCATAAAAACCGACATTTTATCCGCTTAATACATTCAGTTTACAATTTCACAATTTAATTCTTTTCTCATGCAAAATGATTACTTTTGCATTTCCATTGCAGTTACATTTGGCTCTCACTTATTTCAGTTATTTAAGATTGCTGTTACTATGTTATATTTAAAATCAAAAACATAAAAGAAATAAACACAATTAATTAACCATCCTGCAAATGAAAGAGATAATTTTTTGTATACCCTGTCTTGTGAATTAATAGATCAAGAAAATAATAAGTAAAACTAATAATTAATTATAAAACTAATCAGTAAAAACTGTTGAAATTTTTTAATATGCAAACTGTGTTGTAGAAGGCAACAAATCTGCTCAGTCTTTGATTGAGACTATCTTCTGGAATAGAATCTGCAGTTAAAGGAGTGTACTGTAAGAAATACCTAATTGATTTTTTTTAAAATTTTACTTGATTTTCCTTTTGTAGGATAGAAAGCTGCACAATTTAAGAACCTTTCGTTTGTTTGTTTTTTTTTAAGTTTCGGTGTGGAAAGCTTCGACATTCAAGAATTGTTATAAAAGTTATTTCGAAATTTATTTCTTAGATTACTTTTGTTGGATTTAAATTATGGACTCTTCTAACCAAAATGTTAAATGTACGTAGAATAAAGCCATATCTACTGTTTAAAACAAATCCTACAACCAGTCAGAGAAATTCCATTAATTCGTAAGCTATCCTCACAGAAATGCATATGGAAAGAATTAGTTTCCACTACAGAGAAATAAAATCGATCCTGGAAAAACAATTCAAGAGTTACAGTCACACCAAGGTGACACATCTCTGTCCAAGGCAAAAATTTACAAGACAGAGCCAACAGTCCAGGACTTCACGAATCCTTTACAGAAACCTTTTTAAGGAGCATATAGAATAGTATATATGGCTGTGAAGTGTTAAGGCGTTTGTTGTTTTTAAAAGAAATCCTACAACATTCAGTGAGTGTGCTTTAAGTAACTACTCGATTTTTTTTGTTTACGGATTTCTGTGTTTGAATCCTACAATCAGTACGATTAGCAATGAAGCGTTAAGGCGTTAGTTGTTTACATGGCTTGAAGTGTTAAGGCGTTAGTTGTTTATAAACTTTGAAGTGTTAAGGCGTTAGTTGTTTATAAACTTTGAAGTGTTAAGGCGTTAGTTGTTTATTAACTTTGAAGTGTTAAGGCGTTAGTTGTTTATATGGCTTGAAGTGTTAAGGCGTTAATTGTTTATATGGCTTGAAGTGTTAAGGCGTTAGTTGTTTATATGGCTTGAAGTGTTAAGGCGTTAGTTGTTTATATGGCTTGAAGTGTTAAGGCGCTAGTTGTTTATATGGCTTGAAGTGTTAAGGCGTTCATTGTATGACATGGCTGTAAAATGTTAAGGCTTTCATTGTGTACATGGCTGTGAAATGTTAAGGCGTTCATTGTGTAAATGGCTGTAAATTGTTAAGATGTTCATTGTGTACATGGCTGTGAAGTGTTAAGGCGTTCATTGTGTACATGACTGTGAAGTGTTAAGGTGTTCATTGTGTACATGGCTGTAAATTGTTAAGATGTTCATTGTGTGCATGGCTGTGAATTTTTAAGATAAATTCATTGTGTACATGGCTGTGAATTTTTAAGATAAATTCATTGTGTACATGGTTGTGAATTGCAAAGATGTTCATTGTGTGCATGACTGTGATGGTTGCTTGTTTTATTTAGTATACTACATTTGCTTTTAATATTAGCCAGAAATTGATTTACCTGCAAATGTTAAAATAACACTTTTCTTTTAAAGAGGAAAAGTAAGTGAAAGACTGAATTTTAAAATTGCAAATGTGTCTAGATACAAGTAAATACATTTCTTCAACTTAACGGACATGAAGGTTAGATTGATTTCAACAAGCACAAGCATGTAGAGGAAACTTGATGTCACAGAGTGGAGAGGGAGATATATTAAAATTCCCTGCTGGCCGAGTGTCTATGGTTATCAGCGGGTGCAGAAAGCCAGACCACTTCTGTTTTGAATGTAATTCCTATCGGCTTTGGTTAATTTTTCCCGTTTCCTCCTGCTATTGCCTCTCTCTCTCTCTCTCTCTCTCTCTCTCTCTCTCTCTCTCTCTCTCTCTCTCTCTCTCTCTCTCTCTCTCTCTCTCTCTTTGCGGAGTGTGCCGTCTAGAGATGGGATGCCTGCATTGCTTCCCTTTAGCCTAGTGTTGACTTCAAACTGATACAATCCTCAAACATGGCCAGTCCGTTTGCTTTTCAATAGACTTCCAGGTCCGAAATCTTACCGACTGATTCCGTCTGGTGCCGCCTAACTTTATTTCCTCTCATTTAACGTAGTTGGCCTCGCCATCTTGTTTGCACGGTTCGACAATCTTCCTTCTGCCAATGCCACTCGTTATTAATAGAATTCATTGTTTCTTTGATGACACAGCCACGATTGTAGTGAGGTCTCTATGCAATTAGGAGCTCAGTTTCTCTTCTCTTCTCGCGGGAGTCTGAGAGAAATGATCATGCGAGTTCTTCCAATGAGAAAGATAGAGCAGATAATCCGTCTTATTTCAGCCTTACGCCCATGGCTCTTTATTTACGAGCTTGCAAAGATCCAAGTAAAGCAAGACCTCGTGTTTGATTGGATCGCTTTAAAAAAAAAAAAAAAAGAGTTATTTCTTCCAGTTTACTTTGTCCTCAGGGGAAAAAAATGGATATATATATATTGCGATATACATGCATTTATTGCATTTACTTGAAGTCTTCCCAAGTTTGCAAATTTGTTTTTTTTTCTCGTCTCTATTTTTGTATGACACTTTGTAATGTTCATTGCTTGCTTAAATATATTTTAGGGTTCAATGCTTGTTTGTATACATCTTAGTGTTTGCATGGCTGTATTATATGTTTATTGTCTGTTTCGAAATATTCTGACGTTCAGTATTTTTATACTTATTGCGCTCAGTGCTTGTATAGTAGGCCTTACTGTGTGCATGACCATATCATGCGTCATACATTGCATGCTTGAACATATTTGTATAGTAGACCTTACTGTGTGCATGACCATATCATGCGTCATACATTGTATGCTTGAACATATTTGTATAGTAGACCTTACTGTGTGCATGACCATATCATGCGTCATACATTGTATGCTTGAACATATTTGTATAGTAGACCTTACTGTGTGCATGACCATATCATGCGTCATACATTGCATGCTTGAAATATTTGAATATATTCTGGTGTTCAGTACTTGTATACTACTGGGGGTGGGGGTTGCATGACGTCACACGTCACACATTGTCTACTTAGTGCATCCTGTCTAGTTTCGTTTTCTTTCAGGCTTGGTTGTGTTTTTCAATGGATGTAATTTTTTTCTTTATTTTCAGTTTTGGTTTTCTTTCTTTTCGTTCTTTTAGATGACAATATATTTCAATGAAGACATCTTTTTATTAACTAAGCATGATCATGTATTAGGTGTATATATACTGTGTTCTTTTACAGAGATAGTGATTTAATTTAGTATGACTATATCCTGAACGTCATTTACAAAATAGTGTCCTGTGTACAATAGATATTGATTTAATTTAGTATGACTATATCCTGGACGTCATTTACAAACTAGTGTCCTGTGTACAATAGATATTGATTTAATTTAGTATGACTATATCCTGAACGTCATTTACAAACTAGTGTCCTGTGTACAATAGATATTGATTTAATTTAGTATAACTATATCCTGGACGTCATTTACAAACTAGTGTCCTGTGTACAATAGATATTGATTTAATTTAGTATGACTATATCCTGAACGTCATTTACAAACTAGTGTCCTGTGTACAATAGATATTGATTTAATTTAGTATGACTATATCCTGGACGTCATTTACAAACTAGTGTCCTGTGTACAATAGATATTGATTTAATTTAGTATGACTATATACTGGGCGTCATATACACATGGTATCCTCTGTATTATAAACATCGATTTAATTTTATCACTATATCCTGGACGTCATAGAAATTGGTGCGCTCTTTCCATATAGTCGAATGTTTTTGTATTGTGGTATCTTTCCCTATAGTCGAATGTTTTTGTATTGTGATATCTTTCCAAGAGAGTCTCTGACCAGTGCAAACTTTTCATGTGGATCCACTGTGTTAGAAGTCTTTGTAGTGTGAGTCTTTCACTGGAGATTTCTCTCAAGGTAAGTCACTAACTGGAATTCTCTATCAATGTGAGTCACTGACAGGAGTTCTCTATAAATATGAGCCACAAATAGGAGATTTCTCTGAAGGTGAGTCACTAACTGGAATTCTCTATCAATGTGAGTCACTGACAGGAGTTCTCTATAAATATGAGCCACAAATAGGAGATTTCTCTGAAGGTGAGTCACTAACTGGAATTCTCTATCAATGTGGGATATTGCTATTTTAACTACATAAGCTGGGTTTTTGAAGTACTATTATTATGTATACTTTACATCTTTCTCTATTTTAGCAGCATATAATGAGCTTGGCTTCAAGTCATTGCAAATACTTTTTACCGTGTAATATCAAGCTTATAAGCTAGTACTCAGTTTGTTTCGATTTTCAAAAATCAGACTTTATAAACTATCCCACAAGAGTTAATATGTAAATGAGTATGTGTGCATGTTTTTGTATTGAATAACTGTTAGCAATACGATACCATAATTAGTTTATTGTCGTTTTGGCGTGACGTCACTCACGTGTAAATTGCTTAAATTTCTAGACACACTGTCAAAGACATGCGACAGATCGATTTCAATCAACGCGCTAGATAGCAGCCACGAGGTCTTCAGTTCTTTCAGTTTTCTGCTCGCTACTCTGGACAAGAACATCAGGCCAAATCAAGCCAAATCACGGCCAAATCACGGCCACAGTGGCAGTGGGCAATAAAACAATACAACCAACGCATTACTACATTGGCAGACAAACGCACAGTTAAACATACACACTGAGAAAACAGGAACTATTTTTTAAAGCATAAATGAGTGTGTACGTGTGCTGTTTTGTCTGTATATGTATTATGTATGTATATGTGTGTGTGTGTGTGGTATGTGTGTTGTGTATAAATATATATAACTAGGGTGGCGTTGTGTTACAATACGATTGTTAGGAACAGACTAAAGGCTTAACCAAGTGTACGCTTGTTAGGAACAGACTAAAGGCTTAACCAAGTGTACGCTTGTTAGCATCAAACTAACGGTTTAATATAACGTACACTTGTTAGAAAAGACTAAGTATTTAACCAAACGTACGCTTGTTAGGAACAGACTAAAGATTTAACCAATAGTATGCACAAATAAGGACAGCCAATTAAAAAGGTAATTAGATATGTAAAAATACAAAATCTTATATGTAACAAAACATAGTCTGATGTGTTACAATATATGGAATGACTCATTTTAAAAAGTCAAAATAAGAAGCGAAGTTGTGTATTGATAATCAGTTAAAGAAAAGATTTTAAACTAAAGGATAGCCAGTTAGAACGGTACGATGTAGAGTGAAGCTAAGCCAAGGATAGCCACTTTAAAAAGTAAGCAGTTTAAATGAATTTAAACTTAAGGATAACCAATTAAAAAATATAAAAATGAGCTGTTAAGATACACTTAATGATATAGCCACTTAAAACAGTAAGCAGTAATTGTAAAGAAAAACTTACGGATATAGCCGATTAAAACTGTAACTGTAAAGCAAAACGTACGGTTATAGCTAATTAAAACTGTAACTGTAAAGCAAAACGGACGGATATAGCTAATTAAAACTGTAACTGTACAGCAAAACGGACGGTTATAGCCATTTAAAACTATAACTGTAAAGCAAAACATACGAACATCGCTAATTAAAACTGTAACTGTAAAACAAAACGTATTCATAACTAAGCAAAAGTTAGATATCTAACTTAAACTAAGGATAATATTTTTTAAATCCCAGAAATAGGGTGACCCGACAAATGCGCTAAAGACAATTGCGCGCCGACAAAAAAACGCGAAGAACACGACGACAAAATCGCGTTCTTTGAAATCGACAAGTTAGCGCCGACAAAATCGCGATAAACATCGCCAAGTGTGGCCTACTTATGTGTAGCCAAGTATTCTGGCTTACTGTGTACAGACTCAGTTGCAAAACAAACCTATTATAATTATTTTTAATTATATTTAATTATAATGCATGATTTTCTTGATTTTCATGATTTTAAGAAGGTCAGCTTGATTGGTGAGAATGAGATGATAAGATTATTATTATTTACTAAGGACCTATTGTAAAGAATGGCATGCTAAGTTTGAATAGCTGCATTCGACACAGTCCAGGAAGTGTTATGTATGTTCGTTGGGGGGGAACTTATTAAGATTTGATGTATGCTTCATTCTTTTCATTGCCTTTGTGTAAGGATTATTTGCACGCAGTATCTCTTAACATTGCTTTGTGTATTGTAATATTGATATCTACGTATGTTATTATTACATTCTTGTACGATTTAACATGTATCATCGCGATTTTGTCGTCGCGCATTTGTTCATCGCGATTTTGTCGGCGCGATTTTGTTCATCGCGGTTTTGTCGGCGCGCAATTGTCCTTCGCGCATTTGTCGGTGAACCCAGAAATAGGTAGCTACCCCAGAAAGCAGAATAGATATAATGAACAGCTTATACTTAGCCAAATAGATATCAAGCCAAATAAACTTGCATTTCCAATTAATTAATTAATGTTTCGGTACAAGAAACAAAAGCAATTCTCTGTTCTTTCGAAGAGAGAGCGCAGAATCAATCGCGAATTTTCTCCATTAAATTTGAATTGGCGATCTTAGCCTGTTGATAATGAGGAAACCAATGATCTATTCTGCAAATTCCTCCTTGAAATGGGCGGGGAATTCTTCAATGCATCGCAATTGAAAGTCTTTGTTAGACAAGTACACTAATTGACCTAGTTCTGTTTTCTATCATCAGTGTCCTTGTTAGTGTTTCAGAGGGATAACGCTGCGTGCTGTCTTGATATTGTCCTCTTTGATTTCTTCGGTACAAGCCAGTTCTGTGCCCCTTAAGACGTATTTGTCTGCTCTTGAATGTGAGTGCACAGACAGCTTATATTTTTGCAAAGTAACGGCTACATGAGGTAAGTGTCTCCTACATGAAATATCTATGGGGTATTAAATTTAAAAGAGAGATTTGCTTATTTGTGTCCGCCTTCCTGGATATTTTGCTACCTTTCAAAGTGAATATGAAGAGATTATGGTCATTTACAAGAAGGCTGGCTATCAAAACGCATCTTTCTCATCAGCAAGGATAGCACTGTTTCTTCTCTCACTGCAGGTTCAAACTGCACAATTCGTTTAATTCCTGTTTATCTTCTTGTAAATATATTTACAGGTCTTTATTATATAGTGCCATTTTGCAAGTGGATGGATGTTGTTTTCTTATGCTATATTTAATTTTCTTACGTGTTAAAGTATTTTATAATAATTGTAAAGCACTCGGAGCTTTTAAAAGATGAAAAACGTTAGTAAGTCATCATTATGTTTTAATTATTATAATATTATTATTCACTATTATGTAGATCTGTTTCTCAAACTAGATATTATGTCGCTTTCTACTTTAATTGCCTATAAAACTAATCAACCAAGATAAAGATATACAGATTGTTTTCTACTTTAATTGCATATAAAACTAATTAACCTGTAAAGAATGAAGGTGAAGGCACAGTAACAATACTGGCCCACACCAGATTTCGTAAGATGAATGAAGCAGGAATAATACCGGTCCACACTAGACTATGAAAGATGAATGCCGTAGTAATAATACCGGCCCACACCAGACTATCAAAGATGAATGACGTAGTAATAATACCGGCCCACACTAGACTATGTAAAGTGAAGGCACGGTAACAATACCGGCCCACACCAGATTGCGTAAGGTAAATGAAGGAGGAATAAAATCGGCCTACACTAGACTATGAAAGATGACTGACGTAGTAATAATACCGGCTTACACCAGCAATCGACATATAAGGTGAAAGCCAGTAAAATATCTCAAAACGGAGAAGATTAAACAAGAAAAGTGTAAAGATATCGCAACATCGGCTGTTTTTCTTCCCCTCGGCTCCCCCACCCCCACCCCTCCCTTAGCCTGAAGGAAAATATCTGCAAGAGTCATGTGCAAAACGGAAATAAATCCCATTGGGTTTCTTTGTGGCCCCTTTGGAAGGGGATTCTTTTGTTGTTAAGATTCGCTTGGATATTCTTCCCTAAGGAACTGTTGTGGACCACCTTGTGTAAGTTTGCAAAATTTAGAAATCACGTCGAGCAGTTGTGTCGATCAGCCAATATGAGCTACTTCTGAGTTGTGTAGATCGCCTAATCTGAGGTATTTCTGAGGTCGAACAGTTGTGTAGATACCTTAGATTAGACAATCTACACAACTGTTCGACCTCAAAAATACCTCAGATTAGGCGATCTATCACAACTGTTCGACCTCAAAATACCTTCGATTAGAGTAATCATTAGACAATCTACACAACTGTTCGACCTCAAAAATACCTCAGATTAGGCGATCTATCACAACTGTTCGACCTCAAAATACCTTAGATTAGACAATCTACACAACTGTTCGACCTCAGAAATACCTCAGATTAGGCGATCTATCACAACTGTTCGACCTCAGAAATACCTCAGATTAGGCGATCTATCACAACTGTTCGACCTCAAAATACCTTAGATTAGACAATCTACACAACTGTTCGACTTCAGAAATACCTCAGATTAGGCGATCTACACAACTGTTCGACCTCAGAAATACCTCAGATTAGGCGATCTACACAACTGTTCGACCTCAGAAATACCTCAGATTAGGCGATTGTTACTGCGTTATTCACCTTTCAGTGTTTGGTGTGGGCCGGTATTATTACTGCGTTATTCACCTTACATAGCCTGGTGTAGGCCGGTATTGTTACTGCTTCATACTTTCTCCATTTAGAGATAATTTGGGGTATATTAAAGTTAATCACCCTATATAGGCAAACTTGGGGGGGGGGGTAGAGCGATTACCCTTATTGCCCTCACTTCACCTAGATCCGCCACTTAATAATAAAAACAACAATAACAAATACATATGCTACAGAATGCAACGAATTGAAACAAGTTCTGTTTATTCACACAGTCAATATTTAAGGGTATATTTTAATATTTACTCATTTCAAAAAAGAACGAAGCAGAAACGAAATCAACAAGAATTTAAAACCAACAAGAATTTCTTCCACCTGATTTGTGATCTATTTCTGTTTATTTAAATGATCCACTCTAAAGCAATATTATTGTAGCAAAACGCCTACAACTTTATTTGTGTTTTGTATTATAAAATGATCCACTATTTGTGTTTTGTATTATAAAATTATCCACTATTTGTGTTTTGTATTATAAAATGATCCACTATTTATCACCAAATGCCTACAACTTTATTTGTGTTTTGTATTATAAAATGATCCACTATTTGTGTTTTGTATTATAAAATGATTCACAATTTGTGTTTTGTATTATAAAATGATCCACTATTTGTCGTCAAATGCCTACAACTCTATTTCCAAGCTGGCCCACAAACCATATTTTCAAAGGCAAGTTTAGGTAAGTCTAATGGCAATGTTAAATAACAAGGCCAATGGGCCTAGTCGTCATTTTGTTTTTTTTGAATTGCCACGCTACCAGCCGAGTTTACAAACTATATGATGGCAGCTTGGGTTAAAAATTTCATAAGTTTACTGTAGAAACTAAAACAACGATTTGAAAAATAAAATAAATATAAATCATTTACATATTATGAATAAAACTCAGATAAAACCTTACTGTACAGCGCAAGAAGTGACCCAGGATATTTTATAGAAAGTGGAGTTTGTTAGTAAAGTTAGTAGCAGTATAGTTTGCAGGAAGTATACGTTTGTAGCAGTATACATTGTAGCAGTATAATTTGTAAAGAATATTTTGTAGCAGTATAATTTGCAGGAAGTATAGTTTGTAAGAAGTGTAGTTTGTAACAATATTGTTTGCAGGAAGTATAGTTTGCAGCAGTATAGTTTGTAGCAGTATAATTTTAGGAAAACTATTTTGTAGCAGTATAATTTGTAGGAAAACTATTTTGTAGCAGTATAATTTGCAGGAAGTATAGATTGTAAAAGTTTAGTTTGTAGCAGTATAGTTTGCAGGAAGTATAGTTTATACAAAGTATATTTCAGTGATTCAGGAATATAAAGCATATAGAAGCTGCTTATAGTTGAAGTAAAAGTTTCATCTTTCAGAGAATCAAACACTTTATCCATGGGAACAGAGCGAAATAAAAACTCCATGGAATAGAAATTACGCGTGTCTCTCTCTATATATATGATTAACATACAACTTATTTCGTAAAATTTAAAATGTACTTTGCTCATCACTTCAAAACTGACATTTTGGAATATCTTCGTCAGCCTAGGTAAGACTGTCATAAGTAAGTAGACTTGTAAGGCGATATATTTCCATGTCTTGCATAAAGTGTTCTGTTGGGATATTTCATGGACAATTGGCAAATGTCAAAGAAACAAAAGTCCACGCCGGTATCTCCACCCACTGAATTAAAAAAATCCTTCGCCTATTTGAAATTTGAGATTTGAAACATAAATATGTAACATACATTAATCACAGCAGTGAGTTTGGTTGTCATAATATTCATTACATAATCATAAGAAGGTTGACATCACCAAGTTTGTTTATAGACTGGTCGCATTCAGTCTTCACTCCCACGGATTACCGAGACTGAAGATGGAAAGACGAGCTGCTGCCAGTGGCACTCCCAAACCCTTTTCTGGACAAGTACGGGATGGCTTACATGAAGAGACCACAACAAATACAATTTTAAATCTGACAAACAATTCACTGATGCAAGAACAAAAACAAATGATGATGCAAGGATCCATTGTGAACACAAGAGAGGCACAATTGGATAAACCATAGAATGGGAATATGTAAGGCTCAGTCTCAAATAATGCACATGTAGAATGCAAACAAGTAAACGTTGCTACACTACTACAATTACTAATTACAGAAGGGGAACTAACTCTATAATAAAAATATAACAAGCCATGGAGGAAAGGTAATGTCACGTACAATAAAATACAAATATTGTAAAACACAACACTTGCTTGTATTGTTGATACAATACACATGCACTCACACCATATGCACATATAATTATAACCTTACAGCAAAACGGAATATGAACAAACAACATTGACTTCATAATATAACAAAATATTCCGAAAAATTAGTAAAAGTAAGATAAGGTATGCATTAAAAATATAAAATAAAATATATAACAAAATATTCCGAACAACTAGTAAAAGTAAGATAAGGTATGCATTAAAAATATAAAATAAAATATATAACAAAATATTCCGAACAACTAGTAAAAGTAAGATAAGGTATGCATTAAAAATATAAAATAAAATATATAACAAAATATTCCGAACAACTAGTAAAAGTAAGATAAGGTATGCATTAAAAATATAAAATAAAATATATCTTTGATGTGCATCCAACTCATACAGTTTAATAAAAACCTAAATAATTACATCAGTGTGCGTTTATATATGTTTATATAGTATAAATGCAATAATTTGATAATCTTACAGAAACTAAAATAATGTACACAGGTATAAATATTTTTAATGAGAATCTGTGACGCATATACGGCTTTTTCTCCTGGGGAATAATCGGAGATACGCAGTATCCGACATTTTAAAAAATGTTATGCATTTAGGCGGCTTTCTCAAAATTTCCCCCAATTAGATCAAATATCCCTATCCTTTCTCTTAGAAAAAAAAATTGCAGCAGCATACAAAATTGTATAACTGTGTAAAATCTGTAAAATCTAGATAAAGATTCGTGCGCGCGTGCGTGTGTGTGTGTATGTGTGCGCGCGCACTGTTTGAGATATGATACAAACCGTTGAATTGTCACTTAAATATGACTTTAATTCAGGTAGTGGAGGAATGCATTATTCTTGGGGTAAATACTGTTGTATGTCAGACCAGGAAACACTCAGGGACTGGCGTGAAAATTGACAGTCCCTCAGTCCGGTGTCCGGTGTTGCGTGGGTGAGCACGTGATCGGCGCGCGCCTACGGCAAAGATGCGGTGCGGGGACATGTTTATCTCTCCGGCCGCCTTCTGTCCTCGCCTATATAACCATCGGCTGCCATTGTCAATTTAGTCTATGTATATTTGCAGGATTTAGTGGCACCTGCAGCTATAGTTAGCTTAAAACTATTCTAAATTCATAGCTGTCAATTTTCCCTGTCAAGATTAATACAACGAATGAAACAAAGAACATGTTTTCTTATGCTGGATTGAAAAGTTGTTAATGTCAGGAAATATTTTGTATCTTGGTTTTTGTTTTGTTTTTGTGGTCTTCGACTGAGGAGCTGTCATCAGTGTTTTCATCATTTAAAGGGAGGTAAATCCGGACTCCAGGCGACCACTGTCTACTAACTGAAAGTGCCAGCCGTTGTCTGCAAGGACGGTTTCTAGTATTGTTTCCCTAAACACCCGGACAACCCTATTTATTTTTCACTACTACAAATATGATCTAGCATAGTGACCTCTAATCACATGATCCTGCCTGTTGGTTAACTTCATTACAAGCAGAAAGAAAGAACAAACCTGTATTGACTTGGACATCACGTATGTCAAATTTGTACGAAACAAGAAAGTAAAAATTACTTTGAATTTAGTGCTTTGCATTTCAACGTGATCTGGCGTGATTAAGAGTGTTTTTTTTTTTTTAATGAAACGGAAATTATAAACACTTTGTAATGAAACGGGAATTATAAACACTATCAAGAAAGGAAAGTTATTGTATGAAACTGTTAGTCATTTATGATCTGGTCAGCTTGATTCTTGTTTCTAGACAACTGTTATCTGGATTCGCTTGGTGCATGTTAAACTGTAAACCAAATTTGCGTTGAAGATATTAAAGGGAAAATACTGCTGGGTACTAAATATCACGTGACTCAACTAGCGGACTGAACAAATATTTTCTTGCAAAAAAAAATAAAACCCAACATACCCATTTAAACCTTTCGTTAAAACGAAAGAAAGGAAAGAACGCGATTCCGTTGACAGTAAAAAGAAAATAATCAAATCCAAGACACAGTTATCTCTTTTTTCTCAAGTATTAAATCTTTAAAGTGCCGATTAGTATTTTAATACTCTTTTACAGGCTTACTTCATTGTTTCGGTGCAAGCAACCATCTGTGTCGACATAACATTTGGATAAGAGAAGAAAATCAAGACCCCAGAAATATTACGCGTTTGCTAAATGAATCATACAGTTTTTACACTACTAAAAATCTTAAGCTGAAAATAATCAGTTTCTTTGCACAGTATTATTTGACTGACATCGAATCATTTGGAGAAAAAAATAATTCGAAAAGAATATGGTAAAATAATAAAACAAAATTCCTTATTGTCAACATCTTTGATTTCATTCGAGTCAATAATAAGAAACGCGTTGAAAAAGATTAAAAGCTGACAACCATTGTTCCCTAAACTATTAAACTTAATTCCTCACGAGAGGTGAATTTTCACTTTCGTTCCATGGCAACGCTATTTAAAACAAAGAAAGGTTCGTTAATTCTTTTGCTTGTCCTTTCTCTCCTAAATCAGACAAGGGGAGACAATCTTCTCGGACGTTTAAATGGTTCAAGAGCTAATTCACTAGAAAATGAGAGACTAAAAACAAATGTAGCTTTCATAGAAAAGCAGGCCACAGTCAAGTCGGGCGTACCTTCGCGGGATGCAAGCGTCGAACATTGGAAAGAAAATGAAAACTTTGAGAAGACTGCGAAGGCGATTAAAATGAGTTCCACCTTTGCCACAGACGGCAAATTCAGACAGGAGCTCCATGTCCCTTCAACGACCAGCATATACGATCCACTTTCTATCGGTCTAACCATTCCTCCTATCGGTCTAGCCGCCCCTTCTTCCGGCGGTTCAGAACACGGTAGCGCTCTCGGGGATTTAATTGACTTCTCCGACCATTCTTCGCTTAAACGTGCGCGCTTCAATTCATGGGGAGGTAAGCGATCTCCGGTTCGAATACCTGCCAATGAACACGCCTGGGACATTCACGACACCGAGCCCGCATCCACCGATCATCAACGCAATGCTAACGACGACAATCCCGATGTCGGTGCGACAAGTCATGAGGATCAGGACAACCAGCTTCAAAACCACGACATCTTCACCATAACCGGCGACACTGATGGCGACGATAACGACAAGACGTCATTTGAGAACGAACGAACGAATCGGGCCGCGTTCAGTCCTTGGGGTGGGAAGCGAGCCATTCCAGACAAAAGGCGCAACACTAGAAGAATTTTTAACTCTTGGGCAGGCAAGCGAGCAGACGAGTTTACCGATGAAGTGTCTGACCTACCGGAAGCAGTGACGTCACCGCAAAGTGATCCCGATCTGCTTCCGGACAAAGATGTCAAAGACAAAAAGGCTGCTTTCAACCCTTGGGCAGGAAAAAGATCCACTTCTGATCTCTACAGGAAAGACCATGACGGCATAAGACACAAAAGGGCAGCGTTTAGCCTTTGGGCGGGAAAAAGACCTGCGTTTAATTCTTGGGCTAGAAAAAGACCGGCTTTCAATGCTTGGGCAGGAAAAAGATCAACTTCTTACCGCTATGGAAACTACCAAGACGTCATGAGATCCAAAAGAGCCGCGTTTAGTGCTTGGGCGGGGAAAAGGCCTGCTTTCAATGCTTGGGCAGGAAAAAGAATCCCATTTAGTAACTGGGCGGAGAAACGATCTAGTTACAGCAATTTATTTAAGACTGGCGGAGATTTGATTAAGCGACCTACTTTCAACGCCTGGGCCGGAAAGAGAAGACCCTTTAATGCGTGGGGTGGTAAGCGTTCTGCGTTCAATTGGGAAGGCAAGAGGTTAGCATTCAATGCATGGAGAGGAAAACGGCTAAACCTATTTCCGGTTGACACGGCTCCACAATTCGACCTTAGTAACGATGAACTGGATAGAGAGTTTGTCGATTCCGTTGAGTATGTTCTCGAGTTTCCGGGTTTGCTATCACAAAAGCATTCAGTTTCTGCTGAAAATGACCAGTCTCAAGTTGACACGAAAGAGATTCCTTTCATCCAGAGCGCAGACAAGCGAGTAGCGTTCAATGTCTGGGCTGGGAAAAGAAAGGAAAACGATTTATCGGACGAGTTCAGTTCACAGGACCAGGCAGAATTGAATGGCCTAGAGAGACAAAACGACAAGAAAGCAGCATTTCATGCTTGGGCTGGGAAAAGGTTTCATTCGCAACAAACTCCACACAACGAAATTCCCAGCGACGAAGAAGGACAAGATATGACCAAAGATATACAAAGCAAAAGCGACGGGTTTTACCCATTTTCTACCATCCCCTTTTCGCCCTCCCCCTCTTCTCACCCACCCAACAGCTTCCCTGCTGCTGGTGCTTTCAGGAATAGTGTTGTGCATCCTCGTTTTGATTGGGACGAGTCCATTCCAATGATGCACAAGCGTCTGTGGTTCCAGCACATGAACTACCTGCCTCTGGGCCGCTGGTTTCGAGACAAAGATGGCCGCCCTCTCCACTCAGAGCTGCTCGGACAGTACCTGGAGGAGATGATCGACAAGTTGCCGAAGAAACGAAGATTCCACAGCTGGGCAGGCAAGCGCAGTGTTATAAACGACCTTGACACTAATGAAATAAATTCTAATGATGCTTGGTGGTTGGGTAGTGTTTAAGATCTGTAGATATGCCGGCTAGATGCATGGATAGGATATTCAAAATATACAGTAGTGCTGGCCTAGCCGAGCAGCATAGTTCTCGTGTACAAAGACTTAGACTGTAACATGTTCATTAGAATGACGAGCTGAAGAGCAAGAGGAAATAAACGTTGCCTTTTTCTAGAAATGCTTTGCAAATGTTTAAAGCACGATCTATACCAAAAACCAAAAATCTTGTATATTTCATTTTAAGCTATACTAGAGGCTGTTGTTATTGCTTGCCTTTTTTAACACTTCATTTTAAAGATAATTTAATGACCACAATAAGAGTAAATTGTTTATTGTTTCTCTTCAGAACGATTCCCTGAGTTAAAAACAATCCTAGTTCTGCCGATGCCAATGTCCCACATGACGCTTCGAAGAAAGGGGTCAATCTTTTCTTTTTTTGTGTGTGTAGAATGTTCCAATCTTTGTGTTCAAATTTTAATTTCTTTGGTACACATAACCCTTACAATTGTTTTCTTTCATTGCAATACTTAACTCTTAAAATTGCTTTCTTTTATTGAAACACACAAATCCTACAATTTATCTCATTCATTAGCCCACTTAAAACTTAAAAACTAAAACTTCATTTCAGCGCTAAAATACTTAAAATTTAATTCCTTCATTGGCAAACTGAAAACTTAAAAATGTATTTCCTTCACTGAAACACTTAAAAATTAAAAATTGTTTTCCTTCATTGGCATTATTAAAATTTATTTCCTTCATTGGCACACTTAAAACATACAATTGTTTTCTTTCATTGACATTATTAAAACTTAAAATTATTTTCCATCGACGCTAATCACTGGCTTGTTCAATTAGTTAGGCGCTAATCTCTGGCCTACTTAATCATTTTAGTCACCAATCTCTGACCTATTCAATCACTTCAGTCGCCAATCTCTGGCCTTCTCAATCACTTCAGTCACCAATCTCTGGCCTACTCAATCACTTCAGTCGTCAATCTCTGGCCTTCTCAATCACTTCAGTCACCAATCTCTGGCCTACTCAATCAGTTCAGACTCTAATCTCTGGCCTACTAAATCAGTTCAGATGCCAATCTCTGGCCTATTCAATCACTTCAGTCACCAATCTCTGGCCTACTCAATCACTTCATTCGCCAATCTCTGGCCTACTCAATCACCTCAGTCACCAATCTCTGGCCTACTCAATCAGTTCAGACTCTAATCTCTGGCCTACTCAGTTCAGACGCTAATCTCTGGTATACTCAATAAGTTCAGACGCTAATCTCCGGCCTACTCAATCAGTTCAGACTCTAATCTCTGGCCTACTCAGTTCGACTCTAATCTCTGGCCTACTCAGTTCAGATGCTAATCTCCGGCCTACTCAATCAGTTCAGACGCTAATCTGCGGCCTACTCAGTTCAGACGCTAATCTCCGGCCTACTCAATCAGTTCAGACGCCAATAACTTCCGCAATGTTCAAGAGCAGAATACTAAGTACGTCAAGTACTTAACAATGATCTAATAATTTTTTACATCAATGTACACATCTAATTCTTCTTCCGCTCAAAAATGAATAGAGAGTGACACCCAACGTATTCACTCTTTAATATTTTAAAGCAAGCAAAAACTAAAACTGAATTAAATAACTCACTTCATCGATGCATTGTTGAAGTTTTGTTTGTCTTTTCTTTCGAGTTTTCTCTTAGAAAAAAAAAATAATGAATCAAATGGATCATTAATTATAGGTTTTGTAGATAATTATTTATGTGGTTTCATTAGATAACTTCTCTTTATAATATTTGTTGGCTTTAATTATTGCAGAGCCATGCATGAAAGAGTTATGGTGTGTGTGTGTGTCTGTGTGTGTGTGTGTGTGTGTGTGTGTGTAATCATTGTTTTTATCATCATCTTCATCATTATACCACCACCACCACCATCATCATCATCATCATCAAGGAACATTAAACCTTTTGCATTCTGAAAGGCAAGGAATGCTGAAACTTTTGCATTCTGCAGGACAAGGAACACTAAACCTTTTGCATTCTGAAAGGCAAGGATACTGAAACTTTTGCATTCTCTAAGAAGAGGAAAAATGTTTCTCATTATTCCCTATATTCTCGCAATCAAGCAATCAAAACAATAACATACACAAACAATAATAGCAAAAACACACGTAAAATCAACACACCGATAACAGCATACTCATCATAACACACAAAACAAATAATATTCGCACACGCACACATACATACACAAATAACAGCACACATAATAGCACACAAACACACACGATAAGAGCATGTATCTGCCACTCCAATTCCACATACACACTGTAGAGACTAATTTCATCTGTGCGTGGGTTAATACATAAGATTCGTGATGGTAATGGTTACAAGTCTGATGAAACCTTTAATGTTTATTGTGGTTCCATAGAAATTTACTCTGACTTCTTAACACCTACTTAATAGCTTGCTTAGTTGGATGAACCCAAACTAGTCGACTGAACTCATCTTACCATTACACTATATTTCACCAGCCGAAACCATTATAGCTTTCGGTAACACAAACCGTTAGCGCTTTCAGCAACACAAACCGTTAGAACTTTCAACAACACATACCGTTAGCTTCTTCAGCAACACAAACCGTTAGCGCCTTCAACAATACAAACTCTTAGCACCTTCAGCAACACAAACCGTTAGCGCCTTCAACAATACAAACTCTTAGCGCCTTCAACAACATAAAACGTTAGCGTCTTCAGCAACGCAAACCGTTAGCGCCTTCAGCAACACAAACTGTTAAGCGCCTTCAGCAAAACAAATCGTTAGCGCCTTCAGCAACACAAACCGTTAGCGCCTTCAGCAACGCAAACCGTTAGCGCCTTCAGCAACACTGTTACAACTTTCTTCAATACAAACTGTTACAATCTACTGCAACACAGACTTTCTCTTACAGATAACCTAAATTCTTACAGACCGATATTGTGCTGAGATCTAGACAGAAGAATGAAAGCCCATTCTTTCATGTATACCATTTACAGTCTAATGAGAGACAACGTAAGGGTGATGACAAACAATTTACAACAAACATATCTAAGTTCTGTTAAACGACTTTTATCTGATCAAAATAATGGTTTCTTTTTTAAAATCTAAAACCTACGATATCTTACTTTTAAAATCTTTAACAAATAGCTTCATTTCTTAAACAGCAACTTGCTTTTTATTGAGAGGTAACTTTCAGTCTATACAGTCTTGTCAGACATTTTATTCTGACGTCACGTTTCAAGATTACGATGCCTTTATAGAAACTTGGATATTTATTTCACATGAATATACTATGGGCTCACAGGGCTTTAAGTTAGGCTCGGTTAGACCACAAGGACTCGGACAAATAAATTCACTACGGAGGAGAGACCTGTAGATCCATACTAGGCGAGATGAACTTTGGCAGACTTTTGAGAAAATATGTGGCTATACATTTTGCAGTTTTGTATTATATTTGACAGAGATAATCACACTTTTTCACTTCTTCCATGCATTGCAAATTAATTATATTCAATATCAAGTTAAAACTCTTTCTATCGTTTTCTCCCCAGACGCATTAGAGACGAGGCGAACCATGTCATGCTGACCCTCGTCTCATCGTTTACTTGATTATCAAAATTCAGTGGGTTTACAAATAGCGCTTCCTATTATTTTATATCATAGCGCTTTACGCTCGGGCAAAGCTCGGCCAGCTTAAAGGCGGGAGAAATGATGTGGCGCCAATTGCTACCGTGACCTGTATGAGTCTTGCAAACTCCCACCCCTCCTTTTGCAGACCACTCCCAAACCCATATGATGGGATGTTGTTTGAGACAATGTATCTCAAGGGTACTCTCTGCTTTTGTTTGTTTTTCTTTAAGATATTAATTTCAAATTTGAAATTACTTAACATATTTGATTTGTCTCTAATGGCTTTTTCTCATAACTTTTACTGTTAACAATTTTTATCTTTATGTGTGACGAAGTGTAATAACATTTCTTGTACTATATTTCTGTCAGTTTCAGTTTGGATAAATTACTTGCCTAGTATTTTATAATTTGTTGTTCGTGATTTTGTAAACTTATAATTAGTATCTTGATACTGAAAACAGCTGGGAAGTTGTCTCGCGGTTGATGCGTATATTTTGAAGGGTCTATATAGATATAATGTATTGCATTTTGTTGAGTTTATGGCACGGTTATAAAGAATTTGTACTGACGGGTAGTGGTCGACATGTTCATAAATCGGCATAAATCGTCTCACTAGGGTAACGGATGGTATTACATGGTAAAGGTGGGCAATGTATGGTACAAGATGGTATTACATGGTAAAGGTGGGCAATGTGTGGTACAGGATGGTTTTACATGGTAAAGTTGGGCAATGTGTGGTACAGGATGGTTTTACATGGTAAAGGTGGTAATGTGTGGTACAGGATGGTTTTACATGGTAAAGGTGGTAATGTGTGGTACAGGATGGTATTATATGGTAAAGGTGGGCAATGTGTGGTAGATCAGGTGAAACGGAACAGTGATTTTGTTACAGTAATTGAACTGACGTCAGTATTTTAGTATCATAAAACAGAATTAATGACCTCCCTGCAGTGACAACAGCAGAAATAGAGTTGATGACCTGCCTTCAGTGACAGCAACACAACATGGCGGCAAGAAGATGTAAACACGAGATACTTTTCAATATTCGGTACTTGTCATCTAATTTGTTGACGTAAAAGGGGTTAGTTCATTAAAATAGAACATTTGCATTGCAAAGAAATGGCAGGCATTATTTGTGGAAAATATTAAATATTACGAAGATTTTTTATTTGCAGTCCAAATTTCTACGCTTTCGGTTTAATTTAGCTAGGTGGAAACTGTATATATGTTATAAATATATTTTCATGAATTGTTTTGGTGTAATTAGAAGGTTGTAATGATTTTAAGTATTTGATTGCATTTTGTTATGGCATTTGTTATTGTTAAATGCACTGTCTTTCGCTAAATTAGCAGGTTGAACTTATAGGTAAACAGAAAATAATATTTTATTGTGACAGCTGCCACCTACTTACATTTTAATTTAATAAGTCTACGCCCATCTTCATTTATTTTGTAGACCTTTAATTTAATAAGTCTACGCCCATCTTCATTCATTTTGTAGCCCTTTAATTTAATAAGTCTACGGCCATCTTCATTCATTTATTTTGTAGCCCTTTAATTTAATAAGTCTACGCCCATCTTCATTTATTTTGTAGCCCTTTAATTTAATAAGTCTACGCCCATCTTCATTCATTTATTTTGTAGCCCTTTAATTTAATAAGTCTACGCACATTCATTTATTTTGTAGACCTTTTCGCAGATGTACCGAAATGACAGTTCAAAACAAACTGACTCACTAATCTATTTTCTTTACATCCGAGCATTAACAGTTACTATGGTAGCATAAATATGCTACAAGTACACATTAGAATGATCTTTATATATGCCCTTTAACTGGATTACCAGTCCATTACACTGAATACAAGAAAATTACTGAAATCTAATTGCTGTTTTATGTTCTTCACTGATTAGTTTAGTGATTTTCTATCAGAAACCCCACGCTAAAATTACGTTTTCTACCAGTGCCATATATCATGTAATTTCGGAGGCCTCGCTATCTTAACTGTCTGTACATGTTTTCTGGTCTAGAACTCTAGATCTATCGCTAGCTATCCCTCTGGCTTACAAGTCAAAATAAAAATCGAATTAAAAATATACTTCACACAGCAATTCACAATAATTTAGATCTGAATGAAATTTCATTAAGGGACAGAAAATCAATGTGTTTCACTCTCGATCATTTTATCCGTTTGTTAATACGAAGATACTTTGAAATATCAATCAAAAGTTTAAGCTTCCAATTTGCATCTGAATACTAAAATAAGGACACTTTCCAGTTACATCCGGATTCTGAAAAAGGAAACCGGTGTCCTGATTTGGTAAGGGTTGTTTCTTTAGTTACGAAGAAGTGATAATTTAATGACAAAACTGCACACTGAGTTATTCAAATATGCCCTCTGTTAGACTGTGTGTACACGAAAGCAGCCACTATAGGATCTGAAACAAAATTGCTGGAAAATACAAGAATACATAAATTATACCCGTATCAGTCCTGGTTTACTAATACATACAAAAAAGTCTGTCCTCTAAATAAAAAAGATAGTGTCCTCTAAATAAAAAAGATTATATCCATTAAATACTAAAAATCATGTCTACTAAATGTCTACTATCTATCTAAATCTATAAATTCTGTCCACTAAATACTAAAGATCATGTCCTCTAAATACTAAAATTCTGTCCACTAAATACTAAAAATCATGTCCACTAAATATTAAAATTAATGTCCACTAAATACTAAAGATCATGTCCCCTAAATACTAAAGATTATATCCATTAAATACTAAAAATCATGTCTACTAACTGTCTACTATCTATCTAAATCTATAAATTCTGTCCACTAAATACTAAAGATCATGTCCTCTAAATACTAAAGATCATGTCCTCTATATACTAAAAGTAATGTCGACTAAACACCAAACATTCTGTCCACTAATACCAATGATAGTGTCCACTAAATACTAAAGTCCATGTATTTGCGTGGATTTTTCATTTCAGTTTTGCTTGTCAATTGTCGCTCGTACTTAAACTGATAGTATTCTTTGCCTAGGATTAACTTTCTATATTTAATTAAAATTAATGTTTGTTTTCTAGTTATAAAAATAAATACCACCCTATCTTGGCACTTGGTCCCGAAAACTTAACACAGAAGCATTGTTCTGTGTTTAAATTCATGATTTCCCTTAGGTTTTCATTCTTTGTCTTCTTCGTACTGTCAAGTACTTAGTGGTTTTTTTAATGGCTAACACGGTTTGGAGTCAATTAATTATGAAAATAATCAAAATGTTATTAAACGTTTGCATGGCACTTCAAAAATATATCAGTGTTTTGCTGAAGTTTCGCTCTTATGTTTTATTTTCTTCCTGATACTTAAAAAAGCCATTTAACTATGTTTTTTAATGGAGTGCTCGTGTCAATCAAAGACTGGCGTATCAACGCCTGTAGCATCTATCTATCTATCTATCTATCTATCTATCTATCTATCTATCTGTCAGTCTGTGTGTGTGTCTGTCTACCATTTAAATGGTATTACAGGGTGAGGTTTATTAGCTCCTTTTCTCATTAAAAAATATTAATTATGCTGCATTATCATTTACGGATGTCATCTGGCGGTGTAGTGCGTGGAGATGAGAAAATGCTATTACTGTGCAAAACGTCATCATTCCAAAACGTATTTCAAGATACACTCAAAGGGAGCCTACTGCGGGTTTATTAAAATGTGCGTAATATGGTAAAGGCAATCAAAAGCACAATATTATTTCTGTTTACAGACAAAATTTTAAAAAATTTGCAATCGGTAAATTTATTAGTGCGTTAGTGTCTTCATAAGGCACACACAGACACACACACACACACACACACACACACACACACACACACACACACACACACACACACCACACACACAGACAGACACACTTCCTCTCTCTCTCTCACACACCACCACCATCACCAACATTTAGCACACAAATCTCTCTCTCCTCTCTCTCTCTCTCTCTCTCTCTCTCTCTCTCTCTCTCTCTCTCTCTCTCTCTCTCTCCAACTCACCACCGTAATTTTTAATGGTAACTTTTCGTAAACATAAATCCCAGTTAATGTTTCAAATAAGAGATACAAATTTAAGATATTTGAATAATTTCTTTTATGAGTAATCGTCTTTATTAATCTCAAGAGCCTCTGTTGGCACCTCCCACAAATACGAATATCTATGACAGGACAACAGTTGAGGTCGTCACTTCCGGCAGCTCATACCAGTCCCCAGAGGAAACGATTTCTTCACAGATGACAAAGATAGGACAGACGTTAGACAGAGGTGATGAAAATGATAATAAAATTGACACAACACTAATGAAAATTTAATAAGAAACTTTATATAACAATTAAAAAAATAAAAAAGGACAGTTATTAAAATGAATGAAAGACAGGTTGCAAAAGTGATCCCCCCTAAACTAATTCAGAGAAATAATAGCCTCCCCTAAGAACGTAACTTGTCCTCGCCCCAAAGTTATTCAATATCAGTTTTCTTTTCCTATATCCTTCCCTTTTCTGCAGGAATGACGACTTTGCTAGTTAAAAATACACTCGTTTTCAATGCACTGCAAAGTCAAGTACTGCAAAATGTTTTCAATGTCTTGGTTCAAGTACTTAGCTCAAAAGGTTCCAAAGGGAAGACTCAACACAACACTGGCTCACAGCGTCCAACAGACAACTCTTCACAGCAGTATCTTGTAGCTGACCAACGCTAGCTAGCTCCACCCCTTTTAACTTCGCAGGTACTGCAAAGTCAAGTACTGCAAAATCTTGGTCGACAATTACCATCGTTAGCAGCCCTGATATAGCTAATCAGATAGTCGAGTGACCTGGTGACCTGGTGATTCTGCAATATAATAATGCAGTGTAAGAGACTGCTGACTACAATTTAAAGTATTCAAGTGTCAATGGCTATCAATTTTCTCTGAGCACATTGACACTAAACTGAAAGGAAAGATGTGAATTAATGATATATGAATATCTACCAAAATATTCTATTATTGTTACACAAAGTTTTAGAATTAGGAATCAGTCATGCATACCTTCCACGTTCTTTAAAACCCCCAAATCAAAGCTAATCTGGTTGGGGTACAATGAATTCTTCCTTAGAATATTTGTACTCAATTGAGTCTTTTAACTAACATTTTACTCAATAATTTTTCTTCCCTAAAATATGCTGGGATTCGCCTCTTCCTGCTGGAGTAAGGTTTGTGTTAAAGAGAGTGAGGAGGACTCATTAGATCTCGGTATATAAAGGTTTTCCCATCCCATAATGTGTTTCTTTCAAACTATCAATTTCTATGCCCTTGATAGTTTATGATGACAAACGAAAATCTTATCTCCACCCGTTCTTGTTGCTCTAGCATTGTTTCTAGCATTCTAGACTGGTAATTACCCCCTTTCCTTCCCTCTGGTTATTCACTACCTATTGTCTTGGACAGATGGCCTTTGCCTTACTATCCTTCTGACACGCGGATTCTCCCGTTATCATGCCCACTGGTCCAATTCGGGCTACCGGGATAAAGATACATTAAATCTCATAGTCCAACCCCACTGGATCTTGTATTCTAGCAAACTTCCTGTTAGTATCTTGGGGCGACTTGGTTAAATACATTAAACGCGTTTTTGTACTAGGTTTCCTGTAAACCTTGTTTATCTAGATTTTATTTTCCTCATTATTTCTATTTTTAAATGTTTATTGATGTGAGGCCGGGCGAAGTTTTACTTTCGACTGACACTCTGCCCACTCTTTCTATCCCCTAATGCTCTCTTTTCCTTTCTCTCTCTCTAGTTTGTCGTCACAGTGAACTATAACTCTCTGTCTCTGTGTATATGCATGTATGTGTACGTGTTTATGTTATATAAAAATAGATGTTCATATGTGTGTTTATTTTAGATAAAAATAGATGTTCATATGTGTGTTTATTTTAGATAAAAATAGATGTTCATATGCATGTTTATTTTATATAAAACATTAGCTCTTTAATTATTGTGAGACTTTAAATGTGTCACACTCAATTTTTGAAAAAGATTTCATTCACTTGCCTATTGTGGAATTGAAAACAATTACACATTCTCTGGTTATCGGAACAAACCAAGTCCTTTCGTTGGAAATAAGAACAAAATCTTTTCAGTGCTAAACAGATTACAAATCAGATTATCATTGGTACTTCCATGATGGAAACATTAGCCTGAGAAAAATATATGTCATATTGGGTAAATGAAGAAGAAAGACATACAAAGACAGCATTCCCATAACAATGCTTGTCGCTGATTGGCTATAGGTTAGCCATTAATCTACAAGACAAGGTTAGTGGCTGAGAATCGTCCAAAGTTCATCAAATAATATGGGGCAAAAACTAACAGTTAAATACTGTAAAGAAGATTACGTTAATTAATTAACACAAGGTCATGTACTGTTTTATAAATGTCCTTCAACCGTGTTTGTGAAATTAATAGATCCTAGCAGAGTTTGCCGGGTTTTGCCCTGCATGTCAAATTCTCAGGCAAGAGGAAATTAACATTAAGCAAATCTTTCCATGGAAATTTGTCACGCCATATAGGAGTCATTTCAACTAAATTCTGGCTGCTCACTCCATTCTCCTCAGAAATACCTTAGCCTGCACTGTGCATGACGATTTCTTTGAGCAAACTTTTACTTAGGAATCAATCGTGTTTTTTTTTCCTATGTTTTAAGTTTAAAGTTAGTCACGGTAGCGCCTGACACTTCAAGCTAATTTCCGGTTTGATTTCTGTGTTCTTATATTGTACACATATTCGACTTTGACAACAAAAAACTGAATGCTTTTGATGGAGGACTTGTTCTATTGATGAAACTGTAATTCGGCCATGTTTTACATTGAAATGTAATTCGGTCATGTTTTACATTGAAATGTGTTGAAACAAGGAGTTCCGCTAATGTCTATCTACTAAATATCCAGGGCCATGTCCTCTAAATACCAAAAACCATGTCCACTAAATACTAAAGACTATGTTTACTGAATACTAAAGACCATAAATACTAAAACTAAAGACTATGATTACTAAATCCTAAAGGCCATGTCCTCTGAATACTAAAATCCATGTTAACTAAATACTAAAGACCATGTTTACTAAATACTAAAGACTGTTTACTAAATGCTAAAGACCATGTTTACTGAACACTAAGGTTCATGTTTACTAAATACTAAAGACTATGTTTACTAAATACTAAAGACTATGGTTTTTTAAATACTAAAGACCATGTTTACTAAAGACTATGTTTTTTAAATACTAAAGACCATGTTTACTAAATACTAAAGACTATGTTTACTAAATAGTAAAGACTATGTTTACTAAACACTAAAGACCACTAAGACTAAAATCAGCACTCCTCGGAAGTGCTCACTTCCTCCACAAAATCTTGGATCTCACAGAATTTTGGTAGGATTCCGATACCTTGGTTCACAATCAACATTCAACAGAAGTCGTCAAAAAAGGCATAATGAGCTGTTCCAGTAAACGGTATATATGACGACGACAATTTAAGAGATCTTCTAGAAATGGTGCATAGGACGGTTAGATATATTGCTAAGGACGATAACCATGTTTAATAAATACAAGATACATGTAAGCGTTTGATATATTGCTAAGGACGATAACCATGTTTAATAAATACAAGATACACGTAAGCGTTTGGTATTTCTGAGAAGAATGATCAAACTTCAAACACACGTGGAGAGAGTTTAAATTTATACAGTGGACATATGTTAACACCAATATTTCATGTGTGTATGTGCACTGGTATATATGTGTGTTTTTGTGTGTATATGTATTGCAAGTAATTATAAGTATGAGAATGCTGTGTTGGGAGAGTGGGGTTGTGACTCAGGATTGTATGTGAGTCGTTTTCTGTGTGTGAATTGTGTGTATGAATGCATTGAATGGGTCACTGTAAGACATTGCTGTGCAGAATATTGCACATACTCCTCTGATTTGCATTTATTTCTGTTTCATTGCTTACTGAATTTGCTAGTGATAAATTCACACTTCAAGGTCACACATTCTGACTCTAAGTACGTCAACATATTACACAGAGAAGAAGAGAGTACATAACTGATGACAAACACATAAAAGCCAGACAGGAAAAGATAGTACATCTCTGAGGCCAAACACCTGACACATGCAACCAAACAGAACTTGATAGTACGTCACTGAAGACAAACATGTATTGTGTGCAGCCAGACAGGAAGAGATAGTACGTCACTGAAGACAAACATGTATTGTGTGCAGCCAGACAGGAAGAGATAGTACGTCACTGAAGACAAACATGTATTGTGTGCAGCCAGACAGGAAGAGATAGTACGTCACTGAGGACAAACATGTATTGTGTGCAGCCAGACAGGAAGAGATAGTACGTCACTGAGGACAAACACACAACAGCCAGATATGCACATACCAGTAGTAAGATACCTTGGAAAAGATTATCAATGGCTGAATGCTTCTGTCACTCAAAGAAACAACTGCTGTCGACTACCCAGTTGCAGAATAATTCTGCACAGTTAGTCACTCATATATGAGAATATGGTCTTTAGAAGTAATAATTCATGGCTGATCCCAGTGCTGGTAATATGTTTTCCAAGAAAAGAAATTAAAAGCAAATGTTTGGAATGCATCTCTATTGACTGTCCACATCTTACCCAAACATGTTTGAACTGTCCATAATAACCTAAAGATATTTGTAATGAAAGTCTCCATATGTCTAAACAAATTTGTATTGACTCTCCACATCCGACCTAAACAAATTAGTATTTGTCATTTTCTAACCACCACCACATGTATAATTAAATTAAAAAATAATTGAAACTGCTTTCATTAAAATATATCATATTGTGCATACCCTCACTAAAATTATCTCTGGAAATCAAAACTAAACTCACATTTGACCTCAGGGTCAGCCTATTCCAGCATATGTGAGGCAAATGGGGAAGCTGGTTCTGCATGGGGTAAAGGGTATGGTTTCATTTTCACAGGCAGTCAGTTTTAATGAAAACTCAATAAAATATGTCTACCTTGGTTTGTTGTTTTAACACATCACTATAATCTTAGATACTACAGAACCATCTTTGGCATCTCTTACAAAGATCACATCACAAATGAAGATGTGTGCAATACCATCAGACGTGAAGCTGTCAAAAAAGGAAAGATGAAATGGTTTGGCCATGTTACTCGAGCCAACAACCTCTCCACAACAGAAAAATGAGAAGTGGAGAGAGCTGGTCAACAGTCCAGCAGCTCAGCAACCTAATGACAACACTAGGTCAAGGGAATGAAAAAGAAGAAGATACTCTGCTAATATGTCTTTGTGTCACCTGGCTCTGCATCAGTTTGTCTTTGTGTTCTACATCATTGTACATCTCTGTACATCTCTGTACTTTCCAGCAGATAACTAGGCAACATGCAAGATTCTTCAATATCTTCACTAGTCATTTCATCAGTGACTATAGCAGCTATGGGAACAGCATCTGTCTCTGTGTCTATGTACTTTCTGAGTAAATTAAAGAGCTAAAAGTAAGGATCTTTTTCCTTCTCATCTGGGGTACAACTACTTGCTTACAACAGTTACCCCCTTCCTTGTGTCTCTCTACAAAATTCCTCTCTTGTACACATATTCTACAGGCCAACTAGTGTCATCACTCACATGTTTGTCCGCTGCTAATTTACATAATTACTCTAGTGTGTCATCATTCTGCTGTAGTGTCTTAAATTTTTCTGGTACGGTGTTGGTTATGGGTTTGGAATTCATGGTCAGAGGCTTGTCACTGTCTTTTGCTGCTCACCCTAATCTCAACTACATGTACAGTTAATGGTACTTGATTACAGGTCTCAGGGTTTGGGGAGAGTAAAACATAATGGCAACCTAAGATTCCTTGATACATGGAATTAGTCAAAACTGCTACTTTTAAATTCCTTGTCATGTAAAGCCTTTCAATGTGGACCTTTGCTATGGGTAATACATCATTTGTAATGTTAGCGTGTCACTGATACTGTCTCTCCAGTATAGTCCTTTCTATCCACTAATTTGGCGTCAAGAAGTACAGGAAAACTACATCCAGTGTCTAATAGAAAATTGATTTCTTTATCCCCTACAAAGCCATGAGTCATACTGACTGGCAAATTATCTTCGCCATCACTGTTTTCTATCAACAGATGCAGGTTGGTACACAATGGGTGTAATCAATCGCTAAATGGCCTGGCTTCTTACAGTTCTAACACACCCTAGATTGGGGCTGATCTCGGCTGTCTTGCGGCTTATTAAATATACATATGACAATTACAATGAAATAGATTACTTGAAAGATTATTCCACAAACACATGTTTGGATAATGTTATGTTACACAGTCTCTTTATATAAAGAGATAAAATTACAGTTCAACAATAGAATCAATATAAATCGCAGGTTAATCCTATCATAAAATAGAAATAGAGTTATTAGAGGTGAACAAAAATAGTTTACGTAACCTGATTCAGTGAGGTCTTAACAGTCTTCACTCACTTTGCCAAAATGTCACAATTTATAGTTCAGTTCAAATTCCATCTGCTCCACGTGTATCACTCACATGTGGAAAAACACTGTCCACTGCTTGGAGTTGACCTGGACGCTTCTTCTCCCAATGCCATCTCTTTCAAACAAAACAATAAATGTAGCGACGTCCCACAATTTTTCTACACTAGAAACTGTTTGACAGTTAACAAATCTTGCTGCCAGCCATCAGTAGAGTGCAGTGTTCCTTACACTTACAGCCCATTCCCGCCTTTATCAGGGTCGGACGTAGCGGTTTACAATAGTGAACTAGGAGGTTCATTACAGTAAACCAGGAGGTTCATTCAGCTGCTAAATTATTCTGGCATATAGATATATAATTACTGAACAGAAACAATACATTTACATCTAGATATAGCTTCTTGATCACTTTCACCCCACAGCTCTCACTTCAAGTTTTATTTTGATGTTTTCTTTTTTTAATGATGTAGTCTCTACACAGCTTCAAGCTGTGTATTTCAAAGAAATTATTTATTTATTTATCAATGGGACACTGCTTTCTTTCATTTGCTACAAATCTCATTTCTTTGGCAAAGTAGATGTATAAAGAAGAAAACGACTCTAAAGGAATGACATTTAAACAATAAAACAAGAATTCACTCAGCTTTTATGCCTCTCAAGACATACCTCAGCTTTATGCCTCTAGCACAAGATCAGGTCTCTATATTTAGAATTTCTTCAAGAGCACGTGATTCCAGCATTTTCTAGCTGTTGAACAAAAATGACCAGAATAGCTGTTTTTTTTTAACTTTTTAAAAGGTACAAGTATTTTTTTAAGTGGGGTTTATTTCATTGTTTGTAATTGATTTCCGGGTTTAATATAAAATGCATTGATGAGTTTTTAAAAAAACAATACTTGCACTTTAATAACATTGTTGATTGTGTTTAAATAAAATACATGTGTTTAAGTACTGTACATTTAATTAACTAGTGTAATGACTGAGAGGTGTGACATGTCATGTCAACTAAAGTCTTATTATACATCTTTTCATGTCACCCGTGCTGAATAACCTTGTGTAATAACCAATAGTTATCATGTATATTGTTGTGGGTGTGAGAGACAAGTGGTCATTTGTGGCTAGAGTGAACTCTTGCTAATAGTGACCCCTTTTTCTCAGACAGCAACCTGTGACAGTGTAACAACTACTACACCTATGCACTCCAGCATATACACCAAGGACTGATCCCTGGGCCTGCACCATAGCCAAAGAATACCGCAGCCTTTGTATATACTATTACCACAGCCAGCCATTGTGTATTCTGTTACCACAGCCAGCCATTGTGTATGCTGTTACCACAGCCAGCCATTGTGTATGCTGTTACCACAGCCAGCCATTGTGTATGCTATTACCACAGCCAGCCATTGTGTATTGTTACCACAACCAGCCATTGTGTATTCTGTTACATCCAGCCATTGTGTATGTTGTTACCTCATCCAGCCTGTAAAACGTGGACTGAAAAGGAGACCTGACATCTATTACAGCTAAGTCAGCAAACATTTTGCTGTCGCTGCTATTTTAGTACTGAGTTGTCCCTAGTTAAATGCCAGGTCATCTCGATGCTTAATAGAAAAGTGGCATTATAGTCTCATTATTATTGTACTAATCACATCTGCAGTTATAGTTAATGTTTATTCATTAATAAATAGTTTGTCACTAGAAAAACAGAGTAGCTTATTTTATTCATGTTTTCTATCTTTCAAATAATCAGGATTGTTGGGTGGCGGGGGGGGGTGGGGGGTGGGGGTGGCTGGGAGCTAGAGCTGTTAGACTATTGTCTGTCTTAAATCCATTACAGTTACTGTGCGTCCAAGCCTGGAATATGGACTCTGCCTGTAATTTTAATTAATACATAGAGGGGAGGGGTGCATTCACAATAATTATCATTACCATTACTATTACCATTACCATAGCCATTGCCATTACCATTACCATTACCATTACCATAGCCATCCACTCCACCAGATGATACATATTTGTATTGACTGTCCACGTCTGACCTAAACATATTTGTATTGACTGTCCACGTCTGACCTAAACAAATTTGTATTGACTGCCCACGTCTGACCTAAACAAATTTGTATTGAATGCCCACGTCTGATCTAAACTAAGTTCATCTGTCACTTGGAATCCCATCTGATGAGATTCTCATATGTCAAGTTTCTCACATGGAGAAAACATTTTATCTGGAAACTATGATCATTTTTTTTTACTAGTCCTAATTTCGTCGGACAGACGCCATACTGGTGGGTATATCCAGCCAAAGTGTAATGTTTCAAAGCAGACTGATCTAAACTGTAAGTTCACTTAATCACTCAAATTAGTGCGTGTGTGGGTGTTTGTCTATGCAAGCAAACATCTACCCATCTAACAGTGTGTTTGTCGGGGTTAACACGACCGTGAACACCTGAGGATGCTGCCACCAGCCAGATATATCTATTATTCTGCGTGATTATCATCACGTTTCTTTTATCTCTGCACTGGTGTCTACCATACTTCCAAAGCGAGAGCTCTGCTTGTTCGTGGTCCAGACTGTGTGCAAGGCAGCAGGTGGGAGTATTTTGTGACGATAGTACTTTTATTTGACTTCTTTCAGCCAGGCACATAGCAATTTGTGTTTGAAAGTAGGATCTTAATTTACTTGTCGAAGTCTAGAGTAGAGTACTTTGTCACCGAGAGTAAGTTATACTTATTTACTGCATGCGCACATCCCTTTGTGACGTAATTAAATTAGTATTTTACTTTGTGACGTAATTAAATTAGTATTTTACTTGTCTGAATCGCGAGAAAGGCTTGTTTATGTTGCAATGTATTTAGGAACAAATAATTATTTTGATATTTTCTTTGCAAGTGCATAATTATTAAAAAGCACACTTCTACATACATTGCACAATTTATAGAAGACTGCTACTTAATATTATGTTCTGAATAATGGATACAAGCTGGGCCAATGACAGCACAGCTACTTTCGTCAACGTTTTTGTAATAAGTTCATAGAAATCGTTTTACACTGACGGTTATCGGGTTATCGTAATTACTGATGTTGGACGAATAACAGAAAAATATATATCAGTACAAATAATAATAATCATAACTAATACTAGTGTAGCGTGGGCGTCACATATAATAACAGTTAATAATGACTTTAGAAGGAAACAGGTACAACCTGCCCCAAACACGTCAATTGCTTACATTCGACATGAAAAATTAAAAATTAAAAATTTTGGGAATCGTCAAGATGGCGTAAGAAAGGGCTATTTCAATGACAGTAAAATTGGCAGTAATTATCATAAGCAAATCTTTTCAGATCATGTGCTAATTTTACACGCTCATTTTATGGCTCAGTGGCTTTAATATCAAAGTATCTTAAAATTTAAAAACATAACCTCCGTACAGCTAATGCAAAAAGAATAAATTGTGTAAGACGAAATAATCCCGGTACAAGACATTCATTTTGGAACTGATCTCATCTTGAAGTGAGTGTTAAATTGTGATGGCTTCCATTGCAATGCAACTTCTCACAAAAATTAGCATAATCTTTTAAATATTTTATTTTCAATTCTTTTGTGGATATTCAAAACTATGAACTTGTAGTTTGTTTTCTTAAAACTAAAGAGTATTATTAAACCTTTTCTATGTGCATTTTTCATGTCTCAAAGTTGTTTCCCATCAAAAACTCCAAACTAAGTCAATCTTCGATGAGGTCAATGTTGTTTTTTTACACTAGAGACGTATGTTTGACGTCACGCATACATAGAAGATACAAACGTCAAACGATTGGTTTCTGCAAGCTTCAACCGACTGTTACCACTCCAAACTTGTTCAGTATGAGTCAAAGTGTTGTCAAGAGATGTGGACGCCGTAGAGTCGTAGACTCTCTAGCTCTGAAGTCAAACTCGTATTCCACTTCTGAAAGAAATATTTGTCGGTCGTACCGAGACAAAGGGCATCAAAGGTTGATTTGTGAGTCCTTCGGGCTAAGACTTTGGGGTCGTGACCCCATCGAGTCGTCCTTGGTGGTGCGACTTATCCAACCAGCGGCGTCTCCTAAGCCCTCAGATTTATTTCCCTTTATTGCATCCCGCCAGACACGACCGGTCACACAGCCAGACAATCACTTCACCACCTGCTTTTTCCTTTCGCTCACTTCGCCCTTCTCTAACTTTTGTTTACCAATCCGCACATAATCCCATTTAATTTCGCGGCCATTCTAATTCTGCCTCTCCATTATTTATTTATTTATTTATTTATCTTTTTTATACTTTCGTGATACAGTTTACGGCACGCGTGTCAGTTCATTAGATTCAAGGATCTTTATCACGAAGGAGATTATGCTTTGCGTCGTACAACAAAACAAACAAGTCGTACATTTTGATGGCAAGCAGTTTTCAAAGCAGATCAAACTTGAGAATTTTCGCCCTCACACACTTACGGTATTTTACACAACTAGTTCATTATTTGCACTTAATTTTAATTTAATTAGTGAACATGAAGGCGCATTTGGCGCTCAAGCACTTAATGAGGGTTTGGTGTTTTTTAAAAAGAAAACTGAACTCAAATGCTGCTCATACATTAATGAGTTTACCTAGCGGTTTCCATTACGACCACTCTTATAGCGAAGTTTCTAATGCTGGCCTCTCAATCATTACTCACACACTTGAAAAGGTTTACATAAATGGCTCAGATACAACTAACACGAAAACGTGATGTTTACATAATTGGCTCAATTGCAATTAACACAGTGAGGTTTACATATAAAGCTCAGGTGCAATTGACACATTAATGAGGTTTACATAATTTGCTCAATTGCAACTAACACATTTAATGAGGTTTGCATAATTTGCTCAAATGCAACAGGCTAGCGAAATAGGCCTAGTCGGATGCGCTCCCCATAAATTAAGGTTAGAACCCTGCTTTGCCTTTGATAACACACCAAGGAATAAAATATATCAGCCACGGTATCTTAACGGGCTATTGTGTCTTTGTAAGGAAATAATACTTTAAGACTGTGTACAACAATGTCCGGAAATAGTATTTTCTTGATCATACGCACACACATTTTGTTTCTCTCACTCACTCTTTCACGCACACTGTTTCTCTTCACTCCCTCACTACACATAAAGGCCCTATAACTCTCCTCACTCCCTCACTACACACAAAGGCCCTATAACAGCATTTCTCTTCACTCCCTCACTAAACATAAAGGCCCTATAACTCTCCTCATTCCCTCACTACACATAAAGGCCCTATAACAGCATTTCTCTTCACTCCCTCACTACACATAAAGGCCCTATAACTCTCCTCACTCCCTCACTACACACAAAGGCCCTATAACAGCATTTCTCTTCACTCCCTCACTAAACATAAAGGCCCTATAACTCTCCTCATTCCCTCACTACACATAAAGGCCCTATAACAGCATTTCTCTTCACTCCCTCACTAAACATAAAGGCCCTATAACTCTCCTCATTCCCTCACTACACATAAAGGCCCTATAACAGTATTTCTCTTCACTCCCTCACTACACATAAAGGCCCTATAACAGTATTTCTCTTCACTCCCTCACTACACATAAAGGCCCTATAACTCTCCTCACTCCCTCACTACACACAAAGGCCCTATAACAGCATTTCTCTTCACTCCCTCACTAAACATAAAGGCACTATAACTCTCCTCATTCCCTCACTACACATAAAGGCCCTATAACAGCGCTTCTCAACATGTGGGCGGGGCGCCGTGAGATATACGTAACCGCACAATACAATTGGTAGGTGTTTAAAGCGCATTGGAAAAATTCCTTATACACTTTGGGCGCCGTGAACCGAGAAAGTTTGGGAATCACTCACTACCTATAGCACTGTTTCTCTGTCTCACGTAGACACGTCTCTCTCTCTCACTCTCTCTCTCTCTCTCTCTCTCTGATGAGTGACTGCCGGTTTGAAAGATGAGTAAAGATCACGCCACTCACACCAAGAATTTAAAAAAAAATAAAAAATTTAACATCTGAAGCATTCCTTGAAAGAAAACGCCGCCTAAAGCCTATGACAAGAATTTTTTAAAATACAAACTACAAACAAACAAAAATTATATTTTTAAAAAATACAACGGGCAACGGAAAAATAATTTTAAGTCGATCGTGATCTTTCTTCTTCAATGAAATTAATTCCTATTCTCAATTTTAAAAAATCAAACACTTTTGATAAGAATTAACCTCTCGTGTCGCGAGCAAATTATAGATTTGAAACTCTCGTGTTCCGTACCAGCTCCGACATTCGCTGACGGCAGCGACCAGATCACCAAGCAGACCGTGCCAGCTTTCAAGAGACGATGGGGGGAAAAATATCTCTTTTAATCACGAATGCTTTGAATTCGTGATGCAAATATTATCTGTGTGTCATTCTATATATGAAATTTTTACATGCAAATTATTTTTCTGTATTTCCCTACCCACTTCCCACCCTCTCCCTCCTGAAAATCTAAAGTAAGTAATACGACTGGGGTTGGATTGTTGTGTGTGTGACCAAAGGAGACAATTAATCTCAGCGAGCATCACAAGAAGACGAAACAGCGCCATTATCTTTATTATTATCATTTTTGACGTTCGCTGAAATCATATTTGCCCAACTCAATAATTGGAGAGGAGAAAAGGAGAGTAAAGTTTATTTAATAATTTCAACAAAATCCTTTACAAAGATAACAAGGTAATCTGGAAATAATAAAACTAATATATGTGACTTTCAGTTTTAACCAATTCGTGTAAAAAAAACTTTATTTAATAATTTGAACAAAATCTTTTACAAAGATGACAAGGTAATCTTAAAGATAATAAAACTAATAAATGTGACTTTCAGTTTTAACCGATTCGTGTAAAGAATCACACGGGATTTTAAAAATTGCATTAAAACAGTTTTGTTTCTCTGAATTCTTCGTGCTGTAATAAAAATAAATGTGAAAGTATGTTGAATGCACGCGTACTTATATAATTTAATCACCGTGAAGGAAAATAACCTTCATCTTCCATTTTGTTATTAATTTGATTTTTCTGTTGCTCTTTTCATCGCAATGTTCACCAATTGGAGGTTATAATTACGGTCATTGTCAAGGTTAAACGATTTAAACTTAAGTGGAAACAAGAAATTATAATGTATAGAAACTTTACCGCCGATTTCTTTTCCCAAAAGTTGGAAATTAATTAAAATTAATCTGTTCCATGACTGTCATTTTTTTTTTTGTCTTGTAAGTTTTGCCTATAGATAGTGGTACTAACTCGGTTTTGTGACACAGATCACAGAAGTAAAATATCAATGATTTATTCAAACCCTCTTGTGTTGTATAAATATTTTACATACTGTTTATTTACTACAAATTTATTATTACAATAAATATGATTAATTTTGCTGTCTTAGAATTATGTTTGTAGTCGCTGTCAGAAATCTAGTCTTTACAGTATCCTACAGAACTTTCAATAACAACAAAAAATAATCGCGATGCTATTATTATTATTATTCAGCCTCTTTCCACGACTTCTGTTTGACTTGTCGGTTGTGATCCAAGGTCTCGGAATCTAAGGTTTTACGGAGGATATGGGCACTTCAGAGGAGCGCTGCTTTGAGTAGTGGGGCGAGTCTGTGGTTTCCAGGGAGTTTATTCAGAAAACCTTCCAACTCAGTTCTTATGTTCCCCAAGGCTCCTATCACTATAGGTATCACTTCTGCTTTTACATTCCACAGTCTCTGAATTTCTAATCTAAGGTCTTGGTATTTTTATTTTTTTCTCTTTCTTTTGTTTTTATGTTTCTATCACTTGGAACAGCGACATCAATGATTGTTGCTGTTCTGTTGGACTTATTGAGAACTACAATGTATGGTCTTCGTGCGGAAATCACTCGATCTGTTCTTATCTAAGTCCTCACAGTATTTTGACTTCTGTTTCGGTGACTGCCTCTGGTTGGTGCATCCATGCTCTTTCTGGGGTTTTTATGTCATTGTTCTCACACAGATTTCTATGTATATGTTTTGCCACTTCGTTGTGTCTTTTGGTGTATTCTGTTCCAGTCAGAACCAGATAGTATGTGCTCTGTTGTCTCATCCATGGATTTGCAGAGTCAACATTACTTTCAGTAACAATTAGAAGAGACGGACAATTAATGACACGTCACATGTCTAGTAGTCTGTTAAAGTATGTCATATTTAATCTAACTCTAACCCCAAAATTCCCTTGAATAAAGGTGAACATGACTGGTCGAGAAACAGAGTCAATATTTATAACTTTTAGGGAGTTTAATAAAGAAAATAAAATTAAGTGAAACAGAAATAAAACAATATATAATACCCATCTGTATCAGAATTATATATAGCTTATTGTCATCAGAATTAAAGAAAGATTTTACTGCATAGTCTAATGTAGGCATGAACAATGTCTTTTTTATTTTGGTGTCTTTCTTCTGCGATTTATCTTTCAACAGGAAACCGAAACAAGGCGTGGACAGCCCTATAAACGTTGACGTTTAAATCACTACTTTTATAGTGGTGTAAAGTAATAAAGTTTGAAATACTATTATTATTTAGATTATTATTATTATTTAGATTATTATTTTTAACTTTAAAATAATTATTAACTTATAAATTATTATGATTTAAGACATCTTTTTCTTTTATAAGTTTAATAAAATCGTGAGAATGTGAGTGGACACGCCACAATAAGCAGAAACAAATTGTATTTCTAAGGTGTCATAAAATGATAGTATATATTGAAAGAAATTAGACTCTTTATAATCAGAAACAAATTGTATTTCTAAGGTGTCAAAAAATGATAGTATATATTGAAAGAAATTAGACTCTTTATAATCAGAAACAAATTGTATTTCTAAGGTGTCAAAAAATGATAGTATATATTGAAAGAAATTAGACTCTTTATAATCAGAAACAAATTTTATTTCTAAGGTGTCAAAAAATGATAGTATATATTGAAAGAAATTAGACTCTTTATAATCAGAAACAAATTGTATTTCTAAGGTACACGAATGTGACAACAAACATTCAAAGAAATGTAACAGATTCCAGGTTAAAAATCTTATTTTGATTCTGTTTCTTTAGGCTTGCTATTTCTGTTCGCTTACTTGCCTTTTACTCAGTTACTCTACTACGGTAAACACCTCCTTCCATACTCATAAAGAAGGTTTTGACGGTCGTATTCCATACACAAACACACAATACACAACACATATACACAAAATAATACAAACACACGCGTGCTCACACCTGCGCGAGGTTGAACACGCGTGTTAATTCCTGAGACTACCATTCAGCGTTTCCCTTTCCTGGAGAGTGCACGCCAGGCGTGAACATATGTCCTCTAGCTAAGTACTTTTTAAAAAAACAAATCAATAAATCAGTCATCAAAGAAGTGAAGCGTGTTTTCAACTGCATGGGCTACGTGGGGCATGTGAAAACATTTCACGAAAGCTTACAACTACAACAATTAAAGCTTGCGAAGATTAACTTGATGTATTCGTGCGTGCAAGACAGACAAATTGGGAGGGAGGTAATTAGATAGACAGACAATCAGACTGGAAGGGAGGTAATTAGCTTACGTACGATCTGGTTTTTGTGTTCTTTCAGTTTCACTCATTCATTTTATTCCATCTAAGCAGCGCTGTTACTGAGCATACAGTTATATAAATGTTCGTCTAGTTCTTTCAGGGTTGTTTTGTTATTGTAAATGAGCATACAATTATATGAATGTTCATCTAGTTCTTTTATTTTTTAAAAAGGTTTTTAAGTGTAAAATATGTAATAAAAGCCCTATGTGCACATTCTAGTGAGAGTGACGGTAATAAACTGAAATAAAATTAACATGAACGAAAGAAAGTTGTATGAGGAGAGGCTTATCCACAATTCATAGACAGAATACAATCGTCAAAAGTAAGCTTTCGACAAATTTCTTGTTAGAAAAGCATGCGACACCATTTCCAACATTCCATCTCCAAATACCAATCTCTACTTCTAGCAAGATATCACTGTCATCTCCAAATACCAATCTCTACTTCTAGCAAGATATCGCTGTCATCTCCAAATACCAATCTCTACTTCTAGCAAGATATCGCTGTCATCTCCAAATACCAATCCCTACTTCTAGCAAGATATCACTGTCATCTCCAAATACCAATCCCTACTTCTAGCAAGATATCACTGTCATCTCCAAATACCAATCTCTACTTCTAGCAAGCCATCGCTGTCATCTCCAAATACCAATCTCTACTTCTAGCAAGATATCACTGTCATCTCCAAATACCAATCTCTACTTCTAGCAAGATATCACTGTCATCTCCAAATACCAATCTCTACTTCTAGCAAGATATCGCTGTCATCTCCAAATACCAATCTCTACTTCTAGCAAGATATCACTGTCATCTCCAAATACCAATCTCTACTTCTAGCAAGATATCACTGTCATCTCCAAATACCAATCTCTACTTCTAGCAAGATATCGCTGTCATCTCCTTGCAGTGGTGAGCTTGGTAGCAAGTAAGTTGACGGCGTTAGCCTCACAAGCAGAGGTTCATAGTTTCGTGATCCGTCTTGGCCAAGGGATCCCTCTCGATCGATCACCCACCCACCCTAGTTCATGACTGTGGTCTTGAATTAAGTGCTGAGAGCTGTTTGGACATTAATTAGGAAACGCAAATAAATACTTAATATTATTCAAAAGAGTTTAAAACGCACTTGAACATTTGTGTTTATAGGCTTTCGACGACACTTGTCATTGTGTGCGCATGCGTTAACGTTTGATGTATGCATGCGTGCGTATATTTGTGTGTGTGTGTGTGTGTGTGTGTGTGTGTGTGTGTGTGTGTGTGTGTGTGTGTGCATTGCCGAGTGGACAAAAGCAGAAATAAGTATTGTGAACATTGTGTGCGTATATTTGTGTGTATGCATCAACATGTGAATATATGCAGATGTCGTATATATGTGTGCGTAAATGCATTGCTGAGTGGACAAAAGCAGAAATAAGTATTGTGTACATGGGTGCGTGCGTGCGTGTGAAAGCATTTGTACGGGACAGGGAGGGGAAAGAATAGTCCATCTTGACAATAATAACTCAGCCGTAATATTACAAATATCCGACAACTAAACATTCTACTAGGCTGTTCCTATTAACTTGGTCAACATGTTTCCAGTCTCTTTGGACTTCAGATTGGCCTTTATTCTTCGTCCTGCGGCTGGCCTGACAGTACTAATGAAGCCGACTTTCTTTCAGCCAATGCCAAGAGATGAGGGTTAAATCGTAAGCCTACGGTGTACCAAGCAGCGGCCAGTGCCGACTCGAGTGCCTATTGGTCTGGGGTCGTCTGGAGTGATTTTGCTAATTCCTCTCAGTCTTTCGGAACTAATGCCGTCTTCGCTGACCGGAGGTCTGTAACGCTGGACAAAAGAGCGCTGTGCACATAGATTGGTGATGGACATATTTCATTATTCAGGCATGAAGGCTTTCTACCTAAGGGTTATGGGTTGAGGTACAAAAGCATTGCCTTTCCTAAGTGTGGATAGATAGATAGATAGACAGAACAATAGACGGACAGACAAACAGATATATATAGTGTGACGCTAACGCCACCCTAGTTCATGGTTATGACTATTATATTATTAATTAACCACCCATAACTAATTACAAGTGATGATAATCTTAATTTATGTTATTAATAATTCTTCAGAAGACACCACTCGTCTCTCTCACTTGGCGGATACGCGGGTGCTGTAAACGTTTCTACAATATTAAAAACAAACATTTACCGGTCACACAATATTTCTGTAGGTGGAAAACTTCTTACCAAAGGAGAAGATAAATCCATCTTTTAATCTATGTAACCCACTTTCTTCTCTAATATGGTATCAATATGTGTAAGAGGTCAATAAATTTAACAATAAATTTATTAAATCAACAATCAAATATACATATAGCAAATACAATGAAAAGATTACTTGACATCAATATATCCACAAACCTTTATATACAGTCTTATATAATAAAACATAATTCAACAGATTAGTGTCAATATAAATCATAGGATAGTTCTTATCAGAAAACAGAAATGGAGTTATAGAGAGTATAGCGATAATAGTTTGTATATAATTCTATAGATGATTGCCGCAATAGTATTTTGCATGCTTTTCTAAAAAGTCACAATAGAATTGCCATGTCCTGTAGAATGTTCCTGAGCTAATGTTCTAATATGGGTGTCCTTCGTTGTATTAGTTCCCTCAAGCAGAACAACAGAGCAGCAATTTCCAGTAACTTCTTTTGTACCAGAAATTCCAGGATGTACATGTAGTCTAGCATACATTGCCACCATACATCAACAGAGTGCAGAATATCCTTACACTACAGACTGGGGGTAGAGACTCCTCTAGTGTGACGGCATGACTAAACCTATATTTTATTTTAATGCAGAACATACTAGTTGTCTCTTGTGAGAAACCATGTGAAGCAGTGCCAAACTATATTTTATTTTAATAAGAAACATACTAGTTGTGAGACCCAATTGTGATGCAGGGCCAAACCTATATATATTTTGTTTTAATAATGAACAGATAGCTACCACTAGTGCGACCTAATTGTGACGCGTGTCCAAACCTATATTTTAATAGTCAACAGACTAGCTACCTCTTGTGAGACCCAATTGTGACGCGTGTCCAAACCTATATTTTAATAGTCAACAGACTAGCTACCTCTTGTGAGACCCAATTGTGACGCGTGTCCAAACCTATATTTTAATAGTCAACAGACTAGCTACCTCTTGTGAGACCCAATTGTGACGCGTGTCCAAACCTATATTTTAATAGTCAACAGACTAGCTACCTCTTGTGAGACCCAATTGTGACGCGTGTCCAAACCTATATTTTAATAGTCAACAGACTAGCTACCTCTTGTGAGACCCAATTGTGACGCGTGTCCAAACCTATATTTTAATAGTCAACAGACTAGCTACCTCTTGTGAGACCCAATTGTGACGCGTGTCCAAACCTATATTTTATTTTAATAACACACGAATTAGCTGTCGGTAGAAACCTTAGGTAAGTCAACATTTACATATCTATGGTGGGACCTTTTTTCCGGCAGAGTTAAATCTATATTTGGTGCGTTAAAATATAAAAATTAAATATTATATATTCTGTAATTAGTATAATGTGTAATTAGTTTCCTGTGAAGATATATTTATTAAAAAGATATAAATTTCCGGAAGCTTTCAAGAGGAGAAAATTGAAGTGATTTATAAGTTGGTTTATATTCATCATAAATAATAACAAAGGTGCGAATCTCATAATCAACTTTAATAATAGGGACTTTGATTAGAAAGTTTTATCTTCGATTGAAACTGCTAGTTTCGACAAAAGAAGTTAAATTACAATGTCTGGCAAGTGTAAGAAAGGGCTAGTTAAAGGGAAAATATCACCAAGTTAAATTACAATGTCTGGCAAGTGTAAGAAAGGGCTAGTTAAAGGGAGAGTATCACCAAGTTAAATTACAATGTCTGGCAAGTGTAAGAAAGGGCTAGTTAAAGGGAAAGTATCACCAAGTTAAATTACAATGTCTGGCAAGCGTAAGAAAGGGCTAGTTAAAGGGAAAATATCACCAAGTTAAATTACAATGTCTGGCAAGTGTAAGAAAGGGCTAGTTAAAGGGAAAGTATCACCAAGTTAAATTACAATGTCTGGCAAGCGTAAGAAAGGGCTAGTTAAAGGGAGAGTATCACCAAGTTAAATTACAATGTCTGGCAAGCGTAAGAAAGGGCTAGTTAAAGGGAGAGTATCACCAAGTTAAATTACAATGTCTGGCAAGCGTAAGAAAGGGCTAGTTAAAGGGAAAGTATCACCAAGTTAAATTACAATGTCTGGCAAGCGTAAGAAAGGGCTAGTTAAAGGGAGAGTATCACCAAGTTAAATTACAATGTCTGGCAAGTGTAAGAAAGGGCTAGTTAAAGGGAGAGTATCACCAATTGACAGGACAATGTCTGGCAAGCGTAAGAAAGGGCTAGTTAAAGGGAGAGTATCACCAATTGACAGGACAATGTCTGGCAAGCGTAAGAAAGGGCTAGTTAAAGGGAGAGTATCACCAATTGACAGGACAATGTCTGGCAAGCGTAAGAAAGGGCTAGTTAAAGGGAGAGTATCACCAATTGACAGGACAATGTCTGGCAAGCGTAAGAAAGGGCTAGTTAAAGGGAGAGTATCACCAATTGACAGGACGTTGCTTAAAACGTGCAGGTCAGTGGGATTTGCCCCAGTTCCTTATTCCTGCTCTAAAAATTACAAACAACGTTTTATTTAACATTTTCCATTATTTTTGCGATTGCATAAAAATGGATAACTGAAATAAAACTTCTGAGATGACCAAACGTCACTGCTCACACATCTTTTATATTTGTTTTATGAAAATTTGGACGTCACTACCTCACACATCTGTTATATTTGCCTAATGAAAAGTTGGACGTCACTACCTCACACATCTGTTATGTTTGCCTAATGAAAAGTTGGACTTCACTACTCACGCGTCTTTAAATTTGCTTTATGAAAACTTGGACATCACTGCTCACACATCTTTTATGTTTGTTTTATGAAAAGTTGGACGTCACTATTCACACATGTTATGTTTGCCCAATGAAAAGTTGGACGTCACTACTCACACATCTGTTATGTTTGCCTAATGAAAAGTTGGACGTCACTACTCACACATCTGTTATATTTGCTTAATGAAAGGTTGGACGTCACTGCTCACACATCTATTATATTTGCCTGATGAAAAGTTGGACGTCACTACTCACACATCTTAATAAAAAGTTGGACGCCACTACTCACACATCTGTTATATTTGCCTAATGAAAAGTTGGACGTCACTACTCACACATCTGTTATATTTGCCTGATGAAAAGTTGGACGAGACAGCTCATTTTCTTATAACCTTCTTTTATTTCTCTTTTTTTTTTCTTTTTCAGATGTACCGCTATATTGAGTAAACTGCCATTTTAAACAAATCGAAAGTATTATTGTAAACAAAAGAGTATGTAGGTGTGGAAAACAAGGGAGTTAAGTGGAGAAGAGCATTTTTTTTTTTTGGGGGGGGGGGGAATGGTTCACGAAATCAACGTTGGACCTAGGTGAAATTTAACCCAAATCAATAATCAAATGGACAGGAAACAGGAAACAATTTTAAAATTGAAAGGAAAAAATCGAGAAAGAAACAAGCAGCAAGACTTGATATGTTTGTTCAGGGAAATGGACAGGTTGACTTAATGTTCAGGGTGGCTTACCCTTGCCCTGAGGAAAGTCAAATGTTGAGTTATCCACTTGAACTGAGATACCAAGGAAATCAAGTACACAGATGCTCTGCGCGGAAATGGTGATGATGGTTGGGGGTTGTAGTGGTGGTTAGAAAGGCTGAGAATGGGAAATACACAGATTCCATACATGACATTTCATCTTTATCCTCGTCAATCAATAATTATCGTCAGAGATATAATCTTCAAGCATCTCGCTGAGTGAGTACTAAAGGAGGCTGCATGATTATAGGTGAGAAATATGCACGTAACAGATTCTTAGTTTGACAGTTCAAAACGGCGCCCGTCAATCATTTAATAATTATCACTTATTATCTTCACTTTGCAGCGATCTGAGCCCCTGGTCTCGTTTCCGTATCGACCCAAATACTCAAGTGTCGAATACTAACACTGCCTCAAAATTATTTTCCCTACAAGCCTTTCGGCAGAAATCAATATTCATAACACCTGTCTACAGACTCATCCACAGCATTGTAAGTGTTAAGAGGTCGCCATGCGGGGTCTGACTTTACAGACAAGCACAGCATTGTAAATGTTTAGAGGTCGCCATGCGGGGTCTGACTTTACAGACAACCACAGAATTGTAAATGTTTAGAGGTCGCCATGCGGGGTCTGACTTTACAGACAACCACAGCATTGTAAATGTTTAGAGGTCGCCATGCGGGGTCTGACTTTACAGACAACCACAGCATTGTAAATGTTTAGAGGTCGCAACATTTTTTTTTACTTTGCTAAGGTCGCATGTCAGTTTTGTTAACTTTTCAGAAACTGTTTGGAAGCGTTTCCAATCTGGATTTGATTTCATTATAACTGTACATTAAGGCACGATATTCTCAAGGAAGGGGGACATTTAAAAATTCTTGATTTTTCATTAATGAATAAAATTGGTGCTTTTGGAATACTATTTGAAACTGTTTAGTATATCCTTCCCTTCACTCTCTTCTCTCGGCTTTGATTTCTCTTGGAACATTCATAATGGATTTATAAAAATGCCTGGAGAGTTAGCTCCAAAATTATATTCAAGATTGGAAGTTCTTCCAAGCCTGAAATTTGCTCCACACCCAAATAAACGCTAGTTTGAATGAAGTTAAATAATTTTACCTTTCATCCTTTACACCATGGCTATGCATAAACGATATGTTAATAACAGTTCATCACTCTCACCAGTAGCTTTGCCGAAACTACTACTAGTTATTATTCATGCATTATCATGGGGAAAATCTATTAAATTAATCCATAATCTAATACGTTAAACTAAACGTCTAAAAACGTCTCTGTCTTTCACATACAGGCACGTGTGCACGCACGCACACACACGCACACACACACACACACACACACACACACACACACACACACACACACACACACACACACACACACACACACACACATGAACACCAGATAAGGACATATATTAACAAAACATAACAGTTGACAAGATTGCTAGAATATCAAATAGCTAATTCGTTGATTAAGGGGAGTGGGGCCTGGAAAAGAACAGTAACTCTTGTATTCAATATTATATAAGTAATTTCACTCCAGAGAAATCATGCCACACCTAATAACAGCAATAAAAACAACAGTAATAATAAGTAAATATAAATATCACATAGGCAAAGGAATAAAATGAACCAAAAACAAGAATAAACCAAGAAAACACTAATGACTTAATAATGTGCCAAAATATTAATAAATGAAGTCATATCTTAAGTGCCTGCTCTTGGAATAAATGTACCTAAATTACCTAGATTTATTCTACATGTGAGCGTTACAACAACAAAAAATCGAGAACAGAGAATGTAGCACAGAACGGACCCGACTTTAGATCTTGCATTTCCCATCTCCCCATTACCTCGCCACATGTGCAGAAGACCCTGGCAACTGCTGGTGATTTTATACTATCTTGTTCCATCTATTAGGCCAGGTTATAATAATTCGCCAGATATTTAGCCCAACTGACCACATGACTGGATTGGTCTGCCTTTGTGCCCACCAAATACAGCCTAAAAAAAAAATGTCTATCTTGCCGTTGTCAGAGAAACGCCATTGGGAAAAAACTCTCCCATATCCCCATTGGTAAAAAGGTTTTACTGAGAAAGGTCACAGTCAGTCAGGTTGAACTTTACTATCAAACCATATGCATAGCTACAATTATATTTGTGTGCATTTATATATGTATTTGATATCTTGATTCTTTTTCTATCAACTGTCCTCTCCTATGAATGATGTGGGTCAGTTACTATTTCAGTGGCTACTGGAAATTTAGGAAAAGAGTCTTATTTGTTTTAGAATCAGCACTCATTTGGCACTCTGTACATCAAGAACCTGCCACTTCTTTGCACTCTTGAGTGATGAACAGAACAGGCTCCAGCCAGCTGAATCCCTTTACCAATGCAAAACCCAAAGTCTGCACTGCACCAGACTGCTGACAAGACCCATGCAAGTACATGCCCACATGGTCAACTTAACAGGCAGCTTTGGCAAGAGTAAAAAGATATACAGACAGACACCATGCAAAAGATTTTATAACAATCATTTTACCACCATTACTCTATTTCTGCAAAATTTTCACCTGTCCCTAAATTTACAAGTATCTGCACTTTTGTCATAGTCTTTATGTCCAGTTGGGATTGGGGTTCGTAGCCGTTTTTCTGTGATTATTATTAAGCAGACGCAACACTTGGCAGAGATGGAAGGCTGTTCACTACCCATGTCTTCACCGCCACTTTAGTTTGCTTCATCGTGGATTGCATTCTCATCCGTATTTTGTGCAATAGCCTCCACCTCTTCCATCAGATGGTCTGTTTCTTCCAGCTGTGTGTTTTGAACACTTTCTATTATTTCCTCCAGTTCTTCTTCTGTCTGTACATCTTGTAAGACATCTTGGGGTATGGAAGAGGTTGTTTTTTCTAAACTGCTTCAATGCCTTTGTTTCTCCAGTCTACTTCTACTTCCTTGTTTCTGCAGTCTACTTCTACTTTTACTTCATTTTTCCAGTCTACAATGCTACATTCTGCATTCTGTTCTACATTTTACATTCTTCTAGTCATCATTTTCATCAAGCTCTTCATTAAAGACCTCAATCCAGTCTTCTGTGACATCACAGCATATGACGTAACACTACCATCAGCTGCCTACGTGTCAGTGTTATGTAGACATATGTCAAAGATTATCTCAGCATAAAGAACACACTGCCAACATGCAAGGAAAGACAACTCCATCTTTACAAATAAACAGTTTACCAGGTGATTGGCTTCTAAAATGTGTAGCTCCTTAAAATATTTCTTTGAAATAACCTTTCCATTTCTTATTCTTATTTGTATCTGCAATCATGAGTAACTTAGACGGAGTTAGATTAAAAATTCATGTAACATTTGCACTCTTACTTTTTTTAAATCTGCAATCATGAGTAACTTATAAGGAGTTAGATTAAAAAGTCATGTAACATTTGCACTCCTCAAAAAAGAGAGATCTGGGAACTTGCATAATGAACTATACTTGGTCATAAACATTTCAAGAGATTATGAACTATACTTGGTCATAAACATTTCAAGAGACTATGAACTATTCAATAATAGCAAACCAGATTTCACTAGCAGATTCTTTTGATTTAATCATTAACTTAGGTTGAATGAACACTACTCTTAATTAGCCTGCCTTTATGATTACTACTTAATCTGTAAGACTGTAATTAGTTGTACTTAAGTAAGTACTTCTTATTTAACTTTCATTGTGTTGAATATTTTTTTTTATTTGTTAATTACACTTCCACTTCTGTATTTAGACAAAAAAGCTTAGAAGTGTGTGTGTGTGTGTGTGTGTGGGGGGGGGGGGGTTGCTTAATTTTAATTGTGTTTCAAAGTCAGACAATAGTATATTTAATACTATATTTTGGGAAGTGTCCCCCTGAGCTGAGGGAGAGTGTGTGTGAGCCAGAATTCCTAGACTGTCAAGAAGTGTTCGAACTTGCAAGAAGTGATAGGAGTTCTGAACTGGTAACGCTCAGAGGCAGGTAGAATAAATTAATTAACGGTTAATGTCTCTGAGGTCTGACCGAGTTTCTCCATTTCTCTGCAAATTACGAAGGCCTGTACGGGTGGAATTAAATAGATTAGGGGTTTGAGTCTAATAAATTAATTCAACATGGCCTGTAGATATAAGATAACTAAACCTATGTTAAAACTGAATGACATAGAAACACATTTAATGATATTTTGACTGGTTCGTTGCCAAAAGATCAACAGCAACTAAATTCAAAATCTCGAATATTGCTATAACGACAAACAAACAAAAATACGCTAAGTTAATGTCACTATCTTCAATATCGTAGTAAAGATAACCAACAAAAAAAAAAAGAGTATTAAGTTAATATCACTTATTTGGGAATGAAGAGAAAATATCAACTACTAAATCAATCAAACTAACTCTAGCAGTCTCAATGACTTCCATACGAACAGAATTAATTAAAATTAAAATTAACTTCATCATGAACTTTTAAGAGACAAAGATGATTAAATTAATCTGTCTTAAGGTTAAATTTCTTAAATACTTCATGGCGTAAGAAAAGGAAAGGTTTATAGTGAGTTACGAATGCTTGTGATGACATCTCGGAATATAACACAGGTAAGCTGATTTAAAACTTCTTTTTTTAAAAAAAATAAACCAGTCTTAATATCAGACATTTTAATATAAAAACTCCGCTTGGATATTTTGTCAAGGAAACACAACTTACTTGCCCCTGACTCAGGCTTTTGAAAACCATTTCTCTTCCCACGAACTCGACAAGATTAACTTCAAATGTTTGCAGACCATGCTTTTCATTTTCGGCGAGAAGAGAAAAAGCAGGGAGTACATCTTGAGTTAAGCAAGGTTTTCAGAATCGAAGGCCGGAAGTCTTGATCGCAAAGTATTCTTGTGGACGCAGTTGGGGAATAAAAATAAATGGCGGGGGGGGGGGGGGGTGAGACAAGGAAGTAAAAATAATGATTGCGAATCGTCTGCAGTGTGTGGAATTGCGTCACTGGAAAATGTAATTAACTGTTTATGGAATTGCGTCATTAGAAAATGTAATTAACTGTGTGTATGTATGAGCGTCATTGGAAAATGTAATTAACTGTGTGTGTGTGTAATAGCGTCATTGGAAAATATAATTAACTCTGTGTGTGTGGAATTGCGTCATTAGAAAATGTAACTGCTATGGAGATAAAAATAAAATATGTGTAATCTCAGACCAGCCATTTGCAAGAAAAAGAAAAAAATGGAGTAAATGATAAAGACGTCTATCCCGAGCCCAGTCATTGCAATTCAAATTTTTTTAAAAAAAGGAAAGACTGTGTCGCGATCTGTGTGAGTAGATGGTGGTGGAAGGGAGGGGGAGAAGCAAACACGCAAGGTAGCACCGAATAATAACTGTGGTGTGGAGGAAAGAAATTTCTACTAGATCACTTATGGGTAGTCCCTCTATGATTATTACATACAAAAAAAACCCACAGATACAACCAAACAGCACATCAGTCTACAATAACTAAAAAAGAGAGAGAGAATGCCCCCTATTTCAGAATTTTAGTGATAATAATACTCTGAAGTGAGCGGAAAGACATAGTCGTGGACGAAGTCTAAAATGTTCTTAGCAAACCTGAATCATTGATTTAAAAAAAAGAAGAAAAATAAAAAGGTTTGTACCAATAAATGATAAAACGAACAACTAGTAAGTCACACACACAATAGTATAAATACCATCAAGTACAACCAACCATAACTTAGCAAGAGGTAAATAATTATTATATATCCTGCAAAAATACACGGGGGGGGGGGGGGGGGCGGGGGAGAGAAGTAAATCGTATATGTTTATTTATCGTCACTGGAACTAGCCAAGAAAGCGAGCAGCACAGAAGAAAGACATTTATTTCAAGCGAACATGTCACAAGATTCCAGTCCTATTTCCTGTTCATCAACTTCGTCCAGCCGTCCAAGATCCAGATTACAATTTCTGAAACAAATACCTGAAAGCTTTCTTGAAAATAATCTAACACACACACACACATACACTGGAATACTACACTTAAAATGGGTTGGGAGTGAAGTTCTGCTCAAGTAAATCAAAATACTTTTACATTAAAAAAATATTAAATACGGATTTTATTTTCAATGTAAATTGTTGAATACATTGCAAGTCATCTATCTAGTAATGCCTGTACACTGAGTGTCCCGCTTCTTATGATCACGTGCATTTCACTTTTAAAATTTTATTTACGAAACAACTTTAGCAGAGAATATATACACAGGCCGATCAAGCAACAACTTTAGCAGAGAATATATACAAAGGCCGATCAAGCAACAACTTTAGCAGAGAATATATACAAAGGCCGATCAAGCAACAACTTTAATAGAATATATATACAAAGGCCGATCAAGCAACAACTTTAACAGAGAATATATACACAGGCCGATCAAGCAACAACTTTAATAGAATATATATACAAAGGCCGATCAAGCAACAACTTTAACAGAAAATATATACAAAGACCGATCAAGCAACAACTTTAACAGAAAATATATACACAGGCCGATCAAGCAACAACTTTAACAGAAAATATATATACAAAGGCCGATCAAGCAACAACTTTAACAGAAAATATATATACAAAGGCCGATCAAGCAACAACTTTAACAGAAAATATATATACAAAGGCCGATCAAGCAACAATTTTAACAGAAAATATATACAAAGACCGATCCAAAACACTACCTGGGAATAGGATAAGGTGGGGGTTCTCACCGACTAAAAAGCAGTACACACTCACACAAAGAAATTATCTCTTCTTGAAAAAAAAAATCTGCGCTTGGGAGGATGTGGGCAAGACAATGAGTTTTGTAATACAACTCTTTTCTTATTCTCCCTTACATTTTAATCATTCTACAATTCTACATTGGGGTGGGGGTGGGGGAGGATGTGGGCAAGACAAAGGACAGTTTTATTATATAATTCTTTTCTTATTCTCCCCTACATTTTAGTCATTCTACATGGTGGGGTGGGGGGGAGGCGGAATGTGGCCAAGACAGTTTTGTAATATAACTCTTTTCTTATTCTCCCCTGCATTTTAATCGTTCTACATTTGGGGGTGGGGGGTGGGGGGGCAAGACAATGGACACTTTTGTAATATAACTCTTTTCCTATTCTCCCCTACATTTTAGTCATTCCACGGGTGGGTGGGTGGAGAATGTGGGCAAGACAATGGACAGTTTGTAATAGAACTCTTTTCTTATTCTCCCCTATATTTTAATCATTCTACGGGGGAGGTGGGAAGATGGTCACCAGTATTTATTTTTTTCTCCTTTCAGTATTCATGGAATGTTTTATTGCAATTCATTCCATACACCCAGCCTAGGCAGTAGGGATAATCCCCTCCACCCCCAGTAAATTAAAAATGTAAAATATTAAATTTACGCTTACTGTAAAATTAACTTTTTCCTCCTTGCACATGTAGACTAAGAGGGCACTATATGAAACAATTTACAACACTCACTAAGTGGTTTATTTTTTCTCCAAGTCAGCATTAAAAAGTCTTGTTGAGAGTTTGTAAAATGAGGAAACAAAACTCAACTGGAGTATGTGAATGAACAACAAACTCAATTGGAGAATGTGAATGAACAACAAACTTCACTGGAGAACGTGAATGAACAACAAACTCGACTGGAGAATATGAATGAACAAACTTGACTGGAGAATATGAATGAACAAACTCGACTGGAGAATATGAATGAACAAACTTGACTGGAGAATGTGAATGAACAACAACCATTAGCACACATACAAGTTGGTAAGCCTTATTTCCCCCCCATTTTAATCAAAGAAATTTATTCATTTTAATAAACAAAAATATAGCCTATGTAAAATTTCATTTTGATTCTATAAAGTAGCTGAAATTATTAATTAGTTAATGCAAAATGCGGCACCCACTATTACTATATAACAGTTTGATGAAAATTTTTTAAAATGAAATAATTTATAAGCTCCTCCATAATCAATGATTGATAAGCTCTATATAAATATCTTACATAATTTTTGTGTCTGAAGCACATACACACATAAATACAAATTATTCCATTAAAAAAATTTCTGTTTCTTTCTTTACGATGAAAAAGTTTAATATTTTGTAAACAAACCAAAACATTCTATTAAATAAAACTTATAATAACTCTATATTTGAAATTACATCTCAAATACCTTTTTGTACATTAATAATTGTCCCTTTGTGCATGTACTTATTCTGCTGGATTTTTCTCCTCAAATTCTAGCAAAATATAGAAAATAAGAAATCAGCAATTTTTGCTCTAGTAGTTCGAGTGTTATAAGATCACTCTTTTGCTATCAACCCTTACACATACCAGATTATTTTATGCCATACAAAAAATATGTATTTTGTAATTCAACAGAAGACAAAAAACAAAGACATATGTGTGAGCAGAGTAATATACTTCTTTCCATTATTACAAATACATGTATTTTTATTTTTAACTATAACTAGGTTAGTGGCAAGGCAATAATTATTGCTTTTCTTGCAATTATTAATTTTTGTTTAAAAAATATTAGTTTCTTACTAAAAAGTGATGAATGAATGAACACTTAAATATAAAAAATATAAAATTGCAAAACATTTTCTATACTTTTTCATCCCCAAACACTTAAAGAAAACAAACACCTTGAAAAATTAAGAAATTCTCTTCCTCCAACACAAAATCCTGAAAAATTATGACACATACTTCCTCCAGTACAACATCCAAAGAAAATATAACACACTCTCTCCTCCAACACATCTTGAAAAATCATGACACTCGCTTCCTCCAACACAGTTATCTGACACAGGAAAAGAACAAAATACAGCTAGATTATTTACATTTTCTTTTGTTTTAAAGGAAAACTAAAACGAAATGTCACAGCAAACTCTTTTAATTTATATGCAACAAGTCACACAAACAAAAAATAAATGTTAAAAAAAACACAACCAAACCTGTTAACAATCAATGAAAAATGTATTACCAGCATCATAAAATTGACTAAACTCTGCAAGTTTAGTCAAATCTGAAAACACTGGACATGTACTGGCTTTTTACAGAAATCACTGACCTGTAGTGGTTTTCTGCTGAAAATGCTATACAGTCACTAGTTTTGGACATGTACTCATTTCTCAATGAGAACACTAGTCTTACCTTTGTTTCATATTTAAAACATTAGATCTGTACTCAAAAGTGACTAAATAACCTTAATAGTTTCAGCTGAAAAAGCTAGACATGTAATTATTTTCCACCTAAAACATTAGTCATGTAATTGCTTTCTACTGAGAACACTGGACACGTGTGTTTGTCTCTCAGTGAAAACACTGGACATGTGCTAATCTCTCAATGAAAACACTGGACATGCAATTATCACTCAATGAAAACACTGGACATGTAATTATCACTCAATGAAAACACTGGATATATGCTAATCTCTCAATAAAAACACTGTACGTGTAATTATCACTCAATGAAAACATGGAAATGTATGTTTGTCTCTCAATGAAAACACTGGACATGTATGCTTGTCTCTCAATGAAAACACTGGACATGTATGCTTGTCTCTCAATGAAAACATGGAAATGTATGCTTGTCTCTCAATGAAAACACTGGACATGTATGCTTGTCTCTCAATGAAAACACTGGACATGTATGCTTGTCTCTCAATGAAAACACTGGACATGTATGCTTGTCTCTCAATGAAAACACTGGACATGTGCTTATCTCTCAATGAAAACACTGGGCATGTATGCTTGTCTCTCAATGAAAACACTGGGCATGTATGCTTGTCTCTCAATGAAAACACAGGACATGTATGCTTGTCTCTTAATGAAAACACTGGATATGTGTGCTTGTCTCTCAAAGAACAGTGGTTTTATTCTGAAAACAATGGACATCTATTGGCTTCACACTTAAAGCATTAGAAATAAAGTGTTTTCTACTGAAAATACTGGACATATTTTCCCAGAAAACATGGACATTTAGTGATTTTCTGCTATAAATACCGAATATGTTTGTTTATCAATAAAAATAGTGGACACTGAATGTTTGTTTACTGAAAATCATGGGAATATTTTCTCAGAAAACACTGGACATACAATGATTTTCTGCTATAAACACACTACATGTATTTCTATCCCTATTAAAAATCGGTCATGAAAACAGATTTCCCACTGAATACATTATTTTCCCCATTAACAGCAGTGGACATGTGGTTTTCCATTGAAAACACTGAACATGTACTGGTTTCTACTGAAAACACTTGACAAATGGATGGTTTCCTCACTAAAAGCTTAATGTGTACTGGTTTCCCACTGAAATCACTGAACTTGTACTGGAATTTTACTAAAAACACTGTAGATATACTAGTTCTTTTTAATGAAAACACTGGACATGTACTTGTTTCTCACTGAAAACAGTTGGCATAAGTTGGTTTTCTACTGAAAATAACAGTACAGGAAATTACAAGTCATATGCTCATCAAGGTAATCTTTGTAATAACTGTCACTTGCAAGTAAATTATTTTTATCCTTAATTTTCTTATATTTATGTCCTGTGTAAAGACCATGTGCAATTATGTGATATTATTGTAAAACATTTGCTTTTATGAAGTTAAACTTTATTAAGATTTCTTCATCCTATATTAGCATGATGATGATGATGATGATAATGATGCGGTGGTTTCCTACTGAAAATACATGACATATAATGTCAACCCTAAACTGATATTAATTGTAATTATACAGCAGAAGAAACAAATTACAATAGAAATAGATGTGGCTGAGTAAAGTTATATTTTTTAATGTGAAGAATACTGAATAAATATTTCCTTTAAAGATGTCTTTTACATCAGTACCCATTTTCTACAAATGACCACATATACAAAAAATAATAACAATGTGCCAGCATATGAAAGTAGGAAATTCTCCTAGCACTAAAATTATTTTGAAATTTAACTTGTCTTTTAGCAAAGACTTAAGCTTTTAGCCTAAATGATATCAAGCTGCATCAAAGGAAACAAGATTATCGATTAATAAGGAATATAAAAGTCATACCCAAATGTGATTTCACGAATTTAAAAATCTTGGTGCTTAGCAATATCCTGGAAAGTCAAGATACTAATGCAATACAATGGGTATAGGCAGGTGAAATTCAAACAAATCCAATTATACATAAAGAAAGGAAAAGTAAGCATACAAACTTTATACCTATTTTATTATTTGGAGGGTTCAAAATGGCAGTAAAATTACCAAAAGAACCTATCAAGGACAATAAGCATAATATGAATCTTCCAGAAAAAAAGAAATGAAATGAAATGAAAATACTGATACATACATGTCTCTCTGTATGTGTACACACAATGGAAATGTACTCATGAAGTGATAAGATTTACACCTACAAACACACACAATGGAGATTCACATACACAGTGATAAAAATACATAGAAAGACTCCCTAATGCAAAGAGAAATGAAAGACTTTCTATCATTAAAAAATGAAATGCTATTATAATTCAACCAATAACAGAAAGAAAATTAAAGTAATGCTCTGCAACAATGACAAGTAATTTAAAAAGCTAAAATATATTAACTAAAATATTTACACTGCAATAAACCTGTCAAAGAGAAATTAAACTAATCAAGAGAAAACAGAAAAGTAAATGATGGTATTTTAAATGCCTTTCATGAAAAAACAAAGAAAAACACGACACAGGTAGGCAGGGTACATTAAAGCAGGTAAGACAAATGTGATGAAAATACTGCAGTCTAATTCAAATAACTGTACATGTTTATACACAAGAAACCTCCAACATACAGGTATATGCATTATATAAAAAGACACCTACTATCATACATACAAAATTATTAAAATGTCACAACTATAACAATCAAAATCAAAAAATTTTAAATTAGAAATTTTAAATTAAAAAAATAAATATAAATGCTGAAAAAAGGTATTTACATAGTAAAACATTTAACAGTAATACAATGAAAACACTTAATTCAATATACAAATTATATACAATAGTTTCAAAGACCCAAACTCGCCAATTTGCTGGCACATATCCCTCAGTTATTACACATACAATGATGTCTAAAGAACTGGACAAGAAATAAAACCATATACTGAAATGGACCCCTTTTGAAGCAATGACATCTAATCTCAATCTAAGTAAATATGAGATAAAGTAACTTCCAACAATGGCTGATAAATTAATACAAATGATTTTTAAATAAGTGTGAGATATTTTGCACAGTGAAGTAATACTTGCTTTTGTTTGCAGAAATAAACTTTGATTCTTTTGAGCTAATATGCAACTAACTTGCAGCACACACAGGTTTTGCTGGGAAATGTTAGGTGAATGAAGTAGAATTTCAGTATAGCAACTGACAAAAGCATGACATATACCTGAAAATGGGTGTCTGAAAATTATCTTTACACCTCGGATAAACCCAAACCCAAAAGTTAAAAAAAAAAGTTGTAATGAATTCTAAACCTTCGTTGATTGTATCAGATTTTGTTTGAATAAACCACTTGACACACTCTTTCTCCTGTGGATTTATTGTGACTGAAGGGAGAAATGAAGATCTGGAAAAATTATAAGCTGAGAAAACTTATCAAAACATATTTTATACAGAAAACTTAATGAGTTTCTTTGTAAAACGGGACAACCCCAATATTTTTACACCATCTGGTTGACTTTTTATATCAGACAAAAATTGAAAAGATAATTTTTGGACACCCTGTATTTTGCTACACATGAAAATCTATAAACACTTACAATCCTAGTTACGAGTTCTGAGGAGCACTGACCATAACTTTTGTAGACAGCAATTAACATTTAATGATGAAATAAAAGTTAAGATGCATAAAGTATTCTTCAATAAGTGCTTAAATGCTCCTGATAGCTATACAACCAAATTTTTGAAAACAAAGACAATTAATTTCCAACAACAAAGTAAAAAAATTAAAGTGTATTCTTCATTAATTGCATTTAAATTAAAGTTAAGATTTCTGTAAGAAACAGGTGAATGAAGTAACAGACTAATATCTCAAAATTGCTAAAGAAGAAACCCTCGAGTCAGAACAGTTACTTTTTCACAAACCACAAGGTGAAAAAAATAAACAATTGGATGTGCTTGATATTACTTACTACATTACTTTAACAAATCTGTCTAAAATTGCATTAATGGTTCATGTAATACCCATTCAATCAATGTTTCGGTTAATTACTAATAAAGATAATCTTTTCTTTTGTTTAAAAAAAAATTAGCTTTATTAGTAATTAAAATAAAGAAAAGAAAAATGCTATTAGGCAAGTAGAACAACACTTCAATTGTTTAGCTTAAGAAATTAACTTATTTTATATTTACATTTGGTAAAAATCAATTGGCTTTGTGTTACATTATATATAAAAAAGTAATGTTTCTGATCCAACTGTAATTCAATGTTTGAACTCAAGAATTTTATGTGAATGAATAATCTTTAAAGTCTTAGTGACTAGATATATATATATATGAACATAAATAGAAAAACACACACACTTTCTCTCTCATTAAAGATGTAAAGATTTCACTTAATAGACAGAAACATTTCTTCCATTAACTGGTTGGCAGTACAATTTGAATATTTCAACTAAAATATTTAACAAGTGTTAAAATAAAGAGAACATTTTTGTTTCATGTACTCATGACAGAATGTTATTAAAATTGAAAGATCATAAAAAAACAAACAAAAAATAAATATAAACAATCATAAGTATTACAATCATATATACACATTCACCTGTACAACAGCCAAAGAAATACAGCTTCAAGGTGTGAATGTGAACGTGTGGGAGTAAACAAATATAACAGAATTTTAAATAAAACTGATTCAAGAAAACCATTTTCACAGCCTTCAGTTAGTAACTGAACATAACCATCAAATAAAATAACCTGTTAGAATAGAAATGCATTTTCTTGCTGCCATTGTCATATACATGAAGGTGAGTGAGTTGTGTTAAATTAAATAAGAGACATTTAAATACGAGTATCAAGGTACACAACTCTTTAAGACTGAAAAATGATGTGTAGTTAAAATGCATCTACTCTTTTCAAATCACCTTGAAAAGAAAAACAGTTGCAAAAGGAGAGAAATTAAAAATATAGATATATATTAATTCTTGGGCAAAAAATCTACAAAACGTCATATGAAGCCATCATTCTCTGAGTCAGGACAAGATCAACAGCCAAGAAGGCATTTACTGGTGATTGGAAGCTCTCTGATGAATGAAAATAGAATTTGTTTAGATTAAATAAAAATAAACATCAGTGTCACCACATTTGTCCTCAACAAACAAATTTACACTGAACAAAAATATCAGCAGTAGGAAAATTATTGTCTCAAATGATATTTCATTGCATATTTTTTTATTAAATGAACTCAAGTGTAAAAATACATTACAGTTGTTCAGTATGTAGTTTAATGGTCAACGGCAAGATGAATGACTCAAGTTAGACAACCCAGTCATTAACCATCTGAAGTGCACTTTTTAAAAAATGTATTAAAACACTCAGGAGACTGCTCAGGATGCTGGGTGTAGTTTAATTGATAAGATTCTTCACTCAGTCAGGTAATCTTATGACACTTCAAATCCCTACCCCAACTCTTGGTAATGGAATGTCAAGTTTATTTTACCAACAAATGGAACTGCCAATGTATGGAATTTCTGGCAGAGCCTGCAAATGTTTTATTAAATGTCTAGAAAATTTACAGGGTGCCAGGAAAAATGTGCACATCTTATTTCAAACATAAAGTTTTAAAAATACAAACAGCAATAAGCAAATAGTTCTTTTGCAATATCTGATGACATTCTGAAAGCTAATTCTTACATTTTGTTCATATTACAACTCTAAGAGAGAAATACAAACTGTTCAGATGAAATTTTTTTAAAGATATACTGGTGCTGTTTGAGGTTGTAATCCACAGGAAACATTTCTTTTTTTTTTTTCTTGTTCTTATGTGGCCTGAATGAGGGCATTCAGTTTATGCCCCTTTGACAAGTAATTTATTGGTTAGCATGCCAACTTTCCTGTTGTCTGCTAAATGTCTAGCTTACAAGAATATTCAAACTCCTCCACACTAATGATGACATAAGATATCTGAATATTTCAAAGCCCTCTCAACTAATGAATGGCAACAAGATATCAGAGTATATCAAAGCCCTCAAAACTAATAGCTGGCATTAAAGAAGAGATCTTTTTCGTCTGCTTGGTTATCCTAACCTAAAACTACTTGCAGACATTACTTAAACAGCACTGTGAATGGACAACTGCTGTGCTATGGTTTTACAAGAAATGCAGTAAATCTCATTTATAACAGTTTTCTAATGTTAGTTTAGACTTACCAATCCCATATCATTATTTGTTTAATAATTATAGTAAAACTAAAAAAAAAAGTTTTGATTTGTTTAACAATCACTCTGAATTTTTGATTTGTTTAACAATCACTGAATTATGTGTAAACTGATCCATTGATACTAACAAAGGAAACTGAAAGTCCTGATAATTTCTGGAAGTTGGTCTGCAAGAACTTAAGCTGTAGATTTGGTACTCAAGAGATTTAATGTTTAACAGTACATTCATATGTGAAAATAAATTCAATATTTAACACTATTTTCAAATGTTTAGCAGTATTTTCATATGTGAAAATAAATTCAATGTTTAGCAGTATTTTCATAATCGAAAGTAAATTCAATGTTTAGCAATATTTTCAAATGTGAAAGTAAATGCAATGTTTAGCAATATTTTCAAATGTGAAAGTAAATTCAATGTTTAGCAATATTTTCATATGTGAAAGTAAATTCAATGTTTAGCAATATTTTTAAATGTGAAAGTAAATTCAATGTTTAGCAATATTTTCAAATGTGAAAGTAAATTCAATGTTTAGCAATATTTTCATATGTGATAGTAACTTCAATGTTTAACAGTATTTTCATTTGCAGTACTTTCATTTGTGAAAGTAAATTCAATGTTTAGCAGTACTTTCACATAGTTCAGTTAATCAAGTTTGGCAGTACTTTCATCTGTGAAGGCAGTACTTAATATATATGAAAATAATTCAATGTTTGATAGTACTAACATATCTGAAAATACATTTTGTGAGTGAAATCTAAATCAGAATCCAATAGAAAATGAAAAGACAGATTCCAGTCTAGATTTGCCACCAACTACAGTGATGCTGATATGGTGATCGGTAAAAGAGGAGCTTCGATCCAGATTTCCCATTAAGATATAAGAGCAAAACTGGCATTGCTTCCACAAGATTTCAGTGCTAATTGCCATTTTAATTACTTATTTATTTCCCCATTTCTGTGCTTTGCACTGTTTATCCAATAGTTTAAATTAGCTTTCTAAAGACCATAAAATGCTACACGCATAATGGAAAAGGTCAAAGGCACATGATAAAATCATCATGATATACAAACAATATTCTTGATCCACATGGTCTAAGTGACTGAAGTTGGGCCACCCTGGTTTAAACTGCTGATCAATCAATTGCTAATGAATGAGAAGCCAAAGTGACATTTCAAGAATTCTTTTTCATGTAATCATTTATACCATGTTACATTATTATAGCATTGATATTTATCATCAAACTCACTAAAGGTTTGAAACCACAAAGTAGATAACTGACTATAGTGAAGCAATAAATGTTGTTATTATTATTGATAACATTTAAATATAGAAATTAACATTTAAATAAGAAACTAACTGTTGTCTGTAATACATAAAAATACTCAAAGAAAATTATCTAATGTAAAACAAAAAACTCCTTATAGTTCACAAAGGACAAAAAGCAGCAAATTTAATTTAAACTTCTAAAACTTCTTTTAAACAATGGCACAGCAGCAACAAACTGAAATATGTGAATACCCAGTGCCACACTCACAGTTTCAATTATGTCCCCTTACAAGGCATTTCACCATACCTCCCTAATCATGTGGTATAAATGGACAATTTTAGTGTATACTTACCCCACTTAATCAAAACTTAAGTACAAACTAATTTTTTATCAAAGATTTATAAATACTTTGAAAATTTTTTCTACAGAACCTTACTTATACAGAATACAAAAATAATATTCAGTAATAAATCTGCCCGAGGGCCAACATTAAGACATATGCCTTCAGTAGCTGCATAGTCATGATCAACCAAACTTGTTTTTTGTATTTTTTTTAATGCATGGGCTTGATAATCACTATAAACCAATTTTTTTCTTCTTTCTAATTCATGTCATCTACCAACAGTGGCTGGCTGACTATCATGGTCACCGAAATTTTGTTTTTTTCTCATTCATGTCATCTACCAACAGTGGCTGGCTGGACAATCATGGTCAACAAAATTTTGTTTTCTTCTCATTCATGTCATCTACCAACAATGGCTGGCTGGATACTCATGGCCAATCCACGCTGTAATCCAGGTATGCTGAGTCAGTAAAATATTGATATACCTCTGTCCAAAAGTAAAATGGCTACAGCTCAACATTTTTATGAATGTCAGTGCAGATTTAAAACCATGTGCAAGTCTGTTTTGCCACAACAAAAAGTTTTTCAAGCTTCAAATTGGCAGAAGATAGAAATGTTATGGTTTCTAAACCCTGCACAAAATACATGACAAGAATATTTTCTTGTAATGATAAATTTGCTAACAAATTAATTTAAATAAATGCATCATCAAATTAAATTACAAACTAGTGGAAAATATTTAAATCATTTTTATGTTTCCGGACAAACCTTAATAACTTTTCAATGTGTGGTTTATAAATTCTGTTCTCAGTGCTGAGCCATATCTAAAGTCAGCAGGGAAAAAAATCAAACTAAAAATTAGTCTTCGTGGCTGCTGCTGCTGCTGTAAAGGCACATTATTTGGCATATTCACAAGGTTTTGATTCACACCAATTCTGTCCAGTTGGGCACACACAAGGTATGTATATTCTTTGCTGATAGCATAAATGTGGATTAATGTTGGTGGATTTTCCAGTTCTTTAAGACTCTGCTATGAATATAAGACTACATTTCAAGCTGTTGGTTCATTGCGGCGCATGCAAACATCACTGAAGTATGGATGGTTCATGGCAGCTCGAGCTGAGATTCTTTTGTTGGGTTCATATGTTAACATCCTCTGCACACAAGATCAACAACAAAAATCACTGCAGTTTTTTTTCTTTTTCAAACACCCTTGAAACTACTGACCAGCTGTATTAAAAAAACAATCCATAACAAATCTACTCCAGTCAACAAATAATGATTATATTGTGTATATTACCACAGATGTACTCAAACTCCAGTCTACACATGGTGACTATATCTTGTATAATATTGTCATAGTTGGGTCCAAACCCTGCTCCAATCTACATAAAGTTATTATATCTTGTATAATATTGTCATAGTTGGGTCCAAACACTGCTCCAATCTACATAAAATCTATTATATCGTGTATAATATTGTCATAGTTGGGTCCAAACCCTGCTCCAATCTACATAAAGTTATTATATCTTGTATAATATTGTCATAGTTGGGTCCAAACCCTGCTCCAATCTACATAAAGTTATTATATCTTGTATAATATTGTCATAGTTGGGTCCAAACCCTGCTCCAATCTACATAAAGTTATTATATCTTGTATAATATTATCATTGTTGTTTTAAAATCCCACATAAACAAGAAACACTAACACAAGCTTATTTGAGCATAGCTAACACTTTGTGTTTTATCTGTATTGAATTTTTGATCTTGAGGCAAGCAAAACACCAAAACACATTTTTAAAAACCTCTTTCTTTGTTGCATGCTTGCTTGTGATCTACTTCTCTTTCTTTTTTTTTTTTGGTCTTTCTACTCAGTCTTATATCTAGATATGCTGATTTATCTCTCCACTTGTTAAACTGCATTGTTAATATCATGCTAATACCTATTTTGTAACAATTTATTAACAAAAGCTGGAAGAAAAAAAAACTTATAAAATATAATTCTTACATTAGTTGTGATATCTATAATGCAAGGAAACACACTAACACTACTCTTAACTGCAAGGAAACTGTTAATATTTTGAGATTTCTTTGATATAATTCTTAATGTAGTATTCATCTGTTAATATGTATTGAAATTTCTTTGTAATTGTTAATCTAAAAGAATACAAATGAAATGTGTACAAGCTGAAATCTGAAATTTTTTATTAAAAATAAATAAATATTTATATTAATTTTACTGTCCATCAAACAAGAAAATTGATAAATAAATCAAAATCTAATGAGATTAGTGCTTGACAAAGTATGTTATTTTGTTTCCTTGCAGTTAAGAGCAGTGTTACTGTGTTTCCTTGCAGTTAAGAGCAGTGTTATCATGTTTCCTTGACATGTTCCAGTATTTAAGAATAGTAAGAATTACATGTACATCAAGGAAATATCAAAGAAAAACTACCACTGAGAATAAAAAATGTGACTCACAGAAACATTTCTATTCAGCAATACACGTTTTTCATTAATCCCATTATTTTTAAGCTTTGTGAATGAAGTAACTCAACAACATTTAAATTTGTACCTGAGGTTGAAAATATATCAAATGTACCAACTGACCTCCAATAAATCTATGCCATCAGGCTCCAGATTGGGCACAACAGTGCCAGCACTACGAAGTGGCCATTTAGGAAAGGTAGACTTAAAGTCTGGTAATTTGGTTACGCCAGGCCATATTTTTTCATCAGGTGTTCCTGATAAATAGAAGAAAAAAGAAAAAAAGACATTTATTTATATTTCTTTATTTATGCCAACCTATATCTGTGCTTGAAGGTCTCTGCAATCAAGGGTTTAGTTTAATATAAGGAATATATGTGCTTTAATGTCAGCGCATTATTACTTGTAATGCCAATGTTTTAACATCTACATTATTAGTGCTTGAACTTCTCTAAAAATGCTAATGCTCCAGAATAAATATAGCCAAGCTGTTTGAGTTCCATTAACAGAATTTTAGCATGCATCCTTATTTTTAGTCTTTTAAATGAGCCAATCAGTGCAAAGTAAATATGTGTTTCCCTTAGCAGGCAATCTGTATCACTTCTACCATTGGGTAGTTTTATTTAGAGAGCTGTGTGATGAGGAAAAAAGTTGGTTTTGTGGGTCACCCCTGGTGTTCTAGAACATGGAAATCTTGCAAGTCATGATCTTAAGTGCATTGACAGTCTGCATCAGCCCTACAGCCAAATTCAGACTTGAAACAGATGATTCTTCTGTTAAATACAAGTATTCAGCAGTATGATTCATTGGAAAATAAATATTTAAAAGCTCCTACACAGATGAGAGATGCTGACCCATATTTACCCAAACCGGTTTCAAAATGGCAGGGACTGGCATGCAGTGATGTTCCATGTTCAACACCACATGCTTTAGCTGTAAATAAGGAGTACAAATCCAATTTGGAGAAAGATACTACAGTACTGAATGTTTTTCAAGCATTTTTCATGTGGAAATACTGCAACAAATATGAATAGGTAACCTGACGCATTATTGACACAACTCAAAATTCATGAAAAACCTTATGTATTGTTCTACTCAGGTAAGTGAATTTTACCAATTTATTTATTTACTTAATATGATCTGAATATATTTGAAACCTAGTATTGATCATTATTTTTAATATTAAAAAGTTTTCATTCATCCTTTTTTCCTAGTTAGGTCATACATTTTCTCTGCTTCTGAGTTGTTTACATTTTTCAGACAAGAGTATACCTATAGTTTGCAACAGAATCCATAATTTTAGACCGATTGAATATTTTAAAAAAATACTAGTTTTTAATTTGTTAGTATGTTTGGCATTTGTAACACTTTACTTTTTCAAAATCCATTTATAATTACAATTGCTTTTCATTTTTAGTAAGGTCACCTATACAATTTCTTTGTGGCAAAATAACCTGACTGGCTCATGCATCATGTTACTATATGATCTGGCAGAATGAAGATTACCCCCTGACTGAGCATAAGCAACCTGAACTAAAATCCCTTCTCTTTTGCTGATAATGATGAGGCTTATACAATACTACATACAAGAGCCAAAATTAATGGTTTCTTAAATATAAAAACATTTTTTAATGTCTTTAATGTTTTTCAGGAACATCAGAATTCATTCCCAATCATCCATAATGTTAAGTGAATAAGAGAAGTTCGAGTATATACATTTTGGTTCTGTTGTCTTACCTAGAGTCCTAAAAATTCTAAACAGCTGATCAATTTCTGAGTCCCCTGGAAAAAGTGCTCTCCTTGTAATCTGAAACAGGAGAAAGAAAGTGTATAAGTACTTAAATCTACAAATAGCAAGATCTTGAGAAAAAGAAATAATGTATAATAAACAGCATGAATTAGTGAAAAACAATCAGTATATAAGCATGTGAATCTACAAACAGCATGATCATGTGAAAAATAATTAGTGTACAAGTACCTAAATCTACAAACAGCATGATCAAGTGAAAAATAATTAGTGTACAAGTACCTAAATCTACAAACAGCATGATCATCAATTTTAAATCTATAACTGAAAAAATTCATTTTTAAAAATCTATACCACATTTCAAGATTTTGTATCAATTTTGCACTTATATCACTAATCCTACTCATCAGTTTGCTGAGAACCATGTTATAAAGAACAAAACTGAATAACACATGATCAAACAATCTTGAACAAAGTATGATCACTTTCACACTAATGTACAGTAATACCGATAGTGATACTAAGCCAAGAGATCAATAAATATATTGCAGCAAACTGCAAAGGGAGATGAATGACATCTGCTACTAATCAGACCATATGTGACCTGTCACCACAAAAAGATACTTAAGTCGGATTTTGGGGGTATTGAGATATATATATCAATAGAAAGAAAATTGAAAGGGCTTTCTGTTGATATAAAAATAAAGAGTGTAGGACAAAATATGGAAAAGTTATGTTTGTTTGAAATGCACTACTGTCCGGACGGCCATTTTGAGAAAATCGGCCTCAAAGATTGAACACATTTCTGAGAGGTTTTTCCTTAGCAACCATATATTAATCTGCTTCATTTGCAATCAGAGTTGAAGAAGACACAATAGCTAACACTGTAATAACTATAAACAACAAATATATTGTTACATCATTTACAGACAACAGTCTTTTTAAGCCATAACGATTAGAATTTCTGTATGCGAGAATGATTATTGTGGCTCACAGAATATTCTAAAATTAAGGCATAATATTGAATTGATACCTCTTTCTAAATCTGATGCTAGCTCCACTAAATAAATCACAGATTAAAGCTGCATTACTTTCACATTCTTAAAAAAAATATCGTTTAAATAATCCAATAATTATAGCACACCTTTCACTTCAGTGTACAGTCAGTTATCGTCAGCTGTCGTCTGCTTCGTCTTTTTCGTTGTTCGATCACGCGATTCGCTGTCCGTCACTTTCAGATGAAAATCCATCAGCTACATCCTCATTAGCAAAATAATCAGATATCAAATCTTTAATCTGAATGCTTTCTTTTTCTAAAATGTTGCTTTCTTTACATGAATTCAACAAATTAGCGATTCGTTTCTCCATGTTTACATTACGCATTACAGGACGAAACTGTCTCCCTTGTGTGCGTTTCAACCAATCGCGACCGTCTTTTTATGAGAGCATGCTTGGTAACTTATAGCAAGCTTTGATAAACTGTCTGCGGATTGGCTGACGCTTTTCACTTTGTTTACGCCAAGCACAGCCTTATAAAACATTCTGATTAGACGTTATAAATAAATAAATAAATAACCAGTGTCGTCAGCATAAAAATAGGCTTTTTCCTGAGCATTCTGATATACAACATGATGAGGTTCAGCCAGGGACTCTACCGTCTACGATCGTCAGATTATAGCACTTTTGGGCCATATTTTTCCTTCGAAGTTAGACAGTAGGTCACAAAAAAATAATAATAAAGCAATTTCTAGTTCGAATTAAAGAAAAACACGCTAGTAATTTGTTGTTCGATGGTTTGGGAACACGCTAAAATGAAAATCTGAATTTCACCCAAGTAGACCCCCACCTTCGTTTTTGCCGTTTTTCTCGGCTTAGCCTTGCGCGACTTAAGTATCTTTTTGTGGTGACAGGTCACATATAAGATGTAATGGATATTAGCTTTGTAGATTAATACTAGGCACATGCAAGAGAAAATGCAATAGTAGCAATGGATGGAATGCATAAGAATACACAAAATGAAATAGAAGGAAATGACCATATGGAAGATTTGAGTCTGTTTTTTCAAATACTATTGTTGTGATGTGGACCGAGTGTGGTGTTGTAGTTGTTCGTCATATGGGTCACTCTAGGATGCGAGGAGATGACTGGATGAACGATGACGATGATGATAAGACAGACAAGCAGACAATACCGCTACGGCAGCCACAGCAGAGGAGAGAGGCAGAACACGCAACACGTGTTTTACATTTTCATAGGATCTTTATTTAGTCGGCACACCGCCAACAGACGACCAAGGACGACTCAGAGGCAGACACTCAAAGTAGTTCTGCTACCAATGCCGAGACTCTAGGTGACTCTAATTGTAGTTGTTCACTCAAACCACACACGCTCATTATATCCCATAGGAGCGGGCCTCCCCGAAGCCCACGGGTTATGAAAATGAAAATCTAGTGTGGAAAGGCTTCTAAAAATAACTTTTGTGTTTCTTTACTTGCTTTCCACTATTAATTATAGCTATATGCCTAACAATTACATAATAATTCAAATATACAGTAAAACTACTTTAATTATACTTTAATATACAGATCTTTTCATATATATAATCTAAAGAATTAAACCTTTAATAAAATAAAATCTGTGTTGGCGGGCTTCAGGAAAAGCATTCACACACACATAAATTACAAAATACACAAATACAATAACATTATTCATCATACAAAAATACATCAATTAAAAATATAAACTACCTCCTTTCTAAATAAAATATATAAATATTAACTTCACTCACTAACTACCTAAAACAATATATAACAGTAAAGGCACGCACTCTAACACAGCTAACGCCAATATAGGGCGCGCTTTAAAACAAAGGGAGTGGTCATAAACAATAAAAGCACGCACTCACCGGTGATTCACACTAGCGGCCGATGACCTACTTTGCTGCACGCGTGGGGATGCGACTATACACATACATACACGATGACACACACAAATACCTAAACAAGGGCTACATTATTCCCCCCTACTAAAAATAATCATGGTCCTCCATGATTCGAAGGTCTAGCACACCAAAAAGTCAACAAACAAATCACTAAACATACTAAAGTTGTACTATTTTAACAATCTCAAATGGAAACCTTTAAATACAAGAACTGTTCTATGGTTACTTTTGAATTCTGTCCCTCCAATGCTTTATACCACTACCGAGACTTCTGATCACATCTGCTAAACCAGAGTTGCTTTACGCACAATGTAGAACAATGGGGTTGCTTTTAGGCACCTCCCCTCACTGCTACATAACCTCTAGGAGCAATGTATAATACTCACAAAATCAATACAGCATCACAGCTGTCAACTCACCAAAACTTTCCTGGAGCTTCCTCCTGCTCCTTTAAAACCTATATTGCAAACCTCAAAGGGCTTGACGCCAGTGCAGACAAGCAGGGTGCTTTTAAGCTCCTCCCCTCTTGTGCACCTACCTTGAGAGCAATATTTAAACAAAACTGCAGCATATCAGCTGTCAAAAAAAGAACCAAAGAAGTAACCAAAATAAATACCTTCCCAGCACCCTGGCTCCAGTACACATAGGTTTCCTATAAGGCTATTCTAATTGCATCATCATACTACATTCAACAAACAAATAGACTTAACATCACATGTGCACCCATCTCAGCCCATTCGCTTTTACTTACAAGTACACAGTATGGATAAACAAATATCTGCTACACATCTAATCAGACGAGACAACACGTAACAAAAGAAACGATTTCCAGCCAGCGTCCACAGTGACCTGACTAAAGCTAGCAACACAGACCACTCACTAGGATGCAAACTATCTTTTGCCAAACCTCAGTGATGAACTAGGGCTAGCCAAGGAATTCCAAATTCCTAACCCAACAAAACTCTAAAACAAAAATACAACTACAAACTATATTACCACACGGGACATAAGTTCTTACTTAACAAAATAGGTATTGCCACAAAAACTTACATTCCAATACCTATGCAGTAACATCACACAGCAAAATAAATGCACGCCCAAATTTAGCACAATTTCAATAAAACATCTAAATATCTATATATTCTTTCTTTTTTTTAAAAAATAACTTGAACATCATATCCAACAATCCAAATTCGTAATGCTGCACATTATTATCATAACATTCTGACTAAATAAATCATATATATCAACATACAAATTAAACAATCTATATAACGCATCTAATACTAAAAAGTCATGAGTTTAAAGTCTTTCAGATAAAAGTCATATACGTTTAAAGCCTTTCAGGTAAAACAAGTTTTTGTGACACTTCTTTTTTTAAAAAAACTTGATCATATTCAATACAACTTTTTAATGCTGCACATTTTAGCCTAACTAAAATAATCACATAAACACACAAATTAAAATTAAAATCTACACTAAGTACTAGCACTAAAAAGGTCACTTTGTGTCTTTCAAATAAAGCAAATGTTTGTGACACACTTTTTTTGTTGTTCCATTCTTCTTCTCTCTAAAAAAATGTCTAATACCGTCCATACCTTTTTAACAAAGGGCACAAAATTTGTGATTTATATAGTTGAGTAAAAAATACGTCTTTAGCTTGTCCTGACCGTTTTTTGCTGCTGTTGGTAATATCTGGCGTCCGTCATGCCATGAAGGATGGTCGTCAGCGCGTTGTTAGCGCCATGCGGTGTGCTGTCGCGGCCATGTCGGCTGCCTCTGCCGTCCCTCTCTGCCATGAAGTTGGCGTCCGTCGTGCCGCAACGGATGGTCGTCGGCGTGTTGTTAGTGCCATGCGGTGTGCTGTCAGGGTCCTGTCGACTGCCACTGCCGTCCCTCTCTGCTTATGATGTTAATGGCTGCCGTCCGTCTTCTGCTGTCCCTCACTCGAGCCAGAAAATGTTGTTCGGCCGTTCCTCGCACCCTTTGAACCCATCCTGCTCGCAGCGCCAATTTTGTTGTGATGTGGACCGAGTGTGGTGTTGTAGTTGTTCGTCATATGGGTCACTCTAGGATGCGAGGAGATGACTGGATGAACGATGACGATGATGATAAGACAGACAAGCAGACAATACCGCTACGGCAGCCACAGCAGAGGAGAGAGGCAGAACACGCAACACGTGTTTTACATTTTCATAGGATCTTTATTTAGTCGGCACACCGCCAACAGACGACCAAGGACGACTCAGAGGCAGACACTCAAAGTAGTTCTGCTACCAATGCCGAGACTCTAGGTGACTCTAATTGTAGTTGTTCACTCAAACCACACACGCTCATTATATCCCATAGGAGCGGGCCTCCCCGAAGCCCACGGGTTATGAAAATGAAAATCTAGTGTGGAAAGGCTTCTAAAAATAACTTTTGTGTTTCTTTACTTGCTTTCCACTATTAATTATAGCTATATGCCTAACAATTACATAATAATTCAAATATACAGTAAAACTACTTTAATTATACTTTAATATACAGATCTTTTCATATATATAATCTAAAGAATTAAACCTTTAATAAAATAAAATCTGTGTTGGCGGGCTTCAGGAAAAGCATTCACACACACATAAATTACAAAATACACAAATACAATAACATTATTCATCATACAAAAATACATCAATTAAAAATATAAACTACCTCCTTTCTAAATAAAATATATAAATATTAACTTCACTCACTAACTACCTAAAACAATATATAACAGTAAAGGCACGCACTCTAACACAGCTAACGCCAATATAGGGCGCGCTTTAAAACAAAGGGAGTGGTCATAAACAATAAAAGCACGCACTCACCGGTGATTCACACTAGCGGCCGATGACCTACTTTGCTGCACGCGTGGGGATGCGACTATACACATACATACACGATGACACACACAAATACCTAAACAAGGGCTACACTATAATTGCACACAAAATTGTATTCAATAGTTGGTAAAGTATGCAAGGCAAACCACATGTACTTGAATTCCACAGGATACAAATGGTTCACAAAGGAATTGGAGTAGATGTGTATCTACTGTGTAGTTTTGTACATTGGTTCTTATAAAGAGTGTGACAGCCTTACAAAATATCCAAGGTTAATTTTAATTCTGCAGATTAATAAAAGTAATAATGAGAAGTAAATCAATAACATGCCTCAAAACATAATGTATTAGTATTTTTAATGAGTGCACCAGGTAGGATCTTCTTTAATGAATTTTTATAGAGACATGGATAAGGTCGTGTGTATGGTGCTCTGAGCATTTAAAAAGAAATTATAAATAAATCCTTCATTCAAAAATCTTAATAAATTCATTGTAAAATTTCCAATATGCATTTCTCAACTTCAGCTTACATATAAACTTTTTCCATCCATATGCTCATAGCTGTACTGTTAAAGGTTTTGATTCAAGAATATTAGCAGATAAAATAGCATAATTTCTTGGTACATGTATATTAAAAATTATTTTTAAACCACACACACACACGTTACCATTTCTACAAAGATACAGCCCAGGCTCCAAATATCCACTGGTACAGAATAAAATCTACTGCCAAGGAGAATTTCAGGAGCACGATACCACAACGTTACAACCTGAATAGAGAATAAAGAATAGTGCAACAAAACTTGTTTTACTACAATATAAAAATACTACTAATATAGTACTAATACTACTGCTATTACTAGTACTCCTAACAGACTTAAGCACTTAATTTTTTAACATCTCTAAGCTCTTTACAATTAATTACACATAAACTATTCAAGGTCTTTATGCATACTATTTTTTAAAAAACTAAAAATAATTTAACAAAAGAAAGTAATCCATATGCAAAATAGAAACAAATAAAAAAAATAAAATTAATTTACAACTTTGCAGTCTTCAGCAAACAATGGTAGAGAAAAGACAGAGCTAACTGCAATTGCTGATGAAAAATATATCTTGATAACCCTATTGAAAATGACTATGGCTCTAAGTGTCATAGCTTGAAAATTCCAGAAATATGGACATGAATAAGTAAATGAATGCAGTCCATATGACTCATACATTATTTCTAGAATTTTGAAAATGTCTGTGTCTGATGATGAGTAGAAGCTTCTAGCAAAATAACCATAATGTGAAGTGCAGCAATTCAAAGAGATCTTATGTTGCATTCTGCTAAGAACAGATAACCAGGGAAGATTGTGAGGAAGAGGAAAGTGGAGTAACATGAACACTTTTTAGAGCCCTGAGATTTATCCTGAGTTTTCATTGAGCCATCTTCTATCAGATTTTTTAGAGAGGGAGAGAGACAGTCATTTTTATTCAGAGGTGATGATGATTTTTTTATAATTTTCATCAGTTCAAAGATATTTTTAAGAATGGTTAAGTAGTGGTTATAAACTGCATTATTAGCAGTAATTAAAAAATTACATTATTAGCATCAGTTATATTACCCCCCCCAAAAAAAAAAAAAATTAAGTAAACTCAATGTTACATTGAAAGTACACATAGTTATGTAACATCTTGACTATATTTTACTTTTTCTGGCATTAATAAATAATAATAATTATATTTCATCTATACCTGTACTTATGAGGTACTTATAATAAAAGCTTTCATTATCCATTTCTCCACAAATACAAAGATCGAGGAACTATATATTCCAAACACTTCTGATGTTCATATTCATGGAGCACAAACTTACAAACAGAAAACGATTTGCAAATTACAAACACCCACCCTTTTCTCCCTTTCATTATGTATACTTCTGCATGCATCCAGTTCTTGGTTTGCAGTAAGTTCATATTCAAGGATCACAAACTTACATTTACAAACAAAATAGTTTGCAATTTACATACATGATTACATCATCCTTTTGATTTGTAGCCTGTTTCTGATCACTTCAGAGCATATACAGAAATAAAAATTGCTCACTCCTCACTGCTATCACCATACTATTTTCTTTACTCTCTTCAGCACTGGAGGACTGATGTTTTTAACTAAAAAGTAAATGTTTCAACAATGGCTGAGACTGATTCATTCTACCTTGAGCAAGAGCACTTGCTCTCAAAAATGCTTCAATGCAGTATTTGTCAGTAGTTTTCTGCAAAAGTTCCTATTCACAAATAATGCAGGTTTGTCTGGTCCTGGAAAGAAGTTCACACATCAAGCTTTTCTCCTTTCCTATTGCTACTATGATGGAACAAGCTATGCTTCAAGAAAAATTTTTACTTTGGACAGGTTTTTTCCCGAGCATCAAAATCAATCACAATTCACTTCTTTGGACAACTCCTTTGAGAGATTCAGGCTTGAAAAAAAGAAGAAAAGAAAAAAGGTTTTTGACTTAAATGAAGCTCAAACAGAGCAGGCTTGTTTATTTGGCAGCACAGAACAAAATATATACAATTTAGTTATGTTGTTTCCTTCTAAACAACTTATCCACATTCCTTGCTTCAAATCATCTCTTCAAAATGCTGACTTTCTTTATTGAGTAAGGTTCCCCCCCCAAAAAAAAAAAAAAATCCCTAGAATTGGACTGAGAAAGGTTGGAGAAGAAAGATTTCTGGTTTTATTCAGATGAGCTTTGGACATCATTGATACATGTAAATTGGTAATCTAAAATCACCAGCTTTATCAGACATGACTGATTCCTTGACACATAGCTGTTAATTTTTCTAATTATTCATCTAAACCATTTATCGAGTACAGATTTATAACTTAAGACTCCAGATGAATGGCAGCTTATTTTATAATTTTTCTTGCAAGCGAACAAAAACAATGAGTGATTTAATAGCAAGATACAATGATTAAAATTAATGATATCCAAAGTTCTCAAATTTTCAAAGAAATTTCCAGTACCCATACCAGTTTATGAATAACCTGCCTGCAGCATGCTAAAGATTAAAAGTGGAAAATCAAATCTTAATTCATTTTTAAGATAAACAAACAAACAATATCTGCAAAAGAAATTATGATTAATCCAAAATGGATGATTCTGAGTATTCTGTGGGTTTAGATATTACTGAACATGATGTTTAGGACTACCTAATTTAAGTGAGAACAACTGGTAAACTTTAGGTAGAAGGACAAAATTTATAAATGTCAAGGCAACTCGAAGGCATCTTGGATTAAAAATGTAAACACATTTGTCATATCTAAATAATGAAAAAAATCTGTTGTAATAATCTTATCTTTGTTTTCTTTTGCTTTATAATGTATCCAACTTAACTCCAAAATTAAACATTCCTATTATTTTACAAAAGTAACACTATATTATCACCTTGCAAGAAAGAGCACCATTGTATATAAGTGAGCAAAAATAATAATAAATTTATACATTTTAAAACTTACCTCATGTGTATATGTCCTTACTGGCACACCAAATGCTCTAGCGAGACCAAAGTCTGCAAGTTTGATGCTACCTTTGGCATCAATAAGAAGATTCTGAGGTTTGAGGTCTCGATGCAAGACCCGGTGAACATGGCAGTAGGCCACCCCAGCAAGCAATTGGTGAAGATAACTCTATTATACATGAAAAAAATAATAGAGTAGGCAAAAATATAAATTGTTATAGTCTAATTTCAAAATAATGCTCTATGGCTGATTGGTTAAAAAAAAATAATCAGCCTCTTATCTGGTTAAAAGTTAATAGCTAATAATTCAGAATTGTGGGTATTCAATTAAAACCAAAATTCAATGATACATTAGACTTTTCATTACACCGATAAAATTAAGAATAATCAGAATTTATAACTGATTATTATGAGGTTTTTTTGTGTCCTTATTCACTTTACATATTGTTAATACAGTAAATAAATTCTTTCATTTTTAATTCATATTAATATTTATATCACACTTATTTTGAATATTTAGGCTGCATTCATTCATTAACCTAATTAAAAAAAGAATCATTTGTCAAAAGTAAATGTATGCTTATACTAATGTGTGAAAATTTCATAAAAATAAATAGTACTGCAATAGGAAATTTGTAATTATATACTAAAACTAAGTTTTAAAAAAAGTAACAAGTACATGGAATTTTGTAAGACCAATATGCATGATTTTATATTCAATATTACAGTTGACCCCAATTATGTCGCTGGCCTAGAGGTTTGCCAAAAAGCGTCGAGATAACCGATGATCAAGATAACCGAAAACCAATATGGCGGCAATATATTACAGTACTGTAACACGCGCTTGAAATTTCTTTATGTACATGATGTGCGTTAATAAATGAGAATGTACATGCACATGTTTTTGGTGATTTTTTTTTAACACAACAGCGTTGCCATGATTTCTTTGATGACGCGATCAGAATGCTATAAAAATGTACATACATGCACGTTTGCTAACATTTAACAACAAAAGGCTTTCTCATGAATTTTAGGTTGTGTCAATAATGCATCAGGATATACTTATTCTTATTTGTTGCACTATATCCACATGAAAAATGCTTGAAAAAACATTTAGGACTGTAGTATCTTTCTCCAAATTGGATTTGTACTCCATTATTTATGGCAAGAGCATCTGGTACCCCACCATTTTGAAAACAACTGGGTTGGGCAAATATGGGTCAGCATCTCTCATCAATGTAGGGGCTGGTAAATATTCATTTTCCAATGAATATTTTGATGAATAATAATACTGATGAATACTTGTGTTAAATAAAACAGAAGAGTCATGTTTCAAGTCTGAATATGGCTGATGCACTCACACAGACTGGCAATGCATTCTAAGTGATGACTTGCAAGATTTCGATGTTGGGTAAAACACAATGGGTGTTGACCTCCAAAACCAGCTTTGTCCCACCACACAAGTAGTCTAAATAAAACTATCCAATGATGTGATTATAATTGCCTGCTAAGGGAAACATATATCTGTTTCACCCAATACAGATTGGATCATTTGAAAGACTAAAAATAAGCATGCCTAAGAATGTTCCGTTATCGGTGGTTGAGCTGTTTGGCAGCATTGTGGACCAGAAACAGTACCACAACACTATATGGGTTGACTAACCTTAATAAGACATATTGATTAATCAACTAACCTTAATAAGGACAGATGGAATACCCGACGGTGGAGCAGTATCCATATATTTCTTTAGGTCTCTATTTAAGTATTCAAATACCAGATACAATTTCTTTTCATAATGTAGAACATCCAGCAACCTGTGAAAAGGAAGCAGATCCATCATACAAAGAGTAATACCACAAGAAATAATAGCATGATGTTGAGGAATAAGTAAAACTCTAATTATCAAAGAATTATCAAAGCATACAGTACTTCTGACAGCAGAATAAAAGTAAATTGTATACATCATTATATGTGTGACAATAATTTTTTTTAAAACAACACTGGATACAGCAATAATAGCCGAGTGAAGAACACACCTTTTAACAGTAACAATAGTAGTATTAGTACTAGCAAAACAAAATCAAGTTTGATACTAAGAAATTTTATATTTTCTTACTCTAACTACCCTTCAGTTTTGTTCGTTTTGGTTTTATTATGCAAAAGTGAATATAAGTTATAACACATCATTTTCAATCTGAACACATAGCACTTTTCACAATGCATAAAGAACAAGTTTCTTTACTCTGAGATTATGTTGAAAATAATTTAATAGTTTTAATCATGTAACATATGAAAGCAAAAGAATTATTTAATATTAACAATCTTGGAAATTTAATTTCCTCATTTGACACTACATGGGACTAATAAATTTCTGTCCCACACACACAAATTTAAATAAAATAAAATAAAAGAATGTATTAATCTAATAGGACAAGATTGAGTGAATGACTTCCAGATTGGCAGATTGATTGATAACAACAACAAAAAATGTAGTCTGCAGTTAAAAGTGAACAGAATAGTTGAACAAAAGATATTCAATGTGTTTGATTTCCACATACCTGATCAAATTTGTTGAATTGTGAATATCTCATTTGTGATGATATATGCATTAATATGAAATAATGTATGTGAGATTGGGAAAGAGAGGTAGAATTAAAAGATATTCAATGAATGAAATAAAGATTGAATAGATATAGGTTTCTAATAATGAACAGCCTTTATTTATAGACCTCGCCTACAATTAAATAATCTAAACACAAAACACAATTACCTTACATAACTTCATAAGTGATGTGATACAACTAACAAATATATTATACAACAGACAAGTACAGAACAAGTACAGAAGACGCCTAATTATTCAGGGTTGGATTAATGGGGACTATATTTTTTCATATACCAATTACCAGTTGCTAAAAATCTAATCCAGTTTAACATGAGAATTATAACCGTGACCATCATACAGTTACAAAGCCTAAACATATGAAGATACTAAGCACAAACAAGACCATCATGCAGTTATAAGGCCTATGTACATGAAAATGTTATGCACAACCAAGACCCACTGTACAGTCACAAGGTATGATTTCATGAATGTACAGAACTCTTAGCAAGCGACTAATTGAGTTGTTTCTGGTTTTTGGGGCATGTGCAGAGACTTGCCACCTCAGTGTGATACATCATAAATGCAAAATGGGAGGAAATCTACCTTTTATCACAAAATTTACCATATGACAATCATTGAATCAAGCAATAAATAACTGAAAATATTATGGGTATTTTTAATTATAATAAATGCATACTGTTATAATACAAGGTTTTGCTTATTTTATGGATTACCTTGAAATCAAAAGAATTCATAAAACACCAACCCTTCTAAATAGATGAGAACAAATATCAATGTCACAAGGCAAACAATAACTCTTTAAAACAATCTGTAATATTATTCAGTACTTAATAAAAAATTTTAAAAAGTCATCTTTCAATTTTAACAATTATGAGAATTTCTTCTTCATTAGGTTGTATGCCATAAATGAAAATACATGAATTCATCACAGTAATTATTTCATTAATTACTGAGTTACACTAGAGATTTCACCAATCTTGTACAGAAAATGTCAAAAAGAAGTGGTTTGGCAGGAATCTAAAGTAGTTTGCGTTGGATGCTGCGATAGATGACCTATTTGCCTTAGTTCATTCTATACACTCAGACCACAAGAAGTAAAAGACAAGACATAATGGATATAACACTCTTTTATGCTATCATTCATTTTGTCCTCAATAATAATTCTCTGTATAATACTATATACAATTATTATTTATTAATTATTTAACCAAGTATGAGTACTTACTACAAGAAAACAAAGAAAATGACTTGACTTGCTAGTTCCTTGTGAATTATAAAATCCAGATGCAGCTTATCTCACCACACTTATCACAAATCCAATATCCAGAAATATTTGATTAAACAGATGTGATTACAGTCGAACCCACTTATCTCGGCATCGGTTACCTCGCCAACCCTAGTAAATTGAAGTTTTTGAAGTGGAACCGCCAAATTCCCTCTTTCAGTCTTTGTCTTAGCATTTTCTCATCAGTTACGTTGATTCTTTTATGCCACCGAACCCTAATAACTTGGGCACAAGAGTGACAAAATCGTGACTTAACATTGGTTATCTCACCCCCTGTGATGACTAATCGCTGGCTTTTAAAAATGTTAGTTATCGATACCACTTCGCCATCTCGCTAACAATAAATGCCATGGCTTGTTAACAACCTGTAGTTTAAACTTAGAAGGGCATTGTTTTCCTCATCGGGCATGATGTTTGCCACGGGCAAAATAGGCATACTGTTGCCCTTCAAATGGCTCACACCTCTTTTATGTTAGTTAGTCAACTAACCACTTGTACGATACCTTTCAGAGGCGGCTAAGGCCGCCCCCCCCCTAAAGATAGAGAGCAGTTTAGGGTGTGCACCTAATAGGTGCGACCTGTTTCACCCCCTTCCACCTGCCCTCCACCTTAGACGCACCGCGAGGCTGTGGGGATCCCCTAGAAGCAAACCAAGACCGAGATCATGAAGATGAAAGGTCTATTGCGGCTTCTGGGTGCATGTCAGCGAAACACACACACACTGACTCGCAAATTTAATTTTGATACTGTTAGCTTTATCATAGTTTATGTAAAAACGAACTACACATGTACCCCGCAGTTTTTTTTATATTTTGTGAACAATCTTTCTGTTTGCAATGTTGGAGAATACATGTACAGTACATATGTGTATAATGAAAGGTTTGTATCAAGAATAGACGGTGGGCCAAATTCCCTCTTTGTCGTAGCATTTTCTCATCATTATGTCGATTCTTTTATGTCGCCGAACACTAATACAATGTCTCTTTGTTTGTTTCTTTCTTTCTTTGTACTGTACGTGTATCTTGAGCACAAAAGAGGCCCAAATCACCACTTAACAGTTATCTTGATCCACATGACTAATCATCGCCAGCTTTTGAAAATGTTAGTTATCAATGCCCTTCAACTGGCTCACACCTCTTTTATGTTAATTAGCCAGCTTTTGAAGTAACCCCACGTGTAAGATACTTTTCAGAGCTGTGTCAGAGCGAAATGACTCAAGAATTTAATTTTGACATTGGTTAGCTTTTTCGTAAAAACGAACTACAGTGTATACCCCGTATTTTTTTGTGATTTTGTGAGTGATCTTTGTTTGCAATGCTGGAAATATAATGAAAGGTTTGTACATTTTTATTGTATACATGTATTGGTAAATCTCTGCTGTTAGTTGGTGCACATAAGCCTTTTGTTATTAGCATGTTACACAAACCACATTGTGTAATACACACACACACACACAAACACAGCAAGAAATTACTTTCAGTATAACTAAACCACAATGCTGAACAATGTTGTTCTCTCTCTCTCTCACACACAGCAAGAAATTACTTTCAGTATAACTAAACCACAATGCTGAACAATGTTGTTCTCTCTCTCTCTCACACACAGCAAGAAATTACTTTCAGCATAACTAAACCACAATGCTGAACAATGTTGTTCTCTCTCTCTCTCTCACACACACACACACACACAGCAAGAAATAACTTGCAGTATATCTAAACCACAACATGCAAGAATGTTATAAATATACACATACCAAGAAAGGACTTGCAGTATAAATAAACTACCATGTACAACAGCATCGGACACCAAGAAATTACTTGCAATTTAACTAAACCACAATATGCAACAATGTCATATACACTCAGGCAAAGCTCTTGTATTATCCAAATCAGTCAGAGAAGAAACAATAAGAACTAAACTGTCACTGCAAGCTGTTTTATATTACATTTACAGCATCAAAATGAAAAAGAAAGAACTGCACAGACTTAGATCCATAAAGCAAAATTACTTAAATATACAACTGGAAGACATTCAACAGTACAAGTTAAAACCAAAGTGGAAAAAAAGGTTGTTGATTTTTTAAAGTCTTAAAACATCAAGGAAAAAATATACATTTTGAGAAAAATTATTTTTGAATTTAAATGCCACATATTTAGTACCCAGCTTTAGAGAACAACTAAAATTCTTTCTGATAGATGCAATCGCCTTACTTAACAACATTTGGATGGTCCAGTTCTTTGAGAAGAGAAATTTCTCGAATAGCAGTGCTTGGCACACCTTCAGATTCTCTGAAATCAAATTTACAAGCAATAAGTACAGGTTGCATAAATAAATTCAAAGCCAATAATAATTAATATCTTATAAGTAGATTTAAAGCATAACTTAAGTACCAACATATTTTTTACAGCATTTTCTTACCATTTAAAAAAAAATATTAGTACTATATACAATTAAATGATCCTTTTGATAGGCCAAATGAAATGTAACAAATATAAACCAAATCTTAAATGTAAACATTCCCACAGAATGGCTTGGCCCTTTGTTCCAGGATATATTTGATGCAGCATAAAACTGCCTAATTCACTGGACAAAATCAGACATCATAAGATATCAAAGCACAACCATTCCCAGTCACCAATTCAATGGACTTCAGAGATTTCAAAGCACACATTTCTACTATTCTAGTGACAGTCCAATGGACAAAAATATTGACAAGATTTCAAAGTGTATCTATTTCTATAGACGATCCAAATGGATAAATGACATATGATTTAAATGATAATTGCTATAGCAGCCTAATCCAATGGAAAAACATCAATGATATCATACAATTTCAAAGCGTACTCATTTCTATATTCAGTCCGATCAATTGGACAATTCAATGATCAGATTTCAAAGTGCACCCATTTCTACAAAGTACAATGTCTTAGGGTAAACTCTGCTGCAGAGATAAGGTCAGTTTTTGAAATTCAGTGTCGTATGACAGTTTAGTCTGAATGACACAGTCCTAGTATCCATCTACGTCAAACTTCCAAAGATCTGATATCAACAACAACAAAAATCAATAATTGTAGAAATGTGCATTATTTTTTTACAAAAAATTAAATAGATATCTGATAGGAAATTTTAAAATACATGATAGTGTGAAATAAGATATTCGACTGGTAATAATTAATATATATAATTACTAGTATATTAGGAAATTTGAATGACTTACTAAAATACCAATCTTAAGTCCTGATGATAAAGTTAACAAATAAATGTGAAAATATTATGAAACAATTGGAAGCAATGACAAAAATCTATAACTGACAAAAAACGGGTCAATTAAGTTTAAGCTTTAGGTCACACAAAATATCAATTCAAAATATTTTAGTGTATAATTATATAAATTATATATATACTGATGAATGTTTGAAAGCAAGATAAATTGAAAGATGTTAGTATGATTTTAATTTTATGTAGGCCCTATATCTTTTACCGTTACTTCAGTTATAAAATCGTTTGAGGAATTAGCATACATATATGCTAATGAACAGTATCTAAGGTGTGATTACGTAACTCAAAGTTAGACTGATCATAGATTAGATTTAGACTAAGCAAACTCTTTTAAGTCTGCCTTATGCGTGTTTTCAAGACTTCATTATAATAATGCGAGAAAATAAAATTTCATAAAATATCTTCAAAAACCAAAATTAATAAGCATTTCACAGACAAAGAATTCTACGTATACAACAAAAACATTAGATTTTTATTAGTTTTACTACTAGTTGTTTTTTCAGTAAGCTTACGCATCTAGTCGGATCTTCTTGAGCGCGACGTATTTCTCTGGGTCGTTTTTATCTCGCGCCTTGTATACGACACCGTATGTACCTTCACCGATCTTTTCAATTTTCTGGAAATTTTCCATTTCAAGATCTTTTTTTATCCAGTGATTTTTATCCAAAAAGATTATGCAGCGAAGATATATGGCAAAAATGCAACACACTTTGTGTATGCATCAACGCCAACTTCCCGCGCGCATGTGTGTCATCTGCTAGTTTCATTCATCTGATTGGTCGTCTCAAGGTTAGCAGTGTGTTAAAAGGTCAATGCCGATGTGGGCGTGTCCAACAATAAACGAAACGTCAGCAATAAAACTATCCCTTTTGTCCTTTAAAATATAATTATTTATATATGCATCATGTTGATCGTAATACACTTTCTGAGCTGTTCTTTTCTTAAAAGAAATTAGTTGCCCATGTATATATTTATTTATTTTTCATAAAGTAGTCGGTAATGCTGTGGTTAAAAGTAACAATAATGTTAAAAATCAGTTGTCACAGCAGAATTTAATGTTTGGATCAACAAATCGCTTGATTACTTAATATTACTCTGACAGTTTCAGGCTATCGCATTTTTTTGTAAGGCAAAACAGTTATATATCTGGTTATCGTATCACAAGTTGTTATATGTATGGGGGGTGGGGAGAATTTAAATTAAAATTCCATCCCATCAAAAGTAAATAAGACTGCAAATTACAACAAGATAAGTTTTTTTGTTTTTAAAGTAATCATTTCTGTAAATATTATTAACAATCTCCATGGAATCTAAATGTCATGGCGTCGTTTTCGGCACAGTATCACATAAGCGCATCTGGTTTTGTTGTATTTATTATATTTTTTTAATTTTGTGTTCATATTGTTTGGAACCCCCCCCCCCCAACCCTTCATAAATGTACTCTAAAATTATAATGTAAATGTAATGCATGATGGCTGAATATGACTATATATGTTAGTACTGTGTGCCGCACTCACGCCTGTTGTATCCCTCCGTAATATAGGAGACAAGTCACAAATTGATGTGATTGGTCGCACACGAGACAGATTGATGGACAAGTAAATGACACCCCAGTCAATAATGCATTCAATCATACTTGAACAGTTGTAGACAGTTGACAGATTAGCCAGAGATCTGATAAACGACCTACTGACTTCAATAGGTAGATTGAGTTGCATTAGAGAATTCAATACAAAAGTCAAAACTATGTTTGTAACTGATTCACAGCAGATATATATAATTAGTCAATATAATAATAATATAGTAAAAGATACAGTTTGATTAGTTTGTAGCTCTTAGATGACCTGTGGCGAGAATAGGCCTAAAGTTTCTCCAAAGTTTTACTGCAGTTACATGCAATGTTTTTTTCTTAATGGAGGCTTAGATTAACAGCCCATGGCTTTGCAGATTACATCTGCTCAAAGCAGATTTGTTACAGAATTGACAGCTTAATCTAGGATGAATAAAATTTAATAATCTAGCAGCATAGATCTAGTGATGATAGCTTGTGCTTGAGCCAGAACAAAGCTGAATAGGTATCAGGCACTGAGACCAACTCAGAATTAGAACAGGGGGTGGGGTCTTAACCCGAGTCCATGGATGGGCTTGGGGGGAAGGGGCTGTGAAAGTAAAAAAAAAAATAATATTTCTATTCACTATAGTGCATTTTTCGGCGGGGGTGGGGGAGCAAAGCTTTCACCAGATTTTTAAAGGGGTCCGTGACTCAGAACAGGTTACTACGAACCTCTAAGATAGAGAGATTTATAGAAAGCGTGGAAAACTACATCAGCTTATAAAGAGTTCCTGTGTACTCCTGCACAAAAACTACTATCAAGTTCCACTTTAAAGACTGTCACCATACGCAAATGAAGCTGCTGCAGTGGTGCAACTACTATCCCTGCAGTTTTTAGGGACCCTTGAACAGGAGCCGTGTGTGTGTGTGTGTGTGTGTCCATACATATAGAAATGGGACGGATGCATTTAAGATTGCGCCGAGCATTCGAAGTTATACTACTTAGCTGCTGTTATGATAATACTGCACTGTCAAAGTCTTAATAAAGTGCTTGTAACTTACTCTAAACAAGATGGAAGGTCACAGATAATTAAAGGTACTCAAAGGGATACAATTACAAAACCCTATCAAGTCTTAGTACTATGCCTTATGAATTACTCTGAAAAATGGTCACAGATAAAAAGGTACTCAAGAGATACAATCACATAACTGTATAATTCTGCTGCAATAAAAAAGAATACAATAAACATTTACATTGTCTGATAAATGTTGATGAAATAGCATAGGAAAACTTCTTGAAACTATTTAAAGTCAACTAGGATCTTACCAAGTGCATGAAAGAGAGATATCCTTTCAGATAAAAAAAAAATGCATAAAAAATTAATGTGTTGGAAATTATTGTTATAAATAGAAAAGGTTTAATAAAATAATTTACAGATTTTTTTTTAGATAGATAAATAAATAAATAGAATAGAATTTTTGTTAAAGTACTTTCTCACAATATATTAATACTAATAACATTCGGTACGGCCAAGAAAAGGTAACTTTCAAAACAAGGCGTTAAAAGAGTTAACTGTCATTGTTTCGGTTAGCATTATCTTAATTTGCTTAAAATCAATATCAAATATTCTTAAAATGTCTCAAGTTCAGCACTCAAAATCTCGTTAATCATCTAGGCTTAGGCATTCTTGTACTTATTATTATTATTCTCTCTCCGTCTGCTGTTTAAATATTTTTATGGATGAAAGATAGATGACCAGTTATTACTCTGGTCTGAGACCTTTGTTTTCAATGTGTATTGATTCATATCAGTGATGTAGCCAAGATCCTAGCTTGGGCTTAGTATTCGAGTTTTGCGTTGTCATAAAAAAATATCAAAAAGATAAAGAATAGTATTTTGTAATATGTCGGTACCATTTAAGGAATATCTTTGATTTTACTCCATCTACACACACACAAATCCCCCCCCCCCCAAACACACACACACTTCCATGTGTCTGCTTCGTTAGTCTCTCTGACTCTATTGGAATACATGTACTTTTAATTGGACCATCTTTGCCATGGATACCAGACTGCATTTGATTCAGACATCTGTCGAGTTTACTTTGTATGCGTTAAGAAATAATTATAAACTAATTACCTGGCCATTCAATTAGATGCTGGGACTTATTCTTCCATTAAATTTAGTGAGTGAATGCAGAAGTTATAATCGTCTTTATGTTTGTTTTGTTTTTTTCCTCGGTGACGTTTCCTCACAGGAGCTGCATTAGATGAAGACTTGCACAGTCTTCCTCCCTTCTCTGGAATTCAGGGGTGGGCTGGTGGTGTGGGTGTTGCTGTTCTGGTGAATGGTGGCGGTGGTGCATTGCTTTAGCGACTGATCTTGTTGAAGTTTTAAAAATAAATATATAATGGAAGGTTAGCGGTGTGTACAGCTTTCTGTTTTCACATGGGCCTGTCACTGTCGGCATAGGTCAGCGTTCGCTGGTCGCTTATTTAAACTACGCGGGAAAATTATTTATTTATTTTATTTTGCACCTCATCTTGTAAATTATACGTTACGAAAGAGTTGTATTTAAAAGGTAATTAATGTAGTTTCTATAGATAGCAAAATCATAACATAGCTTTAGAAGTAAATTATATATAAACGAAAGAAAGAAAACATGGAAGTAAAGGCTGGTTCTAGAGACGACAGCTTTTTGGGTTCAAAGGGTTTGCTTAGTGGCCCGCGTGCTTGGCATATAGGCGGACTAGAGTGTGAGCATGTGTCAAAATTCGTACATGTAAACATGGTGTTGCGTGTTCATCTCTTGCTGCGGCTGTCAAGTGTGTGTGCTGACCATCGTCATCGTGGTTGTCTTGCAGCCTGTGGTGACCCACTGCACTACAACACCACACCCACCACATATATACTTATCGCCATTCCTGACAATTATAAGGCTACGAATAATTCTCAGAGAGTTTGAGACTGCGATACTGTCACCTGACACGCAGCTGTCCTCTGTTCTACCAGGTTTACCTAGCTTCAGAAGAGAATCCCCATCGGTCACCATGGGGCAGGTAAGAGCAATTGAGCGCCATCAGGTTTCGAGCTGGCTGGATTGTTGCTGAAGTTGTATAGGGCTGTAGTGTTGATTTTTGTACGGTAACCTTAGTCAGGTGGTGACTTGTGTAGACTGGTTGATGGTAGTTGAGGGGTGTAGTGTAGACTGGTTGATAATGGTCGAGGTATGTAGCGAATTTTAGAGTTGGTACTTGTAGTTTTGGGTGTTGTCGATCCATTTTGGTGACCTGCGTCATTTTTTCCTGTCCGCTGGGGCGCCTATGTAAGTTTGTAGTCTTGTGTGTTGTAGGCCTATTTTCCTTTTGCTGTGTGTTGGTCAGTTTAAGCATCTTCTTAATGGGAGTCGTTGTAGCCTATATGATGGCTTCTGTAGTTTGCTGTGACAGGCATCTGAGTTTGAAGCAGTTCTTGGGCTTTTATGTGTGTGTGTGTTTTATGTCATCGGTATGCTTTTCTCAAGGTGTGTGTGTGTGTGTGTGTGACTTAAATTTAGAATAAAGCAATGCATGCTTTTTTTTTATTTTCGAAAACCTCTCCTCCTTACCATTAAAAAAAAAAATGTCTTGTGCATTAGAAGTAGCCTACAGATTTCGAAATTGCAAATTTGGTCCGATATCTTACTGCCTCGCCCTTGCCTAGTTTTAATTCCTTTGTGATTTGATTTACTTTGGCATTTAAAAGCACCAGTAATCAGGTCTGCATTTAACAGTCGCAATAAATCGGCGTATAATGTTTTTATAAAAAAATAAAAGAAGGGAGTTGTATGTTTATAAGTGACACGATGTCACATGGCATTCTTGTTCCGGATTTGCACTGTGTTCACTGGTAAACTATTATTCACACAAACACACATTTGAGCAGATGCCCAAATCCAAGTAATATCTGCTGTCCACTGTAAATTACGTATCTGTCTATAGCTCTGTCTGCCTATATGTATTTTGCAAAACAGACAAGCAATATATTTCAACTAATTGCCTGTAGGATTAACATATCTTTCAAGGCAGTTAACTACATATAGTATATTAAACAGCCAGCCCAGCTAGTCGTTAATTTTAAAATCTTAATAACATGTGAAGTATCAAAGACTACTTGATGAAAATAAAAAAAATATAAAGCAGTTTATACAAATTGGGTAAAGATCTTTAAAATAAAAATCTGTTTCATGACCGAGAAAGGATGTCAGCAATGAGCATGCTTTGTTCTGACATTAACTAGTGACATTAAAAAAGTAAAATTTTTTATTGCTTTTTTTGTTCTACTTCTGTAGATTCTGAATCTTCATGTTACACTGCTTTTATCTTGACAACTAAGTTTTTCATTTAATTTGTGTTATTTTTAAAAGTTTTGTTGCTATGTCGATGTTCAATAAAGTAAGTTTTTTTCTTTTATACCTCTGTACAAAATTCATTTGTTCAGTAATATTTTTTTTTTAAAATTGTAGTTAATAAGTGTGATGAATGTATGAATTCAGGTATAAATATTGGTGCCATGTGCATACTTTTCTTGATTGCCACTTGCACCTTAAGCATGGAATATAGTTTCAATACCAGGCAGTTATATACAATACATAAGGTCTTTTTAAACCCTGGGATGGGCAAAGGTAACTGGTATCTACCCCTTTCCCAAGAGACTTATTTAAAAATATTAAAATATTGTGTTTATATCATTTGCTTGCAACATCTATGCAATACCAGGTCTGCTTGCTATGTATAAAATACACAAGGTGTTTTTTAAACCAACTAAAACAAGTAAAAAAAATGAAAAAAAAAATAATAGAATGAAGGTAATAAATGAAAATTAATCCACTTGCTAAGTAATAGTATTTAACAAATAACTAACTGTATTCGTAAAAGAGAAGCAAAATGAATGTACAAATATACAGTTGAAAGAGAAGCCATGCCAAAGAAGAGGCAATGCTGTCACTACTGATGCATAATAATTAATATGTGCCTTGAGCAACATCATGAACATAACCCTGATTTATTTGTCTCAACTTGAAAGGCAAATTTCATATACCCTGAGAAGTACACTGACAGCTTTTGAAATATTGAAAATATGTGTGTCAGAAAAGAGCAAGCTCCTTGCAGAAGTGCTCAGGTGTGTGAAATCCAACATGTTTAGAAAAGCACAACAAAGAGAAGAGACTTTGTGTTCATCAACTTCCTATTTATTCTATCAACTATCTATACATGGTTGGGGTGCAACTGGCATGCTACCGCGAGCAAATGATATAAACACAATAATTTAATATTTTTGTAAGTCCCATGGGAAAGGTGTCTGATGCTGATTCCCCTATGTCTGTCCCAGGGTTCTGTATTATAAATATATACAGTAAACAGAAGTACTTGGTATTGCCCAAATGTTACAAGCAATTGATATAAACACAATAATTTAATATTTTTCTAAGTCCCTTGGGAAATAGGGCAGAAACCAATTCCTCAATGTCCATCTCCAGGGTAAATCACGCTTCCATACAAAATTTAAGTTTCCTAGTTATTTCTCTGCAACTGAATCATATTAATAGCTAGTCCATCCTATTATCAGTGGAGGAGGCTCTCAGAGATGGTCATCTTGTAGGTGGGATGATCATGCCTCTATATAAAATTTATAGCTCTGTATCTCATATTAATAAGTCCGTCTCATTTGTGGGTATAGGGGGAGCTCCAGGGGTGGCCTTGACATCTCCCTAAATCATTCTCATTTGGGGATGGACAAATATTGCCTCCAGTAAAATTCATAGCTCTTTTCTTCATTATTAATAGCCCATCTTAATTATGTGGGTGGAGGGGGGCACTCTGGATACTGACCCTCCCTATATGTGTCCTGGGGTAGGGTACCACTTCTCTATGCAAAATTTCAGTTCCTCCAACCACGAATCAAACATATATTTACATACATCTGCTTTTTATGAAATTTATTCATTTATTGTATTTAGGTCAAATCCATTGAACTAGTTCTAACCAATGATGCTGTATAATTTATTCATTTATTGTATTTAGGTCAAATCCATTGAACTAGTTCTAACCAATGATGCTGTATAATTTATTCATTTATTGTATTTAGGTCAAATCCATTGAACTAGTTCTAACCAATGATGCTGTATAATTTAAAGAGCATCCAATCCGATAGATTATTCAGTCTAATCTACTGAACTAGTTCTAACCAATGATGTTGTAAGATTTCATGGCATTTACAATACAGTGGGTTATACAATCTAATCCATTTCAAAGTACATCCAGCACAGGGGATCTTACACTCTAATCCAATGAAAGTGTTGTCATTCAAATTACATTCAGCACAGAGGATCTTACAGCCACTGAAAGTGTTGTCATATTAAGCTAAATCCAGCACAGAGGATCTTACACTCTAATCCAATGAAAGTGTTGTCATTCAAATTACATTCAGCACAGAGGATCTTACATCCACTGAAAGTGTTGTCATATTAATCTACATCCAGCACAGAGGATCTTAAACCACTTACCTCTATTAGTGATGTTATATTTCAAATCAAATGCAGCAAAGTGGATTATAAATTTAATTCTCTGAACTCGATCAGTGATACATCATTTCAATGTTCAATGAAATGGATTACATAATCTAATCCTCATTCTTCGAAATGATGGCTCACAACTGCAAGAGATATCCAACATAATGGATTGTACACACCCACCTTACTCAATCTATAATGTTACAAGATTTTGTTGCAGCAAGACACAATCACAAAGAACCAAAAAATCCAACAGCAGCAGCACACCCCTCTAACTACCCTTCCCAAATGCATGAGAAAGAAGGAAGGCTTCACAGCAATCTACCAAAAAACTGAGAACATCTAAAGAAGATGAAAAGTTTTCATGCAAGAGCAAAAGAAATTAACGGGACAACAACAACAAAATGCAATCATTACAATAGATTGTACAGTCAAATGATGCTATTTGATTTCAATGGATTGTTTAGTATAACTCTAGTTTAAACCCAGAAAATCCAAACGCAAAAGGAAAGAATCCAGAACAACAAAAAACCATCAAAAGATACACTGATCTTTTCAGAGAATTTATTCTCTATAAACTGATAACTTAAACATTCAATAAGCTTTTTCAATGGTAATTAATTAAAACTTGGCTACAATAACATTCTAAAATTCATAACTTGGAAGAACCAGGCAACATTTTACTGTTATACTTAACAAACAAACAATAATTTTATTGATAATACTCATAGGCTAATATATTAATTCAGTTATGTCTGTAGTTTTATACAATATAATTTCATGCAAGACACCAAATATATTAAAGAAAATAGCTGAACATATATCCAGGAGATGCAAAACTAAATAACCTATGAATCAAATTCTTTTCTTTTCTTCGTTATTCACTTATTTTAAAAAGTCTAAGATTGCATTAAGTATGGAAAGGGGAAACAGTATTAATGCAAAACAACTGAAAGCTATCCATCTGCAACATTACTCTATTTACATTTAGTGTATGACCATGGTGATAATGACATATTGGAGAAACTGACATGCACACAGATTACCTGGACTACCAAAGTTCTTCCATTACAAAGGATAAGATTAAAATGCACAAAACTGAGGTCCCAATGCAGTCCTTGTACTTAATTTGGTGACTAAATACATGTAGATAAAAAGTGAAACAAGCTCAGGAAGTTTCAGATTATGCAGAATTCCTGAAAATGTTTTTATAAAATCTTATTTTTTTTAACTGCTAAACTACTTTCAGTTTAATAAACAGGCTCAAACATTTTGCATTTGAAGTTCATTTTACCAAAAAGTAAATTACTTTCAAATATCTTTTAAACATTTTCAGCAGAAAACTTGAACAATCAGACTCTACATTTCCTTTTCATGCTTTCTTGACTTTCTGCTATTCATATAGTATTTAGCCAGTAAAGCACTCTTGGTTGATTAACTTTTCGCTTTCTAAAAAAAAGTTTACAGATTGTAAAGCAATCATACCTGGCTTTCTATTCTGCCTAAAGTATGCAGCTGGTCAGTAGTCATGCTTGAATGACTCAAAACAGTCACATACACTGAAGCCTTAGAGTGCTGGAATACTTTACACTAAGGCCATATAGTGGGTGTTTGTTGGGCATTCATGTACACGTGCTCTAGTTGAGAGCTCAGTTCTCACAGCCCATCTTAGGTGCCAAATTACCATTTTCTTTTCAAATTCTTGCGTCCACAAGAGCACAGTGATTCTCAATCATGTACACAAAATATGGAAAAAAAAGTGATTGATTTTCCTTCTAAAGTCAATTTCCAACAGTATTTTCTTGTCTGTCTCCTGCCTAATTTACTTCCAGGGGACCAGGACAAATATCACTTTTCTTCTCATCAGCAAGGCTTTCATTCTCCCTTTTAGCCTCTTCTGCTGTGCTTTCTGTTTTGACAAATTAAACAAGATGAAAGCAGTTCTAATCAAACTAAAAATCTGATAATCATTCTCTAGGGTGCAGTTAAGTCAAAAAAAAAATACTCATGTTTTCACACAGATGCAATAATAAGTAGAATATTAGATATTTGTATGTTTATAAACAGTGCATATGAATACAATGCATGTGTGTGAATAAGAGTGAAAGAAAGACAAAGGGAGAGAGTTTTTAGAACAATCTTTACTGCAGCTCACACGCTGGACACTATCTGAAGTTTATGACAATAAGCAACATAAAGGATACAAACAGTATCATATGCTGGCAATAAAAGACAAACAAAACCATTATCATGTTGTAAAGGCAATCATGCAGTTTGGGTGTGCTCCTTCAATATACATCTGCCTAAGGAAAGTTCTGCTAGTCAAATTATTGCTTTGAATCATGAGAGAAATATAATAAAATTAAGTATGATATGCTGAATAGTCACTGGATAAGATGATAGAATTTATTTATTTTTTAAATGGAGCAGACTTGTTTCAGCCTTTCAATGATGTAAATAAACATGAAGTTCTTCACCCATCCATCCACAACATACCTACTCACCTACCTACCTGTCTATCAATCTATAAATGCTCACACCCACACATGCACGTGTACACAAACATGCACACAGAAGCACACAAACAACTGTTTTTCATACAGAACTGACAGATATATGAAGTAGTAAATTATTGTATAAAAAGTAGTAGTCAATTTTCTCAAAATATTTCAACATTACAGACTAAATAAAAATAATTTTAAAGATCAATCCAGAAGAAAAATGAATGAAAGAAGCTGTGCTGGGAAACAGTTATTAATTATTTGTGCTGTTGATATTCTTTTGTAAAGATAGAGATTGTGACTGAAAAATGCATTTAATGTACGTTACTAATCACCTTCTTGATCTAATTGTGATTTGAGTTCAATTTATACTCTGATTTTTATGACTTAAGATCAATCTCAATTAACTAAAGAAGTGATCAGAGGATGCCTATAACGTACAAAAAGCATCTGTGTCTGACAAAAGGGTCTGGTCAAAATATAGTTGGTTAAATAATGTGTGCAATCTCACCCATCAATGTTGATTCTTTCATTTTAGCTTCCATCTCAATTTGTTCCCTAGCCCTTTTCTCCTCTTCTTCTCTTTTTATTCTCAGTTCTTCTCTCTTCTGGTAGTCCTCTAAAAAACAAAAGCAAATATGCAAAGGAAAAAGGAAGGAAACATAATACATTTATTTGGAGTTCCCTCTAAAAACAATCAAATATACAAAGGAAGAAAACATAATATATTTGGAGTCCCCTCTAAAAAACAAACAAATATGCAAAGGAAAGAAGAAAGAAACATAATATATTTATTTGGAGTCCCCTCTAAAAAACAAACAAATATGCAAAGGAAAAAGGAAAGAAACATAATATATTTATTTGGAGTCTCCTCTAAAAAACAAATATGCAAAAGAAGAAAACAGTACACATTTGGGCTTTTTTCCTGGAATCCTTGAAAATAAAACAAATATGTTAAAGAAGACAATCCAGGCAAATATTATTTATCAGCATAAGTACTCGAAATTTCCATCATCTAAACTGTTACAATAATGAACATTAACTTCAATCAGTCCAATTGGAAAAGAAACATTAACAAATCTGATTTATTTTAAATTCAATTTACTGACAAAATTTATAAAGTTAAAAACATAGTTCATGCTTAAATTTGATGCTAAAATAATAATAAAAAGTAAATGAAGAGCATTTCAGTATATACTAATTTTGTAGGTTAACCCATTATGGTATCCAAAGTACCTAGGCACCTAAATTGACACTAGTTTATAAGATAAAGAAAGATACATAAAATGACTACATATTTAATCAAATTAAATTAAAGAGATTATGCATTTTGTCTTCTTGAATATCAGGTCTTTGTAGTTTTCTCTGGAGATGAAAAGTCTTGACTCATTCTTGTAGAAAGTTCAGTATAATGATGCAACAACACCAGGTATTTTATCCAGTCTTGTGACAGGTTCAGTTAATAATGCAACACCTCCACAGTATGTTATCCAGTGTTGTGATAGGTTCAGTATAATGATGCAAAATCATCACCGTATATTATCTAGCCATGCGAAAGTTCAGTATAATGATTCAACAGCACCACAATATGTTATCATGTGAAAGGTTCAGTATAATGATACAACCATCCACAGTATGTTATCCACTCTTGTGAAAGATTTAATATAGTGCACTGTTATCCAATCTTATGAAAAATTCAGTATAGTGCCATAACAGCATGGAATGTTATCCAGTCTTGTGAAAGGTTCAATGATGCAATAATACCACAATATGTCAGCCAGTAATGTTAAAGAATCAATATAATGACAAAACAGTATCACAATGATGAAGATTCAGTATAAAGTATAAGTTTTTTTAACCATTCCAGTTGAAGGTTCATTATAATGAAACAATAGTCTATTAACCATCCCAGCTGAAGGTTCAATATAATGACACAACAGCTTATTAGCTATTCTAGCCCAAAGTTCAATATAATATGCAACAGTACTACAATGCTTGCAAACATAATTCTGAAGGTTCAATATAATGTGCAACAGTACAATAACTCTTGGATTGCTGAAGATTCAGTATAACATGCAACAGGCTGTAATGCTGAAGGTTTATTATAATATGCAACAGTACAGTAACTCTTGTAATGCTGAAGGTTCAAAATAATAATGCAATAACAACTGCTTATTAGTCATCTTACAAAATCAAATAAAAGCTGACAGTATCAACCCAAATAACAATGAAAAGAAAATTATGTTTTACCATAACTGAGAAAAAGAAATGACAGTAGGACAGAATAGATCAGAACTGCACACAAAAAAGGAGATAGAAGAAAGCTGACAAAAGAAAACTGGTGAAAAAATCCAAATGAAAAATATCAAAATAATCATCTTGGAAAGATGCCTCACTAGAATGGAGCAAAACAAATACCGCAATTGAGTTCTAGCTAAGTGGCTAATAACTTTTGGAGGAAGCTTTCGGCTAATTTTGTAGTTAATTAATTAATTAATATCTAGTAGTAGTATATAAACACAATGAAGCCTAAGATTCTAGTTGTATCAATACTACATGATAAGAAAAGGACTAAACATTTACAGTAAATATTCACGATAAACTTCATATATCAATTTGAGTATGTAAAACTGACATTAAAGATATAAATCACCACAATTTGAGTGAACTAAAGTTAACAACCTGCTAAAGACTTGCAGAATTTTTTGTGAGTTGGCCAGTGTAGCTTTTGGCAAGTTTGACCACAATAGTTTACCTGAAATATGAGGAAAAAGCAAAGTTATAAATACTCTCTGAAGAAAAATTAATTATGCTCTTTATAAGCTATATAGCAGTTTATATTTTAAATTTACTTATAAAATACTAAACTCACATATTTATTTGATGTTTCAATTTAAAATCATGTCCTATTAAATTCTACTTCTAAATTTGTTTTATCATATAACTATAACAAATAAATTAATGCACAAATTCTTAACATACCCTACCATTTAATACTCAATAATTTCTTCTTTATTTTAATACTTAATTTAATAATTAAAATTTCATTTTCCCTGATATTTAGCTATTGTTGTCCAATTATAAACAAACTTTAATGAGACAAAATTATTCAACAACGAAGTGTTCTAATACCACATAACAAATGATGATGAATGTAAGAGGCGTTTCTGGCTTTCATGTAAATCTTTTTATCAAAAGTTCGTGTTTCAGAATGTATAGAAACTAATAGTATCCTTAGCATTAGACAATATACATATTTAATAAAACAGTCTTATTAATAATGATGTAGCTTTCAAATTACAAGCAACTACGAAGAAATGTAGTGTAAACGTGCTAGTTCTCGAAACAGGCTTTTAGAAAGCGTTCAGCTTTACTGTGTCTGGCTTGACACTAATATGTAATTACATGCATGGTCGGCACTATGCTAGACTATTGAAGCAATTAACATAACAGAACATGGGGAAAACCACGTGTGACAAAATCTAATTTAAAAAAAATACTGGAAAGTCCACTTCCTGATTTTTGTGACAAAAAAATTAATTCATACAACCTCTGAACTTATAAAAACATACAAACCTGACTACAATGGAGGATATTCATTCTATTTTTAAAAAATCAAAGGATTTCAAACTATTTCAAACTGATAATACAATTTTTTTCTTTATCCTAATTACTCTAGCCAAAATAATTATCAACATTTAAATACTTGCCAATTTACAAGCTGCACATTTCTTCTCTGCTTTGATTTCACCACAAGTGTTGCAAGAATTTTCCTCTTCAAAAGTGGGTCCATAAATGCCAGAAATAAGTGTACTTAGGGCAGTTGGTGAATCTCCCTGAAATTTGAACAGAGTAAAAACTACCAGCTTAACTTTTTAAAGATGATTTCTGTATGAAATAAGATTTCCTTCTAAAGGACAATTTCTGTAAGAACTGAGATTTAAAAAAAAAATAAGACAGCATCTGTAAGAACTAAGATTTCCAATTAAATGACAATTTCTTGAAATAAGATTTCCTTCTAAAGGACAATTTCTGTATGAAATAAGATTTCCTTCTAAAGGACAATTTCTGTATGAAATAAGATTTCCTTCTAAAGGACAATTTCTGTATGAAATAAGATTTCCTTCTAAATGACAATTTCTGTATGAAATAAGATTTCCTTCTAAAGGACAATTTCTGTAAGATCTAAGATTTCCTTCGGAAAGAATTTCTGGAAGAAATAAAATTTCTATTATCATGGCAACTGAGAGCAGACTAACTCTTAATACAATGAAGAATAAAAAACTTTCCACAAATGTTTCAGAAAACAATTGTAAAACTAGTGACAGTGACACTGGTGAGTCATGTAAGTCTTCAATAGTCTACAAGATAGTGATGAAGCAAGATTGGCAATGGCTCTTTAGTGTTGCTGTTTGTTCGAGATGTGCATTTGTAAATTCATTTTTATTCATTTCTCTTCTGTCAATAGAGCTGTTTGTTATATAATATCATTTGCATTTGGATTCAATTAGTTTTTGTTAAATTACTTTTAGTTTTCTTATATGTTTAAGTAGTTTGTATATTAAGATCTTGTGCATTTTATCTATACATGAATAATTATTGTTGAGAGCTAGAAATTTTTTAAATATTAGGTGTTTTATCAAGTCTCCATAATCATTATTGAATTGTGGAATACAATTATATAAAAAATAAATTTGTATTTATAATTTTTAAAAACAGCATACAATGTTAGGTTGTGTTCATAAGGAGATTATTACTATTTATTCTCTATGCTGATTTGATGAAGGCAATATTTTGAGTGAGAGTACAATTTTTGGTTCACAATGATTCAAGTGTTTCACTGTTACAAAAGCCTAATTCATTCCTTCTGCAGGAAAATGTCTTTAACCTGGTAGCATTAAACACAGTCAAGGAGTCAAACACCTGAAAATTCACCATCAGTTTTGTCAGTTTGGCAAAGAGAAATATAATGCAGTGAATATGTTATATTACAAAGGATATAAGATCTGAGAAATGCAAACACATTATTTCCACAGACAAGCATCTGGCAGTATTTGTACAATCTCAGGGCTTGCATTTTTAAAATTAAATTTAACTGTTTAAAAGTTAAAATAGCATAATTCTAAATTAACTATGTAGCAACTAAATTCAACCATTTAAAGAGTTACATTAACATAATCCTATATAAAACAGCAAAATTAACACATTCATTAAAGTTTATTAGAGTATTATTTTGTCAGTATGGAAAGAATTAAGTTTTTAAAAAAATCAAAAAGAAATGTTAGATAAGCCTTATAAAATTTTACAAAGAACAAGGCCAAATACATACAATTTTCACAGGAGCTATCTGCCGTACAAGTTGCTGCAAGAGCTGAGATTCTGGATAGGGAAACTCCTTTAGACATTGACGAATTGTCCGTTCCTGTAGCTCTTGAAAGCCATCAGATTCTCTGCCTTTCACCAAACTGTTTAACAAATAGCAATATAGAAGCACTGAAAAATAACTATATGACAAATAACCATTTAGAAGTACTGAAAATCTGTTTCTCAGCAGGTCAAAAAACCACTCATTCTCACTTCGAAACATTTTACCATCATGGCTAACAAATATCCTGTTCACCGAGGATATTACACACCTCTCTGTCATTTCAACAGATCAAAGCGTAGCTAATTTGATTTATTTCTTTTTTATTAAACTTTTGAATGGAAAAAAGAGAAAAGAAAAGAGGCTATAATAAATTAGTGTTCCAATAAATAATCACAAACGTAATATGTTAAGCATCTAACATACTGAAGCCACACCTCACTTGAATAATACAAGAAGACTAATAATCAAACATTTTACTGATTAATGCGCATTCAAATCATATCTTTTATTAATTAATGAATGTTCAGATTAAATAAATTATATGTGATAATTCCTAAGCCAACATCACTAATAGTTAATGCCTGTTGAAAAAATACCTTTTAATAAAACCATCCAGAGTATCCTCTGAGTTTTTAAGCGACTTTTTAGCAAGGCGCATGATGACAGCCAAAAAATGACATTTGATGGCTCGCACATCATTAGTTTCCCGTGATTTCATGCTTTCTTCAACAATAATGTCCAGCACCTTTCCCACCTTGTAGGATTCCAACACCAATTCTCGGTTTTCTTTCAAGAACATTGCAATCTGGTGATTAATCAATCAACCATGGTTTTGTCAATACCATGAGCAGCTATAAAACTTGAAACATAATTTCCTGTCAATAAATTCTACACTCATATTCATAAATTCAAAATCATACTTTCAACTAGAAGGGAGACAAGTATTAACAAGTAACTTAGAAAAGCTATGTGTTAACCACAATACAAAAACTTATAGAGGCAATGAATTAATCACAATACAGTAACTTATAGAGGCAATGTATTAACCATAATACAGAAACTTATAGAGATAATGTATTATTATTAACCATAATACGGTAACTTAAAGAGGCAACATGTTAACCTTAATACATCAATTTATGGAGGAAATATGATAACCACAATACAGAAAATTACAAAAGAACATATTAACTATAATACAGTAACTTATAGAGGCAATGTATTATCTACAATACAGAAACTTATAAAGGCAATGTGTTAATCATACTACAGTTACTTATAGAGAGACTGTTTTAATAGTTACTTATAGAGACAATGTAAACCATAAAACAGTAACTTATGTGTTAATCATAACACAGTAACTGATATTAAACCATAATACTCCTGACTGTGAACTTCATACAACCAATTCCCCTCAATCTTTCTTAATGAAAATATCAATTACAAGTTTTATTTTAATTTCATTGTTACTGTACTTCAAATCCACACTTATTAGAACCCTACTACTATCTTATTTCACTTCTACTGTTATTCTTTGCAAACATATTATTTGTTTTGTTTTTTTGTTTCAGGTCAATTTATTGCTATCCTATTTTAATTGTACTACTTTTCATATTTTCATACTATTGCTATTATGATGCAATTGTATAGCTATACTATTTCAACTATATTTAATTTAAATTCTACTGCTATTTCAATTTAAGATCTATTCTTTAGGAACACTATGAATTATTACAATCACCATCTCAGGCATCCCACGTCAAGAGATCAACATTAATGAAAAACAAACATACAGAGATATTAGGACACAAATAAATCTACCAACAAAATGGAGACACACAATTGTAAAACACAAAAATTCCTCAACCCAAATCTCCTTGAAATCTACAAGTACAGGGTGTCCCAAAAGTAGGTTTACAGTTATTAAACTACCTTTTATATGGTTGAAGTTACTTGCTTAGTAATACCAATATAAAACATTCCTCAGAGTATAAATCTAACTTACATAAACAGCTTTATAATTATATCCATACCAAGAACATCATTGCATCGCTGTTCTAGTGTCGGATTTTCAAATAAATAGTCTAGGTGATAACTGTAAACCTACTTTTGAGCCACCCTGTATAAAATATAAAATTTTGGAGTGAGTCATGTACAATAATATTTTTCTTATTGTGTCTTTTGTTTAAAAAGTTATTTAAACAAAAGAAAAATATTATTGTACATGACTCACTCCAAAATTTTAATTTATTTTCTGCTGTAGAAAAGACCATGTTTCTATTATCTGGTACATTAGAAAATGAATCGTTGTTCATGTGGGTAAGTATTTAAATATTTTGCTAATGATATAAACAGTTATAACAAACAACAGCTGTGCTGACTGGATACAATAAGAACATATTAAATTATCTGCCTACTTCTACAAATACAGATATTTCTTGATGTGCAACTTTTAAAACTGTATGTGAATGCCCAAAGAAGAAGCCACTTGGCTTAGTAAGACTGCAGCTTTTCAATGGAGCAGATATATATAGCCACACTTCACCATCAACTACACAGATAACTCTCATTTTAAGTGGGGTTATGTTCCAAGTCACAGTGTATAATACTTATAAAACTGTAAAAAGGAAGCATGTATTTAATGTATGGAAATTTATATCTTACATTTTTTCAAGAAATCCTCTGAGATTTATTTAATGAATAATGCACTTATTTTTCAAACAAATTTGTAAAAAGGAGTAGTATTATTATGGAGCTACAACAGAAACAAATAATATACATTTGTATTAAAATGCTATCAGTATTTGCTTTAACTGCATTTTGCATTGAACATATATAGAGTAACCCATCTTTAGACAGCAAGCAAGAATATAAGACCATAAAATCCCTGCTTTTTTAAAAAAGAATCTATAGATAGAAACCTGACTTGCAGTTATCAACATCCTGCAATAATCCCTATCAGTAATGAAAGCGCAGATAATAAGATTACCAATACTTCAAATTTTGTTGTTCAATTCAGACTTTATGTTGGTCAAAATTAAAATAATTCTACAACCAACAACAGCAATTTACCTTTACAGGATGAATGTTGGTTGTGTTAATCAGGCTTAAAAGTAGCAGCAACAAGTGAGGTGGTAACTTAGGTTCTTTTTCAAATCCTGAAACATCCATTGTATACCTATAAAGTAAGTTACACAGAGTTAAATCAAATACAAGAATATTAACCCTTTAAGGGGCAGAGCGGCCCAAAACGTTTTTACTACCGAAAGGGCAAAACGTCCAAAAGCGTCCGTAGCAACCAGTGCTCTTTTCTTCTCATATCATTCGAGAAATCGTGAGTCTTCCGGTGTCTACAGGAAGCATGACGTTTGTACAACGATTTCCGCGCCATTTTTAAGTGTTTTCATGTGGCAGCATTCATTTTTTCATGAAGTTTTCTTTGTTTTTCGCGTTTGGTGTTTCAAATGGATTTCTTAGAATCGTCGAGCGATAATGAGGAGTTTAATGGATTCGATTTATCGGATGAGGTAAGAGAAGTTTATTTTGAATCGGATGATAGGATTAGAAGTGACATTAATGTCAGTAGCGTGCACATGTTGCATCTTTCAAATTTTGGAGGAGAGTTCATCAGATTCTGAGGATATCGAAGAGAAGTAGCGGGGAGGGGTATCTGGAGACGCACATGGTTGGAATAGTAGTACTTTAGCACTGAATATATCGGAATTTATAACAGAAATGGGGCCGAATGTGACTGGAATTAATGATAGTACTCAGCTGGCTAGTTTTTCAAAGTAGAAACGTTTGACAAGATATCAGAATAAATGAACGAGTACGCACGTCCGAAAATCGTGGAAAAACAAAATGGCGATCCAGGTTGGAAGGAAACTAATGCCACTGAAATTAAGGCTTATTTTGGGCTTATGATTTTGATAGGAATTTATAATCTGCCGAAAAAAGAAATGTATTGAGTGTCTGAAGATAGATTAGTGTTCCCGGCATCAACAAAGTGTGTGTACATGGTGTTTGTAGCGGACAATAACTGGACAATATTTTTTTTGTGTAAATATATATTTTCATGCAAGGATTCAAATTTAACACCTGAAAGTATACTTCAATTAAGGATATTAATAAATCTGCTTTCATTTCCTTTCATTGAAATATATGCACTAATACCTAAGATATGATATTTTTACTAACGTAACCCTAAATCTCACTGAAACCCTGAAAAATCTTGCCCCTTCAGAGTTAGAAAAAGGAAAAACGCCTGCCCCTTAAAGGGTTAAAACAATAAACCATGTGATTTGGAAAGGGAATACAAAACAACTTACTAAGTCAGAATGAGGACTATATGAAGATCAATGTGACAAATATAATAAAACAGGTTACTCAGACTCTTTTTAGACTGAAAAATGTTAAAAGACCATAGGATGTGACTGAACAGCACAAAACAGGCTTATAAAAAATCAGACTGAAAATGTTAAAAGACCAAAGGATGTGAATGAACAGCACAAAATTGGCTTATAAAAAAACCAGACCAAAAAATGTGAAAAGAAGGCACATGACTAGATAGCATACAACAGGTTTATCACAAATCAGAATGAGAAATGTTAGAAGGCATATAACTGATACTTATGATAAGTGGAAATTTTGTCAAAAAGAAATCAACAGGGTTTTATTTCCAAAGTTTAACTCTCTTCAATCTGACCCTTATCTTATGTCATTATGATCATCCTTGAAGTACATGCTGACATTGTCAACATTTCACTTATTTATTTATGAAATGATGGTGAACTTTTTATCATAGCAGAAAATTTTAACATTTTGGAAATGAATTATTACATGATATTTATTCAGAACAGCATAAATTACTACTGTGAGTAAAGAAATTCACAACAAGTGTATGACAGCTGGTTTGTTCTTGACTGAATGCTCACTCTTGAAATATCAAGAGCTCTCAGCATAAATTTAAATAAAAAAACCCTGACATTTTCAATGTATATACACAAAAACAAGGTAACAATGACATATTTTCACTTACCAACATGGTCTGCAACTAGAGTGGCATATTTTATTACTGGAGAAAATGAAAACAGAGCAAGTCTATCATTTATTTTTGCCAGGAGAATTATCCGAACTGCAGTGTTCTGAAGTGTTTCCTCAAAAGACAAAACAGTAGACCAGAGATAAAAAGAGTTATGATAATTAACTTGAAAAGGTAAAAGTGAACACAAATAGATTTTTGTAGCATCAGTGATGATTCGTAGCATTGCTAATAGTGATGATTCATTTTAGCTCTAGATATGCTGCTTTACAAGTACTGAATTTGCCTTAGAAAGTAAGGAAAGAGATAGCTGCCATAAGTACAACCAGATTTTTATGTGACTGGTTAAATTTAATGGGAGTATCAAGATATTCATTAACTCTGGAGAGATAAGTATTTAAAGATCCTTCTAGGAGCAAGAAAGATAAGTTCAGTTTTATCAACATTTTTTGTAACTTTGCTCATCATCCAACATTTAACATCAGCTAAACAATGTTCAACATTTTGGACAGTAGAAACAATTTCATTTGTACATTTAACTATCATGATTTACAAATGATAGGTCAGGATGGCAATATATGGCAGAGGAGTTGTTGCACAAATAATTTAAAAAAAAAAAAAACTTTTTTAAAGACAAAGCCATATGTGGCATTGTAACAAAAACTGTCTGGGCTAGAAAGTTTGACCCAGTTTGCTTCCTTTCAAATATGATGTGGAGCAAGGTAAAGTAGTACTATAGACACCAAATCTTGCTGGAGATGTGGAGCAAAGTAAAGTAGTACTATAGATACCAAATCTTGCTGGAGATGTGGAGCAAGATAAAATTGTATATAGATATCAAATCTTGCCAGAGATGAAGTAATATGTCCACAGCCACAAGAATATGGATGATATTATTTCCTGATGACATGTGGTAACATTTATGGACAACAGTTCAGAAATCTCTGATTGGAAAACAAATGGTTAACAAATCAAAATAAAATAGACATATATGTCTGCTAATCTATCTTAACTAAATGCATATTATAGTAGGGTCTCGGGTTAAGATGGTCTTGACTTGCAGCAATATGCCGATATGAACAAGTCCATAAGTCCCAAATGCTGGCTTAGGGCATCCATTCCATACTTATGAACTGCAGTGAACTAGTTCTAATGCAGATGAACCAAAGATGTACACCTCAAAAAATCACTCAACATTATTGAGGCATAGGAATTGGGTGCCATTTTAAGTCACCTCATGCACTCATTCACTATTATACAGATCCTGTACATATATATTTATGTAAAAAACCAGGTTACAAGCTTCCTTAAGAATGGAATTTGTTCATAACCGAGACACTGCTATATTTTAATGTCCCTTGGTTGAACATAAGTTGAAATCTACGATCCCATTAACTTATAATAAAGATATCCCATCCCACATCTTCATTACCTAAGAGTTTGTCTCTTTTACCTCTAGAACAGAAAAGGTTATATCCCAACAAGGGATGTAAAAAAATGGTAAAAGAAAGACAAGCAGTTGGTTGACAACAATGTCAGCCTTGACCGTAATTATTTCAGCCAGACTCCAAGGGATTTAGAGACAATGTAAACCATAAAACAGTAACTTATGTGTTAATCATGACTTAGCACTGATCTAGACTGGTCTTTGTCAAGTGCAGTAAACCTTAATCTCTTAGTACCATGCCTCATGCATGTACAACATTTGTAGAGCACACAAATCTCTTTGGTCTTTCCTACCTCCAAAAACAGTGTAACGAGTGATATTTAAAATTTCTTTTCTAGGGAACTAAGATGATCTTCAATTGCACATCTGAAGACAGAATCAATAAGTTAACAAGTGAGAGAACAGTGTGCAAGTGTTTGTGGTTGCATGCTACCCCAGAGATTCTGAGACAGTGAGAGACAGATCTGAAGTAATAAAGTATGCAGGGCAGCATGCTGTAGAAAACATGACTAAGATTTGTACAGGCAACAGGTTAATCATAAGTGCAAAATTCCATTAAATACAAAAAGACGATCATTAGAAGAATATTATAAAGCTAGAAGAAATAGTGTCATGGAAACCAATAATTAAAAAGCACTGTCTTTTATCTTCAATTATTTGTTTACAAATTTTAAAATAAACACAAACAAAAAAATAAAAAAAGAATGACAAACCTCTTGACACTGTGAAGTACTCAAGCTCATGTTTTGGAAAATAGTTGTTTATGATGCGCACACACTGATGCTGACCAACGAAGGCAGCCATTTGTGCAGCTGTTCTGTTGACAGAATTCTGGTGATCTATCTTGGCACCATGTTCCAAAACAAGGCGAGTTACATCAGTATTACCTTGAATAAAAAAAAATAAATAAAAGTAAATTAATCATAATCCTTGGATGAAATCTGGCCAAGCATGAAAAGAATAAAATATCCCTGAACTCACACTTTCACCCATATCATGAATATAAAAATATGATGCTCCACCTAAACAATCCAGTACTAGATAATGATACTAAACAATAAAATCTACATATATTATATTACTAACTTAAAATATCTTACTCATATTCTCTATAAAAGTTTAGGTGTCTTAAACTGAAAATAATATCACTTAATGTTTAACTACAAATAAAGAATTATTAAATATTCAAACTCCAAGGTATTAAATTATGATAAAATTCAATTTAACAAAAATAATTTGGAAGGCATCATCTGTTTTGTTCAGATAATACACATTATAACAATTATGATGTATTTCAGCTTTATTAAAATAATTTGGAAGGAGTCTTTTAGCTGAGATAATACATACTTTGTCTCTATAAAAATATTAACCTCTTGACAGTAATAACTGCGATCTGGGTTACATCATGGCTCCATGGTCACTGGATTGCATAATGAGTTTGTGTACAGAGTCAATGTACACAAGCTCACAAATTTACAATGGAAGTTAATGAGTGTTTTACAATTACTATCAACTGTGAACAAGATTAAATCATGGTTCCAATGGTGATTGAATTATATAATGATTTAATGTATACAAGTTCACAAAAGTTAAGATGTGCTGTACAACTGTTAAATTATTGTGACTGAATATTTATTATCAAGAAATAGTTCATCATTAGTTTAGTAATAAAAAATGGTATTTTCACACGTAACTGTTTTAAACTTAGTGATTAAAGATTACTGTGGTTGCTCCTCTTTGATGTTATCAGATTTTCCCTTTCTTTCAAATAACTGTTCCAGTTGGAAGCCTCTAACTGTATCATAAATATGATGTGCTGTCCAAAGGTTCACAGACAGCCATAGGCTATAATTGCTCCTGTCACCTTCAAAATTGGGAGAAGATACAATGATCTCAGCACCTTTTCCCCTGTTCTAGAACTCTCTTCTGAGGATGTTGTTAGTACCTCTTGCAATTCCACCTTATTTTGCTTGATGCTATTCAATTTTTGTCCCTTCAACTGAATTTTCAAGTTAGATAAAGTGAAGAAGTCAAATAGGCTAAATTGAGAGATTAGTGGGTGATAGAACACTGCCAAGTTTTTTTCTGGTCAAAAAATGCTACACAGACAAATCAGTGTGAGCCAGTCCTGTGTGCACCACTTGTCCAGAATTTCTGCCTCAGGTTCTCCCTTATACACTTAGAACTTTGAAAAAGAGCTGACCTAGAGAATACATTTCTTGTGGACAAATTCTTTTCATGTGAAAGAAGCAGATTAGCATACTCAAGATAATGCTCTTGACAAGCCTTGCTTTCTTTGGTTGCAGTAGGGTTGTCTATTTCATTGGGATGACTGCTTCTTTGTTTTGGATCTAAGCCGTAAACTCAGCTTTTATCACCAGTGATAACCTTGGAAAGGAAGTTTCAGTTGTTTTGACCTGCTCCTGGAGTTTTCTGCACACAGCAAGCACTGTATCAAGTGTGGAAAAGATTTAGCAGTGATTTGCCTCCTGTTGAGTTCCTCCAAGAGAATTTGTTGGCATGCACTGTATGACTGACCAAGGATGCTGCAGCAGTTTTAGATGGTATACCAATGGTCCTTGTGGATGTTCTGTTGCACTTCTTTCAAATTTTCAGTCATTCTGCTGATTGAAGGCCAACTAGAATGTTCAGAATCTTTAACTGTTGTTTGCCCATATTATTCTACCTGCAGTGACAAATGACATATACATCATGTCAATCTGTCAAAGTGATAGCATAAACAATGTTTTATTAATCAACCAAGTCATAAATAAAGAGATTTATTTTGTTTTTAAAAAGTGTATACAAACAAACTCAATTGGAAAGTGTTCTATTTTAGGATCCTGTGAAGTTATTTTTTTTAACTGACATCACTACCTCATGCAGCACAATATATTTGACTGTCATACCAGAGAGAGCTGCAAAATGGAGTGTAGAATAACTGTTCTCATGATAACTGCAATTGACATCAGCCCCATGGTTCAACAACAACTGACATATTTCCAGTTGTCCCTTGAAGGCTGCATGCTGCAGAGGTGTCATTCCAGTCTAATATTGAATAAAAATAGATGGTAGAATGTATGGATAATTTTAATTAAATGATTTACAAATCAGTTTTTCACTCTAATAAAAGAAATTAAAGTAAATATACTGAATAGGGTGTAAGACTGTGAAAATATAGATAAAAAATGAAAGAGAATGGAGAAACACTGAACAAAAGGAAGAGAAAATAATGAAGAGTAAAAAGCAATCATTACTATAGTAGTAGTAGATTCATCATTATAATTTTTTTTTAAACTTGTGGACCGATTTAACAGTTAGTAGTTACTGACACTGTGGTTTTTACTAGTTTTAATAATCTTATACTTATAGTTATACATTTATATATTAAATGAAAGATTGAGAGAATAAAGAACTCAGTAACACAGATATAAATTTTAATAATACATTATTATGCATACAAAAAAATTCTGAGAATAAGGATTATTGTTACAGCTCAAAAATATATAGGTGCATGAGAAATGTTGTTTATATATGCAATTATGCAATTAAAAAAAAAGATACAGTGAAAATACTTCTACAGAGAATATAACTAAAATATGAAAATGAAATACAACAATATATGTATTACCTCATCCAAACAATCCACATGTATCCCAGGCTCTTTGAGCAAAGCTGCCACTTCCTGGGTGCTGCCTGAAACAAGATTTCTGCTGGATTATTGTTGCTTGTTGATGTTTGATTGCTTATCTCTAAAAAAATATTTTTCTACTTCTCAAACATGGATAATACTTTAAACTATACTTGAAAAGTTGAATACTCATAACAAATTTCATGGGATTTTCTAGAATTTATATATAAAATATTTAACATGGTATAAATAGGCTGAAACAAATAGCTGCTACATACAAGAACATTTATTGGTTGATAGTGAGGAGGTTTTGGTGCTGTTGATTGTTGCTGCTGGTATTGTTTTATATCTAACTGGCGTTTTACTCAATATCCAGGCTTGTACAATCTTATCACAGAAACTAATAAAGATATTTAAACAGGTTTAAAACTGTGGGCTATTTGCTATACTGTATATATTATATATACTAATACTATACACTAAATACAGTATACTCTATAAAATCATCAATAAAACAAATCAGACAGAAATGGGAAAAGAATTATAGTTAAACATTATTATGGCAGTGAAGAGGCTCACAGAAACTAATAAAGATATTTAAACAGGTTTAAAACTGTGGGCTATTTGCTATACTATATAGTATATTATTATACTTCATAAAATCATCAATAAAACAAATCAGACAGGAAATGGGAAAAAAATATTATATGTTAAACATCATTATGGCAGTGAAGCGGCTTAAAATAGGTTATGCTAAAATGCTGTATTTAAGGAACATTTGTCAATCAGACATTTTTAAAGCAAGAAAAGGGGGAAAACCCTTAGTTAAAAGCCGTGTAATTTACAAAGCTAATATATCAAAATCCTAATTCATTCCACACAATATTTTCAAACTACACTTTAACTGCAGGAGGATGTTGACTTTATGATGAAAAATATTATTTTAAAAAATATTAATTTTATTATTAATTAAAATTATTAATTGCAAGCAAAAACTATGCAGCTGCAAAACAGTACACTAAATGATTTTTGTCAAATAAATGTAGTCGTTAATTTTAATTTAAATATTTTAAGCACTGCTTTCTGGGTTGGACTTAATTATAGTTCAATTATAGTAACATTTCTAATACTATTAATAGTAATAAAATTACTATTAAGTATTATACTAATGAGAATGATGCACCGATGAACTGTACAGTACATTCTAGAAAACTTACAATGAAGCAGAAATCTTTAATATTAAAAATATTAAATAATACAAGTAAACATAATTATGTGATAACTATTTGTATGTTAGACATTTCTTTGATCAATAATCAAACTTAAACTTACCCTTGCGGGCAGCATCCATCAGCTTCTTTTCGGCGTCATTCAACTCTCCCTTCACAACCGGCGCCATATTGCACCTAATATAATCTCTAAATGTGAAATATATTTTAAAGCTATCACAATACACACAGAGCACAAATTTACATTCAAACTTTTTATATCAGGCTTGCTGTTTTTTCCTATTTTATATTTCCATAAGGGTAATGATTAAACTCTGAAAGAATATTTGATTGACTCGTTTCCGGTTCCTGTAATCTCAGCGTGTTCAATATTGTAAGCACATATCTGTAATATTATATATTAAACTCTGTTTTCGATTTGTGTGCATCAGATCAATGTAGTTTAACTTTAACAGATGATTATATTTTCATGCAAAAAGCTTTGTTAAACTGTTTTACTTATTAATGTAATAAAATATTTTCGCAATTAAGATGCGGGTTTGTGTAGTCCTGTAGGCCTAAGCTTACTTGACTGTCTAGTGTCTTGCTAAAATATTTAGAGGGTAGTGATCATTGACTTTGTCACGTTTATGTGCATTTGTTGTTGTTGTCATTCGATATCGGTCTGGATAAGTGATAATTGTTTTAATTGCTTCAGTACAAATTTATTAATTGTACCAAGTGGTCTTAAAGTATGACAATCATGATAATGAACATTCTCATCTTTCCTTGAACTTTAGTATAATTTTTTTTTTTAACCCTGGTCGTCAGGATATTTTATTATGTTTGAGAATTTGTAAAGAAAATATCAATATCTTTATCCATTCTTTTTCTTGCTTTGAGTTTGAATCTCTACTTTATGAATCTGGCTGCAGTTGAGATAAATTGTTTAGGTAAGGCTCTCAAGACCATCAGATTAAAGTGTGTCAAAACAGAAAAAAAGCCTGTGGGGGATATTTCTACACCGACTTATAATAGTAAGTCAAAAGGAATTAGTAATCTAACTTCTAAGTTAGTTTATTTCTTGGACATTTGGGTGACCATGAGGTTTGGGCATTGGCCTCAATGTTGTGGTAGGGGTTTGAACCCCTCACCTTTGTCAAATATTATAGTACTTTGGATCTTTTCGAGTTTCAGTCCTCATACCACTCCTTGGCTTGGGATTGTCAAGCTTTGCCATGATTGTAAAGTGCTTAGAGATTTGAATTAATATGAATTACTAATTAAAGAAAACAGTCCAAATTTATTTATTTTATTATTAATAATAATATTATGAGAAAACATCTCTCAACCAGATAAAAGCACAAACATGGTGAATACATTTAATATTACAAAAACTAGTTGTATTGAAGTGATAATTCACATTAATTGCAGGTTTAAACTTGAATGTAGTAGATTTAACACTTTCAGGCAATTCTTCCTTTATCAGTATATGCTTACTGTTATTAAAGGACTAAAACTTCTACTTTCATAGTTGGGATACTCAGCTCATGAACCTGTATTTTGTGCACAATTAATTGATGAGTTATGATTTTGATATATTTGATCATATTAGATCTTCAATGAATCTACAGTTTTGTCCAGGAATTAATTCTGATTCATTTATTTACTTAATTATGAGAATTTGCCATATTTATATAACCATGTTACCATTTTTTAAAAGAGGAAAACTACTGTAGTACATTTCCATTTGTCTTTGATATTGCCTTGGTTTAAGGGAATTTGAAACATGATGCTGAAAGTTGGTGCTAGATCTTTGCTCTTTATAGTTTAAGATTATAAAAATGCTTCTCCACTCCCTTCACATTAGTCTAATAGGGATGTGGTTCATTCTCTGGCAAGTACCGCAAAGGGTTTATTAGGTTTATTATGTATTAGAAACTGTTAAATTTAAATATATGTTATATTTAAATATTTATTACTTAATATTATCTTCGCAGCATAATAACTTCATTTTATGTTTAATTGAGAAAAATAGAGCTTATTTTATAATGGTTGAAACTTTTGTCACTGAAAGATGAATAAGGTTTTCACGTGATGAAGTTATAATTTTATACCCCTTTTAAATAAACATGTCTCCAGATTAAGTTAATAATTTAGGTTAATAAAGAAAATATATTCATTGTAATGAAATAATTATATTGCTTCCTAGATTCATACAACAATTGTTAGTAAAAATACATAAACACTATGCACAACATTTTCTTCAATAATATACAACAATAGTTTTTTGAGAATCCATATATTAATTATTATCACTCGTGGAAATGTGCGAAACCTTTTCATCTACGCGAAATTCAACCTTTCTGTGGCGTTGGTGTGGTGCGTCTAAGCATGGGTCTATTAGCACACACATATATAAATGACTCTTTGTCAACATACAGGGTCTCCTATGTCATTGTGTGAAATGCAAACGTCCATATAAAGGCATTCTGTAACTTTCATCATTCACCCACTCTTACTTAACACCCTTTGCCCATCTGTACATTTTCACTGTCCATGCATAATCAATTACTTGACCTCAATCCTTTACTATATGTAGCAGGTATGGCAGATAGCATAATTAGCCATGCAACTTGACTGCTAACTAATACTATGAATTACAGATTATCAATATAGAAAAAGAATTAATAGAATGCACAGAACATAATTTGCTCATGGTTCTACCATCACTGTATTAAAAATAAATATATATTACAAAATAACACTGTTTAATATTTTGTAAAGACAAAATTGATATTAATTATATAATGAATGGTAGAATAAAATTTATTTCTCGAAATTTAAACAAAGCCTTTATAAAAGCTGCTAGAACATCTAAGCATGGTTTCTTAAAATAGATACAAATTTATCTCCCCCTTATGTAAATATTAAGATTATAGCCACATTAAAGTGTGGATGTGGTGCATTTGTGAAAGAAAAGGTGAATTAAAAATAAATAAAACTAAATATTTCGTTAGTGATGCACTTATAATACCTGGTGAAACTAATGAAAGCTTTCCAAAAGTAACAGTGTAAGAATTTTAAAGAATTTTTACAGCCACTTAATTGGATGTAATTGTATTCATCATTTTGCATAAGTTGTATCTCCATAAAAAAAATTCTATTAAAATATAATCATTCTTATTAGACACTGGAGAGTAATATCTCTTTCCAAAGTAGATAAAACTGAAGTAATTACAAACACTGGTGTAAATCTTTTCTTTTCTGATGTAAGCCTTTTCATATAAAGATCTCTTGGCAGTTAACATTACACCCACTCAGACCTTCACTCCATGAAAGTTGGAAGTGGACAGTCAGAACCACAGACATCTGCTTCTGTTGTTATCTCCCATTGTTGAACAAAACCTCCAGAAAAATAATTAAAAAAATTATTCATCTAACTTTCAGCAGAATGATGACCTTAATATTTGACATTTTACTAAAAATAACCACGTACAGAGTCATACTGTGGACATCCTTTATAGACACTATGGGTTGATATGATAGAGTTACTGTAGATTTCCTCTTAGAAAAATAGCAAAGCTTAAAATTTGTCTGGAGAAACAAAAATAATTCATTCTAATTCTGATGTATTTAGTTTCATTAACTCATGATAACAAGCTATGCTGATTAAAAACTTTAATGATGATTTATGTTTTCAGGAAAAAGATGACAATTGAAGGTATTCGACCCCGCTGTTTCTTTGATGTTAATATTGGAGACCAGCCAGGTACGTGATTTGATTGTTGGTTGGAAATAGGTTTTTGTAATTAACACCTAGAAGTGTTTTATGTTAAACTGAACCTGAGTATACTGGCTGGTTTGTTGTAGCTGATTCTAGACTTTGCTTATTGTGTCATTAAAATATTACATCCTTCATCCAAATGTAATAAATAATATATTTAACCATTATTTAAGATAAAATGAATATTATTACAATAAGAGTGTGATTCGCTAAAGAAATAAAATAATAGTTTGGTATAGTAATGAATTTGTTTATGGAGAAATATTTGTTAATTTAAGTGTGAATTGTCTGAGATGCAGAAAACCCAATGGAGAAACATTTGTTAATTTAAGTGTGAAATTGTCTGAGATGCAGAAAACCCAATAAAAATAAATTGAGGTAATTGCTTTTAAATGAAAAAATCAAACTTAGATGTTTTTTAATGCTAGATTTAATTAAGAAGTCCAAAATTTGTGCATGCTAAGTAAGCTTTAGATAGTTTCAAAGAAGAAATGTTTCATGATAGCCTATTGGAATATAAATTAAAAAATTATTGCTATTTTGATATTAAAAAAATGACATGCACCCAATTTATATTCAAGCTAAAAAATTTTAAAATGTGATCATGAAAGATGGCATTTGCGGAGCCATTTTCCACCCCAATAATACTACACATTACTAGTTTTATATCTCATCTTGTGCTCAGGTTAAAAAATTAAAAAAGTATATGATCATAAAAAAAATTGCATATGCTGCTCCCCTCCTTTTTTCACGAACAATAGTGTCTCTCCCCCCTCCCTCTGATTGCATTCATGTTAAAATAATTAAAAATTTATGGTCATGAAAAAAGGCATTTGTACTAAGATAATTTTAGACTATTTCTACTTCAGTATTATTTATAAATTTTATTTGTTTGACTTAATATTCACTGTAATTTTATTTTCAGATGATATTTTACATCTTTGTTTATGTCAGGAGTTTAGCAGTAGTTGTTATAGATACAGGTTAAAATGTCATCAAAATCAAAGCAAGACTGTTTGAAGGTAGCATAGTAAAACAGTCTCTGCAGTCATAGTTCAATTTTTATGAAGGTAACTTAGTAAAACCATATTTTCCATCATAAATAAGGTATACACTAATACAGATTTCCAAATTAGGCATATTTCATAAAGTAATACCTCATCAACAAAAGTAGAAATTGTGCTAAAATCTTACTTTTGTGTTGAAACATACAAGAAAAAATAACATATATTTACATATTGTGATTTCTCTTTTCATTGTTTTGACTTTGTAAATGTAGCATAGTAACAGAATAGTATTTATTTTATAAATATAAATTATCATATTAACTAAAAATATATTAACTAAAATATTTAATTGTTTTCTTTTTTCTTTTAGCGGGAAGGATTGTATTTGAACTCTTCTCTGATGTATGCCCCAAAACCTCAGAAAACTTTAGGGCTCTTTGTACAGGTAATTTAATTTTAGTGCATGGAAAAAGTGATGATTTTTGAAAGTGGTGTGGTTCTGCAGAGTTCCTTTAGGACAGTAAGAGTTCTTATATCACAATAAATCAATTTGGCTTAGTCTTTGTACGTACACCAAGTTTTTAATCTATTCATTTTCTAACAATGCTCAAAGTACGTAAGTTTTTATATACAGTAGGTAAGACCACTCAAATTTTGAAGTCTGGCCAAATAAGCTGATATTTGGCGGTTATGTTATGTACCTCAAAAAGTAAGTTTGCATACAAAATTTTGGAGCTCTAGCTTTAATAGAAAAAAAAGTTATGACGGTTCAAAGTTTGGCCTAAATTGCAGAAAAACACAGATTTCACAAAGACCCCTTTTGAAATGACCACACAACAAAAATACACAGCTCATCTTTGCTATTTCAACTCTCAAATATATTGCGGATTTTTTTTTTAAGGATCACAGATGCATAGAAAATGAAATACAATCCTCTCAAAATAGCATTTTGTTTAAATTTTCAAATGGCAAGTGGTCAAAAACTGAATAAAACGTCTCTTTTGGAATCTTGTAAAATAAAAACTACTTCATGTACACCATCCAAATTTGGTATACTTGCTCTTTGGAGTATAGACATTTACAGCGTGAAGTTTTAGACAATCTTTATGTATAGATTTAGAAATATATCATCTCAAAAATGTAGTTTCATGCAATACATCCGCACACTTGTTGAAGAGGAAAAAAGGTAAAATGAAACATTTATTATAATGCAGTGTTTCTAATTTATTTCTGTAACTGACAGCATGATCATTCTAACTAAATAAAGTCATAAATTATATTTTGCACAATATATGCATGTACTTTAACAATTTAAAAAAAACAGTTCAGAACTAGCAAAACGGATGCACTTTAATTTAATAAAATACTATTAGTGTTGTTACTATTTACAGTTTACTTTTTTGTAGTTCAAACAGCAATTGGACTTTATTTTCATGATTTTTCTTTTTTGTGACTATTTTTTTTGTATACCTGTTTCATATTTGCTATGATCAGTTTCACTTTTTGCTGATTATGATACTGGCTACGTTTGTATATGTGTACCTGTGATTAATTTCACTACTTATTTGTTGTTTAGCTGGGGATGGCAGTTAATGTGTGTGTATGTATATATCTCTATCTATCTATCTATACACACACACACACACACACACACACACACACACACACACACACTCTCAGCCTGCATATTTTCTTTTATGTTAATCTGAATTGGTTGGATGATAGAAAAGAGATTTTTTTTTTTTTTATATAATGTTTCCTAAATACTTTACAGGTGAGCTTATATGCAGTTCTTCCTATCTGCCCTGCTTTTTATCTTATACTTCTCTCTAGGGGTGCTATAGAATGGACACTACTTAGGTGTCCTGTAAACTCTATTTTGTTTATTTCACTAGCTTTTGTAAATGTCTGCAGAATAAAGTTTTTTAACTATAAATTTTTGTTAATTTATAAATGTTGATCAAAGTGCTTCTTTATACACAATATTTTGAGTCTTGTTATCTGGGGCACAAAGCTGGGATTCTTTTTGCATTCACTGAGACTGAATTGAGGTTAGGTTTGATATTTTTAGGGGAGGTATTGAAAAGTGAGAGCTAACTTACATGGTGTAATGCAACCCCCAAATCCAGTATTTACTACAGCCTAAAATCTGATACCCAGAATGAGAACCGCAATCTGAGAAAAACATGGATTGTCCACTGTGCATAGAGGATATAGTGATGTATAAGCTAAGGCTGTCCACATGTGCTTCAGTATTAATGGAAAATGTTCGTAGTTTTAGGGCTACTGGCAAGGGGCCAGCATGTATGTTTTATTTTTAATAGGAAATTTTTTGTAGTTTTAGGGTTACTAGTGAGCTCCCTTATAGGATAGCATGATGTTTTATAGCCTTTCTTGATTCTAGGGCACTATGGCATACAGCAGAAAAAGTCTGAAAATCTGACTAATTTTTACTTAAGCCTGCATAAACCCACATCCATACCAATTTTATTAAATGTATAGATTCACCATCAATTGCTGTTCATCTGAGTTGTCTTCTCAGCACTTTCACTTCTGAGACTTTTTGCAGATATTATGGGATGAATGATAATATATTTATAAAATGATGTATAAACAAAGCAAATATGAAATTCAAAAAAGTACTAAAGTTGTGAAGAAAAACAAAGTAAACAAAAGGTGCATACTCACAGAACACTTGTTTGGCATTTGGCACTTATTACCATAATTCTGATCAGTAAAGTCATAAATCATGTATGTACACTCTTATTCAAATTTGACTGTATTTTTGCTTTTGAAACCAGCTTCAGAGCAAATCATCATTCAATGGGGACACCTTTCAGTATATATAATTTTATCCTTGCTTTGCGTCATTGTGTAGAATTCAGACTATCTCAGTTTTAATTATAACTATCTTTAATTTTCATGTTAAACTGTAATGATTATGATTTTGTAATTTTAGGTGAAAAGGGCACTAGTGAGAAAACTGGACAGACCCTCCATTATAAAGGCTCCCCTTTCCACAGAGTCATCAAAGATTTTATGATTCAGGGTGGTGACTTCACTAAAGGTGGGTAATTTTTTTTATGCTTCTTTTAATCATACCACATACCTGTTTTGCTAATGTTTCCTCCATCACATGCCTTCATCTTTTTATTTTAAATTTTGTTTTATCATGGATATGATCTTGATCCTTGTGGTTCTAGCTAGAGCTAAATGTTTGGTCAACCCTCATTTATAGTTAAACAGCAAACATTTTGTGAATTTACATGAACTAATCACAATCTTTGGCTTTCTAATTAGGTTTAAATGTTTGGTCTGTTCATATTTTACATGCAGTTCAGTATTATACACCTTCTGTTAAACATTGCACTACTCATTTTGCTTCCAGGTGATGGAACAGGGGGTGAATCAATCTTTGGAGGAGTCTTTCCAGGTATCTTTTATTTTTTCACCATAAATCCATGATTATATATATATATATATACAAACTCATCAGAGGTTGTCGGATCCCACATACATCCTTAGATATAATGAATTATCAAAGTTTGCTCATAGTTGTCTCCTCCAGGCATGGGAGGCACATTACCCTTATTACCACATCTTGCTGCAGGTGCTATAGTAGTGTTGCTCACCAAAGTTATGCTATTTTCTACAGAATTTCTGGAGTATATTTGCTTCAGTCTTTTGTTTACATTGCATGTATATCTAGTCGTTTCTCCTGATGCCTTTGCTGTTTTTTTTTTTACTTTCTTGTATTTGCTAATGGCAGAGCTGACTTTCCCTGCTATGCCTGATGCCATCTTAGGAACACTGACTCTCATCTCACTTTCTTAATATGTATAGACTGTAAGAGTGTTGAGTTAATGTTGGTCTCGCTGAAATTGGAAAAAATTGGCCAAGAAAATGATCAAACATACATTTCTGCTCCTACAAAAATAACTGATGAACTGTTAATAAATGTAGATCAAGCACAAAATCCAATCGTACTTCATACTTAATATGATGTGGGTGTTCATGAAGAAATTATGAAATGAGAATTTAAAACCAGAAATGAGCATGGTTACATTTACAATAATTTGATGTTCAAGTCTGAGTCTCCGTTCTATTTTTAGCAGACTTTCATTTTGACATGTTGAACATCAAGCGAGTTATTTGAGCCAGTGATAAGCATATCCATCTGATTCTTTTATTATTGTGAAACATAATAGTAACCTCACTCATCTGCCCACTTCTAATAGAGGATGATTATTTTACCCACTTAGATATATATAAATATGAAATACCAACAACTCACTTTTAAGATTTTTGTTTTTGCTATGTGGCGTTACTCTACAACATTGTAATGTTTTATACTCATTTTCAGTTTAATATAATGGAATATATTAGGAATAAATTTATAACAAGATAGATTTTAAAGTTTTGTTTCAAAAAATGTCATTACTTGTGCTGGGACACCATGTGTGCCATGGATAGTCCAGTTTGCTTGATATTACCTATGTCATATAGCAGTACCACTGTATTTTATGTGGTACCTTTATAATACACTTGTGAAAGTAGAAATTTGCCAATAAGCATTTTGATCTGATTGGAATGTGTCCACTTAATTATATGCAGACTTCATATTACCACTTCTTAACTCCATACCTTAAATTAGTTTTTAGACCCGCAAACCCAACTCAAAGCAAGGAAACAGAGAGCAACATCATCTGAGGGGAGTGAAGACAAGACTGACAGTGCCTGTTAAGCAGGAATTTAGCAGTTTAGAATTTAGCATCAAGGCAGTTTTGTAGCAATGTCAATAATGTGCATTAGAATGGTTCCAATTCTTGTAATTATAACTTAGTAGGACATAGTAAATTGCTAGATTTCTGACCTAACGATTGACATCTTTCTGAAATTTCATATTTTATGGCTACCTTTGTGAATATATGAAGTTGTGAATACTGAGCTTACTGAGGCTGGGATACTGATGCATGTACAGTTCATTAAAAAATATTTTGCATTCATATTTTGTCATTTTAATTTTTAAAGTGAATACCACTGGCCACATAGAAAATTGTAATATCGTCTCCAGGCACAAGTGAGGTTTCCTTCATCATGTAGGCATCACTACCTGAATCCATCTTAGCAAGAGGCTCATAATCAGAATTAATTAGAAAGATTTTCATAAAGCAAGTATAATACCATTATTCATGAAAAATTCAAGATGATGGTCAAAAGGGCGCTTCCTTTGTTTATGACTTATAATGTAAGGTTATCAGCTTGAAATAATAAAATATAACTTTATAAAAGATTACTTATTTAAATTAATTATAATTTTCATGTACAACTGGTTTTTAAAGTAAAATTTAAAAAAAATAATATTTTATAGACAATCTTCGTCATTGTTCATATATGAACAATTTTTCTATGTTGCTGTTTGAAGATATTTAAATATTTACCAGATGTACAAACACATAGTTTCTCCTTTCAGCCTCTGCTATTTTCAGCTTTACAGATAGGTGCTAAGGAACATGACTCCTGGACAAGGAGAACTCTGAGTGAACTTTGATCTTTCATTTAATTTTAAGTCTCTGTAATACTTGACATTCCTTGGTGAATTTAAATGATCATATTTAGTCTTGAAGGTATTTAAAGGCATATTGACAGTATGCAAAGACAAGGACAATCAATGGCTGTTGTGCAAGGTGAACATTGAGATTTTATTATTTTCTTATACCTACATTAGACTACATATATAATCATTGATTCCAGAGTAATATATAGTATAGGCTCAGTTATCTGGGCGCAGGTAATCATAAAATTATGCTGTATAAATATACCTGGCCGTACATGAGTGCAGGGAGATTGGAGTAGTAATGTTCAGTCCAAGTCTAGCTACAGGAATATTTAGTCTTAGCATTTTTATTTTGCTTCTTAAATATCTTTTTTTCCCAAATTTGATACTAATGGAATATTTATATTAAAAGATTTGTTTGACTTGTCATGATTGATTTATTTTTTGTCAGTTGAGTGACATAATTTTTGTATAATATATGATTTGAAAAATCTCAAGGATTCTTGAAAACAATTTTAAAAAATCAAATCACAGATTACCTTATTAAATAATGTTATAAATATACTGTCAGGGTCACTCTAGTTAAAATAAGTTATAAATATACATCTATTCTATATTTATACAATACACTAAAATATGAAGTTTGGTTATCTGTGATTTTCAATTCACATTTCTTTTCTCCATGAACCTAGATAATTGAGAGTTTACTCTCTCAGTATATTTGTATAACTGATGAAATATTAATAATAGTTTAGTAAGACTTAATAATTAGTGTTCAGATTATTTTGCCATTGTTAATTGATTAAGGTCCTCTCTGTGTTCATTATCAACATAACTCATATGACAGTAAAAATAAAAGTGCATGCTAGTATTTATTTCTGAAATTACAGTTTCAGTTTTTCTTACAGACTAATAGTTTAATGTTGTTTTAAATATTTAATCTCAATTCATCTATTTTATTTGAAAGAAATGTTTTAAAGCATGTAATTTTAAAAAAACGAAATGAAGTTATTGCTGTTGTCAAGAAGTAATTAATACATACAGAATTGTCAATTTAGGAATTTGTAAAAATTTCATATCACATTACCAAACCTAGCAATAAAAATACTGTTATATATGGATAATTAATTGTGCTTTTTCTGTTTCAGATGAAAATTTTAAATATAAGCATGACAAGGAATTTCTCCTTTCCATGGCAAATCGTGGAAAAGATACAAATGGATCTCAATTTTTCATGTAAGTGTGCAGTCATTTTAGATCTGACTCAATCATAAAATAACCTGGTATTTAGCTTCCATATTTGGGCATTCTTAGAAAGTTAAAGAATCAGGAAAATGTCATTGAACTTCCTCTGTACTCTATTAGAAGTTTTTACAGTTGAAGTAGAATTCCATTAAAGAAGTATTGCTTTTCTAAACCCTAAGACTGCAGTTTTCATTTTGGGAGATGTATTGCTGTTCTAATGCCTGAGATTGCAGTTTTCATTTTGAGAGATGTATTGCTGTTCTCAAGCCTAAAACTGCAGTTTTCATTTGTGAAATTTGCTTTTTTGGGGATAGTTTCGTAGTTGAATGAGTCTGTTTACCTGGTGTCTTTTGTTTTTGGGTTTCGTTGGATTTAATATTTTGTTGGCAATGATTGTAAAAAATAAAAGTTAGTTATTTAAGAAGTAGCTTTGACTCATTGTGGAGAGGCTGATGCTATCTTTCCTTTTAGGCTTCATCTTATTAATTAATCTTTTAATATTTTTAAGTGACTGAAAGTTTCAATAATAATAGTCATAACATGTCTGAGTGATCATTAGAGGCTAGCCAGAGGTATATCAGACGTAATATTTGAGGGTAAAAATAAACTGTGAAGGTCAGAACCTAGTTTGATTTTTTTGAAATATTTTTTTTTAATGCATTAGTGACTATGTGATGCTGCACAAAGAATAAAACAGAAATGGTAACAGCATTAGATTTACTTAAGACAAATTATACAGAGAATAAATAGAAATGGTAACAGTAGTAGATTTACTTAAACAAATTATACAAAGAATAAAACAGAGATGGTAACAGTATTAGATTTACTTAAGACAAATTATACAAAGAATAAAACAGAAATGGTAACAGTATTAGATTTACTTAAGAAAAACTGTACAAAGAATAAATAGAAATGATAACAGCACTAGATTTATTTAAGAAAAGTTGGTGGCAGATTTAGATTTGAAATTAAATTTAATATGAATAGCGTTATTAAAAAAATATAGTATTATATAAAACATATAAGAATAATTTTGATGGATGAGTTAGCTCATAATATAAAATTTGGTCATCAGCTACATGATACTGTAGTTAAGCACATATTATTTATTATAATAATAATCATTTTTGAAAAGACTAAAAAGTATTTTAATCTTGGCATTTTGTATCTTGTAGTTTAAAAAAAGTGTTGCAAGCTGTATTGTAAAATTTAATTGTAAATAAAAGAATTTGGGCATCATGAAATTTTGTAAGAGTCCAATTGTAAATGATTTAATGACGTTCATAAGTGCTAGAATCCAGTTGTATGTCTTTATTTTATGGTTGTTCATTTAATAGTCATGTTATAAGCATCCATAAGTTGTTCATAAGTTTGTAGTTTCTATATCATGAGTTAGTATCTAGAAGATGAATTTTGTAGTTTTGTATGGTTTACGTTGGCGAGAGTTATGTGTACAGTTGTATTTCCATTACTAAAGGTTTTATTGTTGTTCATTTAACGTTGTGGTGACTTAAAAATTAAAACACTAATATCAGCAAAATTTAATTCATATGATCTGTAAAATTATTTAAATGTATGTTTTTAAATCACATTCAGTGTTTCAAGGTTTTTAAAAATTATTATTTATTATACTATTAACTTTTGAATAATAATAATGAAAATGAGAAAATAAACAAATTTAGATAAAATCTTTCTTAAATATTTAGTCTTAGCATTTTCCTTTTTTCTTTCTTAAATATTTTTTTTTTCAATTTGATACTAATGGAATATTTATGTTTAAAAGATTTGTTTGACTTGTCATGCAAGTGACTCACTGTTCTCAGGACTATTGACATTTCATGTTTGGAACAAGGTAAGTGTGTACTGTATGAGACCTTAATGACACTTTTATCGTGTGTCTCCTCACAAACAGAGCTGACCAGCTAAATTATCGTCGTGGGAACTCAGGTAACAAGTTTTGAAGGATTGGTCAGCAGCAGAAGAAAGCGTCGTGAAAATTTCTCCCAGTGTTTGGTGGGAGGAGTGCCTCCAGCACAACAGACATCTTTGAAATGTTTATTAGTGATGTAGAGGAAAACTATTTGTTTATTATTGATGTAGAGGAAAACTAAATGTTTATTATTGATGTAGAGGAAAATTATTTGTTTATTGTTGTTGGTGAGGAAAAGTGTTTATAGTTGTTGTAGAGGAAAAACTTTTGATCATTAATGTCGAGGAAGAATGTGTTTGATGTAGACTGTAGAGAGAAAATTAGTTTTTATGTAGTAGGAAACCATTTCCTTTTTTTTCATTCATGGAAATACTTGCTGCTTAATATTTGCTACTGATTTGTTTCTTTTTTCTTTTAAATATTTTATATTTTATGATCTTTCCTTTAATAAAAGGAGCGATAATAATTATATTTAAGAGTCCAACAAATATTTGAAGAATTTGACTCTGAGAGCATAGCCCAAAGGGGTAACTCATTTTAAAAAAATGTGTAGATAACATTTAAAAACGTTTTATCATGTATTGTCATATGTTCTTAGAACGCATTATTTTTTAGGTTCATTCCCTCTCTACCTTCTTCAGAAATTCCTGTACATTGATTGTTTGATAACTGTAGATATTGGAAGTGAGACAGCTTTGTTTGAATGGTGGCAGGATGCCATCTTCAGAAATATACAAATGCATTTTAATTCAAGTTAACATTTTTGCAGAGATACCTGAATCTATAGCCTGTTGAATGTTACTTTTCCTGAGAAACCTAATTGTAGTGTCTTGATAATTGGGATTCTTATATTTACTTTTAAAATTTTTCCTGACACTAAATCTTGTGTGCATCAGATGTTCAATGTAGTTATGATTATTAGCCGGTATTTCTTAAAAGCAGGTATTTCCAGAGCATATATCTAGTTTGAATATTATTTTACAGGGTTTAAATAATATTTTGTTTAATTCTTTGAATAATAATAATTCAGAAATTTCTATTGACTAACTGTACTTTAAGTAAACTAGTATAAATCAGAATATATTTTAAAAACAAATGATTTTCTTCTTTTAGGTTTTTATTTCTAAAATTACTTTTTTTTTTAATGGTTTTTTTTTTTACTTGTGTGGACACGAGTTCACCTACTAAATGTGAAATTAAGACAAGTAATAGACAAAAATTTATCATGAATAGTTTGTAAATTGTAAAATTGTTTTTGTGTTAATCATAATTATTTTATATATTTTATTGTTCTTTTTATTTTAAGAAATTCAGAACTAATGCAATTTATCTGAAGTGCAAGAGAATTTGTTTATCAAGTAACTTTGTGCAATGTTTTAGCTTCTGATAGTGAGTGAGTTAGCTTATCACAGTATGAGAACTACTTATAATATTTTATTAATTCGTTTATTTCTTTGCAGATTGACTAAGCCAGCCCCACATTTGGACAAGTATGTTCATTTCTATTTGAGTTCATATGCATGATTTAGTAAAACAAATATTTGTTTTATTATTCTCAATCATGTTTTAAATTTATCACTTAGAGCAAAAATGTTTTTCAGATTAATGAGAAAATTGAAGCTAAAATGTTTACCTAAATCTTAAAACTTTCTCTTACGAAAAAAAAGAAAAAGACAAAAATACTAATTTCTTCTGTTTTTAAACCAAATCTAGAAAATTTTGGCATTTAATATGCAAAGTAGCTAAACTTGTTTTAGTCCTGAATGACCACCTTTAGAAGGTTCAAATCTGCTTTTGACATTCATGCCTCATTAAGTAATCATATGCTTAGCCATTTTATGATTAGTTTATGATTGGATTTTATTAACTAAAGAGTGCAACAGTTTCATGTACTGTCTGAAAATATAGTTGAATAATATTGGAAAATTTGGCCTTAGCTGATGTAAACTCAATTGATTAATGAGTACCACAGTTGTATTTATGCACGGAAACCAACAGTTGACTAATGAGTACCACAGTTGTATTTATGCACGGAAACCAACAGTTGACCAATGAGTACCACAGTTGTATTTATGCACCAAAACCAACAGTTGACTAATGAGTACCACGTATTTATATACTGAAACCAACAGTTGACATATTCTAGATTGCAGAGATTTGTTGCACTTCTAGGTTTATTTCCCCATAATTAATTGCCTAGTATTATTGTTGCATCATGAATATTCAAAACACTTTATAGATATACATTGCATGTATGAAAAAAAGAAGCATTTTGTGGCTAAATAGCATAAATGTAACATATTTGGTAGATGGTTAGTTACTGTTCACTCATTAATCAGTTAGATTAAACATCAGAGGACATTGTTCATCTCTTACTGTTAATAGTATTGTTAACAGTAAATCTATTATCCTGTTGAAGGCTATTTAGCCAAAACATCAACTTTCACAAGTATTTATCTTGCACATTTATAAGCATTGAAAGGTTATTGTAAAATATTCATTACCATGGGCTTGCATTTACTGTTGTAGTGTCCATGTGGTCTTTGGTCACATTTTGAGTGGCCAAGAAATCATTCGAAAAATTGAGTTGCTGCCAACTGATGCCCGTAGCAAACCAGAGGTGCCAGTGAAGGTTGCCAATTGTGGTGAACTTGTCTTGCAGTTTAAGAGGAAAGGTAAATAATAATATGACAGTGATTTAATAATTCACTTAATTTTTACAATGTATTATTACAATGTATTATTACAATTATAATTTGATTAATGCATGGAATATAGTACTAGTATATACAATCTTGCAATTTACAGTAAGAAAAACTCTTAGTAAAAACTAGGAATACATTTGTGGTAAGAAACACTTTTGGTAAAACTAACAATACATTTGGTAAAACTAGAAATATGTTTATGGTTAGAAAGACTTTTGATTTAACTTGCAATACATTTATGGTAAGTACACTATTAGTAAATATAATCTCACCAGACACTTATGTCAAGAAACACAGTAAAATCTTGCTAGGATTTACATTAAGAAACACTCTTAGTAAAAACATAGAAATACATTTATGCTAAGTAATATTTTGGGGTGGTAAATCGTGTAAGAGATATATATTAAGAAACCCTTCTAGAAAAAAAATTGCAATACATTTATGATGTCCTGATGATTTCCTCTGCAAAATAAGTTTTCCCTAAATATTTAGCCATCCATTTTCCCCCCCACTGTAGTACATAATTGTTATGTTCAAATATATGCCTTGATGAAATAAAGTTTTGTAGAAAAAATTATGGTATCTACAATACTTTCTGAAATACCAGCATTTCCTATCAGTGTTTTATGGAGCAAATGAGAAGATTTTGCATTATTTGTGCAAGTAAAAAAAAAATATATATATATATATCACATTAAAAAAATAGTTCAATGATTGTAATAAACACATCCAGAGAAAATAAGAGAATTTAGATCTTATGGAAATAATCATTTCTATTTATTATTAATTGCTTTTATTTTATAAAATTGCTAGCAAAACTCAGCAAACAAGAATGGTAAACAATATCATGTTTGACTTTTTTGTTGACACTTTCAGTGAAATGATTCCTAGATATTTTCACTAATGATTTCAATTTATTATAAACTGATTTTGTTTTATAAAATTCCTCACTAAATGGAATGGTAAACAGAAACAACAATTTGACTTTTTAGGCTATGATGCTTTTAGTGAAGTGACCCAAGGATACTTTCATCAGTAATTTCTATCTATTATAATTTTAGCAAATTTCAGCAAGCAGGAATGGTTAACAAACACAAGTTTGATGATTTTGGCCGTAATGCTTTCACAAAGTGACTCCAGGGCATTTTCATCAAAGTTTGGGGATATAGCAATGCAGTTCATATAAAAAAAAAATTCTTTACAAGAAGAGACATGGATCTTCATTTTCAAATGAAAATGGCTAGGCTAATGTTTTATCATAAATTTGCATATGTGGATGTACTTGTCCCTTTAAGCAGTGATGTTGGTACTGCCTATTGAAAAATGTATGCCATGGTGTGAAAGATGTGGTGCCATAGCATGAAAGGCATGGAAAGTGAGGTGCCATAGCTTGAAAGGTATGGAAAGTGAGGTGCCATAGTGTGAAAGGTATGGAAAGTGAGGTGCAATAGTGTGAAGGGTATGGAAAGTGAGGTGCCATAGTGTGAAAGGTGTGGAAAGTGAGATGCCATAGTCAGTAGAAAGTGAGGTGCCATAATGTGAAAGGTGTGGAAATTGAGGTGCCATAGTGTAAAAAGTGTGGTGCCAGATTCAGTGTCATATTGTCTTTAAATTATTTTTTTAAATCTTGACTTCATGGCATATAAATAAATAACCATGTAAAAAGATCAAAACTATGATTTTTATGTGATCTTATTAAAATTTAAAACTAGAAAATAATTGAGACCTACTTAACTGTTTTTCTTTCAGTCAAAAAGAAGAAAACAGCAGAAGTTTCTGAATCTTCTTCATCTTCGTCATCTAGTTCTGAATCTGAGTCCGAATCAGAAGAAGAGAAGAAGAAGAAGAAAAAGAAGCGTCATAAAAAGAAGGATGCTAAGAAAAAAAAGAAAGAGAAGAAAAAGGAGATTCCAGAAGAAGGAGAAATTGAAGAGTAAGCATTTCTTTTGCTTTCATGGGTATTATCCTGTCTGTAGATAATGTTGGGTTTATAATAATGCATCATACCTTATATGATTGTTTGTGGAGATTTTGCTATAATATTTCAACCCATCTGTTCATTTGTGGAGATGTTTTGGACAGTGCAAACATACTGTCTATGATAATTTGTGGAGATTTTTTGGACAGTGCAAACATGCTGTCTATGATAATTTGTAGAGATTTTTGTGACAGTTCACCTTGCTGAGTATGGTCATTTGTAGAGATTTTTGTGACAGTTCACCTTGCTGTGTATGGTCATTTGTAGAGATTTTTGTGACAGTTCACCTTGCTGTGTATGGTCATTTGTAGAGATTTTTGTGACATTACATCCTGCTGTCTATAGTCATTTGAGATTTTTGTAAGAGTGTATCCTGCCGTCTCTAGTCATTTGAGGAGATTTTTGTGAGAGTGCATCCTGCTGTCTATCGTCATTTAAGATTTTTGTGAGAGTGCATCCTGCTGTCTATAGTCATTTGAGGAGATTTTTGTAAGAGTGCATCCTGCTGTCTATAGTCATTTGAGGAGATTTTTGTGAGTGCATCCTGACGAGCTTTGTCATGATTAAAGGAATGCAATAAGAAGTGTAATAAAGAAAACTATTTTTTCAAAATAACATGAGGTTATTATCAGATCATTTAAGTGATATAATGTCATCTTATTAATTAATTATATTAAACCCATAGCTACATATTTTAACAGTATATACCTTATATAATGGTTAATATAGTTTTGTAGATTAATTTATGTGTATTATCAAAGTTAAATGTTTTAAGATTTGAACTAAGCTAACTCTTTTATTTTCCATTTACATTGCAAGTATTAGGATGCACTTTTGTCTTAAAAATATAGTCATTAACATGATGAAAACAATTTTCAGAGGAGAAATAGAACCTGAAAAAGAAAAGATACCAACAGTTTTTGCTGAAATTCGTCCTGATGAGATCCCAGATGTTCCTTTCCAGAAATTTCTTTATCGTGGGAAGCCGGATGATGATTTGAATGCTGGTGATGCCAGGTATGAATCTCTTTTATATATCTCGTTCTCTTTTATGTATTTCATTCTTCCTTTCTTTCTTATGCTCATTTAATCCTTTTTATGTCTGTGAGAGCAATATTATTATTTTTATAGGTCATTAAGATTTGTTTGCTCAAATATTTTATTGGTTTCTCTGATTTGGTAATTTGGATTTGCATACTTGAGTTTTGGAGTGATATTTTCTATATATTCAGTGTTGTAATCAGTAGACAGTGTGATCTTTTGAACCTTTTAGTTATAGAATGATCTGTTGCTCATTGAATTTACAAGCAGATGAACCATTAAGTGTTTAAATATAATAGTAGCCTGTTGAGTGGTACAGTTACAAGTGATTTGTTGAGTGTTACAATCACAAGAAAATATGAACTATTAAATGTTATCATGACCAGAAAATAATATCTGTTGAGTGTTACAATCACAAGAAAATATGGTGAATATTACCAACCCTCAAAAATCCCACTTGCAAGCTCACAAGTTTGAGTGGAAAAATGTCATTTTCGAATAAAATAATATCAAATAGGCCTTCATAAGGTGATATTTTTGCACAAAAATTGTGATTTTTTTATCTCCTTTAAAAAAATTTTTTTTTTTTTTTAAATTTTAACATTCATCACATTGTCTTGTGATTGCTACATTCAACAGTTCACAATTTCTCATGATTGTAATATTCAACCCTTGAAAATTGTTGCCAGGACTAGCTCACAATTTGTTATTACAACTCGCTAGCAAAATAATGCCAACAAAGAGGGCTATGAGAGAAGGAGAAAGAAAATGACAACTTTTAATATCGAATATATCATAATAAGTTCAGGTAAACAAAAGGAACTGACTATATATGTGTCTTTATCTTAATAATAAGAAATACTTCGGTTTTATTACTTCTTTGTTTTAAATAATAACTGCACATTTATTAAAAAAAAAAAGCCAAAATTTTAATTAACCTATAAATCAGCCACTGTCACCTTGCTTTTTATTTGCATTTAAGGAGTTAGTTTATTAACAACACATCCCTGGTGGCAAAAGATTTGACTGCTCCTACAGATTGATTGATTTGCTGCAGTGTGCTGACAATGATTGTTCCATGCAGTTAATTTTAGTCATATATTGAAAATTATAATTTACAAAAAATATGATATATTGAGTGTTACACTTTAGTAAACTGATGTTTGCAGTCACTAGAAAATGTGATACACTGAGTGTACAATCACAAGAAAATCATAATTTGCTTGATTGGTTAGGAAAAATCAACATATATGAAGCAAAACAGTTTCATTTTTTCCAATAGATATATAGTTTTCATACATCTGTATTTTTTTAGATTTATATATTAATTTGATGATCACTTGCATGATGCAGAACACAATCATAGAAATATGATTATATTTGCCTTTGTGTGTATTTTCAGAAATAATAGAGGGAAATCACCACTTAACTATAATCGGAGACGAGCTGCAGAACGAATTCCCTATAGATCGAGGATCTCGTCCACTGGTCGTCGGATTAAAGGCCGCGGTAGCATAGTAAGTGCAGTCGGAGATGTAGAGCTTAGTGCCCCTTTATATCTATTCCACTCTTTTAGTGTTTTTTTGATGGCCATCATAATTTAAGCACAGCTAAATTTATTTTTCACTTTTTTTATTGTTTTATTCCTTTTTGATGACTTTAAAAAAAAAGTGACTGAAAGATTAACATTTTTCAGTTGTAAGTACGCTTTTATTTTAAAACTGCTATAAATAGGTTTGCACACCCCTTTCAAAAAATTTGGAATCTCTTATTTACATAGGATATGGTGTGGATTGTAACCTATGTGAAAGATAAAGTATTTATGCACCATGACACATGCCAGCATGGATTAATGAGATTATTTAAATCCAAAATTTACATTAAATTTAACGTTAATTAATTAAAGTAAATTAATAATAAATTTTCATTTTTTGTGTGTGAATTATTAACAGTTTTTAGTTATCCACAACTTTCCCGACCTTTACATAAAAAATATATTTTAAGGTTGGTGACATTTGTAAATCCTCATGGTTTTGTGGTCAACTACCAGTTTTGTGAATTTGTGACTGAGAAAGTATATTTGCTTTGAGCTGCATGGTAGAAGTTAGTCAATTTTAGAATATCACATAAACATGGGTACTTGAAAGTAAGATTGGATTATCAAAAATCTATGTTAAGGAGGCGATCATATGGATTAGAATTGCTGCAAATATTTTCTTTTTCCAGCTTTGACTGGTGTGCTTTGCCAACATTTTTCTTTATATTTCTTACTCTAAAAATCAGAATAAATGTGTTTCATTAAAATCTTAATCATTATAAATATTTTAATAGTTTTATTCTTTTTAATTACATCTGGATAAATTACAATGATTTCTCTGTTCATATGAGTTTAGACAAATTAATTTTTGTAACCTAATAATTAGGTGTGCATATATTGCATAAGCAGAAAAAAATTCAGTTTAATTTTTAAAAATATTTTTTTATTAAAATTCTACACATTTGTTACATATTTTTGTTGTTGTTAGTATTACAGTATCTTAGCTATAAAAAGAATAAAAAAATAATTAATATAAAAAAGAGAAGTGAATATTAAATAAAGCTTTGTATACATTTTATTGTAGTCTGCCAGAAAAAGTCCTCCCAAGTTCATCTTTTGTATACACAAAATATCTTTGAAATAACTCATACCTTATTCTGAATAATTCTACTGTTTTTACCCCGTTACTGTTGTCCCCAAGTTAACTCATCCACCAGTAATGTCACCTATCCCATGCATCACAAGTTTTCTCATTCTCAGGTATAAAGTTGTCTATATACCATGGAACCCGAATAAACTCGTCATAATGCTGTAAAGTGTTGAAAATGGACAATATCGTAAATTAGACTGTGTAGGGAAGCTATTGTGACAGCCAGCATAAGGCAACAGCCAATAAGGAAACAGAAGAAGTCATGACCTAAAAAACTAAATTCACAGTCTTGTGCATGTTTTTATTCGTTTTGAGATTTTTCTTGATTTTTTTGAATAAATAAGTAAAATAATTATAAAATCAGAAAATAAAGGTTTCAGGAAAGATGAGTAAACATAAATTATCAAAACTACAATTTGAAGTCTGTCGTTTGCGGATGAAGGTGATGGCAAATAGTTCAGAGAAAAGTGAATATGACAGTGATGTTGATACAAATAAGGAGTCAGATTCAGATGAATCCAATGATGAGGTGAATGTCGAAAGAGATGACAGTGAAAATAATGTTGGACCTGGTGTTTACAACGAATTTGATTGGAGAAGCGAAGACTTCACCAGACACTCATGGCAAGTGTTCACAGGAACACCTGAATTACAGGTGAACATAGCCAACTCCACAGATCCTTTGTTCTACTTAAATGCTTTTTATTATTGATGAGATGCTTGAAGTTGTTGTAACAGGAGAGCTTCACAAATGGCAGTGTCTGCACACAGAGCACATAGAAAGAACAAGGCTAAGCAAATGGATTGATGTCAGTGCTAATGTCAGTGCATGTTCTTATTGCAGCCTACTCCATCTTACATTTTCCTATGTACATACTGGCAAATCCACTGAAATCTGCACCAACTTGAAGATGCAAGGTTTGTAGCAAGCAGCCACATCAGGATAGTAAGAAGTTTTGTTAGGAAACAAGATACTATTGCCCAGAGTGTGTTGTTGGGCTTTGTGCCACGCCTTGTTTTGGTGTTTATCATACCAAATACAACTACTAAAGAACATATATATTGATGACACTGTTTTCAATTAGTTATGAACTGTATAAAACTGCTCGTGTTGGTACAAAAAATTATAAAGAAAATTGAATATTTTCTTTTATTTAATTTTTTCTTCATAACTTCTATATTACATGGTAGTATCACTCTAAAAATCATTTCAATTATAACACATCAGATAAAAAAATTAAAAAATACATTATTTTTTAATTATTTTTTGAATTTTTTTCCCACGGTAAAAGGGTTAATTAATATAGAGAAGTCTGGTATGTCTTTTTAATTATAGTTGGATATTGATCAAAACACACAAACAAATAAATAATCAAAATCAGTTAACTATAAGGCACCTATAGGACAATTTTAACCTTGAATTCTTTTAACATTTGGCTGAAAACAAAAATAGCTCTGAATTGTTTGCTCTCTTTTTATTCAATTATTTAAAATTATCTTATTTTAATTGGATATTTATTTGTAACTAGAAAATATTTTTAAAAATTGACAGATTTGTTCTCTTTGCTGTAGCGTTTCCGCTCCCGTAGCCGATCACGCAGTTCTACTCCTCCTCACTGGCGTCGGGAGATGGAGCGTATAGTTAAGCCAACTGGACCAACTCAACCACAGGAAGAAGAGAGATGGGTGAAAGGTGACAGGTTACAGCAAAATGAAAGACAAGGTGTTAAGTCACGGCTTGGAGTACGAGACAATAGAGAAGAGAAAATGTTGCCACCATTGGAAAAACGATTTCAAAAAAGACAATCTGATGAAGAAGAGATGTAAGTATTTGTTTGTGTTCCTCAATAGATTGTTCCTTAAAGACCAAGTGAAATGGAATCTAGGTCAGACATAGTTTGTGAACAGACATAGTTTGTGAATGAAATTTGCCCAGACACACAATCCCCAAGCCCTTAGGGTAAAAGCAAGCAGAAGTGACGTCTGGCATGGGGGGTCAAATGGCCGCCAATATAATTTTCTCTGGTACACTTTATGACTTTGATTCAATTCATGCTACTGACAGCTAAAATTCCTCTGATAGTAGTTCACAAACCATTTCTAATGATGATGGAGATACCAAGGAAAAACAATGACTGACGATAACCATGTCTGGTAAGTTATTTTTCTGATGATAAAGTAACTGTCATTTCAGAGTCATTATTGGGTCAATTTCCCTAAATATTTAGTAAATGGGGCAGAGCAGTTTGAGTCATATTACTGTAAAAAAAAAAAACCTTCACAACATTTTGACTTTTTGGTTTTTAAAATGCACAATGCTTAGAGCTTGTTAATAATTTGATGTTAGCAGAAATCTTAACAGGTGTGCCAAACATAGAAAGTAGGGTGGATACAGAAGCAGTCAATGCATTTGTGATGTGTTTTTTTTTTAAGCTTTTACATTTGGGGAATGGATTTCTTAGAGAGTATTTGAATTTAGTTTTAATAGAACTTTTGATAGAACTTTTGATAGAACTTTTGATAGAACTTTTGCAGATTTAGTACATGGGATGAAGATTGGCAAAACAGCAGAAGTAGATGCAGCTACAATGCATTTTGGTTTTGGGAAATTGGAATACATATACTTTGTGTGTATTAGTATTTGGTTTTATACTAAATATGTAAATGCGGTATGTGTGTGTGGATTAAGCAATGCAAGAGTAGTCAGTGAATTTGCGATGTGTTTCTTGTTTCACTTTTTAAAGGGGAAATGCTTGTGTACATAGAGCACATTAATATTTGGTTTTGATAAATAGTTTTGAGAGAGAGGGGGGGAGATTGAGTTTATTTTCTACTATAACCTTATGAGGTCATTTATACTAGCTCTTGTACAGAGAACTTTCAAGGCTCTATTTTCCTAACTTAGGTTTACATGTATAATAATTCTTAATAGCCATCACTGCAAATACTTTGAAACTTTCTATAACATCTTACATATAGGTGATCATCTGATCTTTGAATGTTTGCCTGGCAAGGTGCAATCTTGATTTCTGAGATTTAAATACAAAAGCTCAGCTTATTTCCTGCAATGACCTTCATTGTCACCCCTCCATTCTTTCCTGGTCACCACTAACAACATGACAGACAGAAAATTCATATGACATTTTATTTATAAATTTTTATTCCCAAGTCGAATGATTAGCTGCCAGTATTAGTGCAGATGAAATCACTGAAAGTCAGCATATTATATTTAAACTAGGTACCAGTACTATCAAAAATGTTATCAAAACAGGATAGTGTGGTATTGTATCATTGAACATTGTATTGTGTATTTCAGTTGTAAACCTAATCATGCAATTGTTTATTTTGCTGAAGTATTTTACTCAAAGGTTTAGTTTTAAAAGAATGTCATGCTGAAAATAAATCTTTTGCTCAATTTGCAGGGAGGAAGACACTGATCGAAGGAAGGACAGCAGAAAGTAAGTACTGATTGTTGTTGTTTCTACTATGTAAATCTTCTTCCCTCCTTCCTCCCCTTCCCCCCAATCCCTGCAAGCATTTATAACTGTTTTAATCAGGTCATGGTCAAACCACCAGCAGTTCTGACAACCCTATCTTGTCAAGAGAAGATAATTGCAGTCTAGATTTTGAACTGCAGTTCATTAAGTCTCTATAATAAGTTTTCACAAAATGTCAGTTATTCTTTTTTCTTGAACCCACAAGTTCATGTTGCCACAATGTTGCAAAATTTTGAAGATCCTTCCTCCCACTTCTTAACTTCTTTAGCCTATCTTTGTTGAAAATCTTGAGAGTTGGTCTTTTCAGGCCTTGCTACATTGTAGTGTGTGCACATTTCTCCCATTTTATTGTGGTTGTTGATCTTGTTTAGTATATCTGCCATGACTGTTGACTTGTATGTGTCCAGGATAAGACAGCTCCTACAATTGTGACACTTGGTAACGACACCAGAAAGAAATTTTTTTCTCTTTTGAAAAAGTTATTCGAAAGACTTTCAGATTGTTTATGTTTGATTCAGAAAGTGAATAAGATATTGACAAAAAAATAAAGGTCTGTAAAGTTTCTTGAGGTACTGAACATTATTTAGGAAGTTTTTTAATTTAACATTTTAAAAAATTCAAACTGAAATGAATCTTTTAAATAAGTGAAGTTAGTTAATGTAGGTATTCCAAACATATTTTTTAAAATCATTATTAATACTTTAAAAGTAAATAGACAGATAGAACCACCAAAGTTCTGAACCGCAGGCCTTGTAAATTTAATAGTATTTGCATTATCAACTCACTCTTATATTTATTATGGAAAAATAAGCTTGCAAAATACAGGTAATAAATAAAATTCACTCATGTCTATCAAAATTTTAAAAAAGAAAAGATAATCTGGTAAAAATAATAACTACATTTAAAAAAAAAATCTAGTGATATACTCATTGTTTACACTGGGCCCTGCTAGTGCAGTAATGGATGAAAAAGTGGTCTCGTGACCACAAAATAAAAAGAATTAAAAACAAATAACATCCAATCCGAATAAACGAAATACATTATATTGCAAATAAATCTTTCCCCTATTGAATGATACAAAACTTAAGCTAGGAATAAGGCAGTAATAAATTCAGAAAGTTATTTTTTGTGTTCACCCTCAACGCCTTAAAAGACAAACGCTACCGTAGGCCTATAGACACGGAAAATTTTTATTTATCGGTTAAACGAAAAAATATAAGCTATAAACTGAAAATAATTGATTTAACTTATCAACTAACATCCTCAAACAGAGTGATGCACGAGAATGCAAAGTAGAAAGTGGTTCAATGTTGCAGAGTTGAACACTATGGTACTCGATAAAGTCTGCCATTGTTGTTGACAGTCTTCGGTGATTTCGGTCACTGACTACAGTTCTTTCAATGCACTTCGGTACGCGTGCAGTAGTTTTTGTCTCAAACAAACTATATAGACTTATAGATGAAGAATTTTCCTATTTTCTGGTATCTTTTAAGGCTGCTGTATTATCGGAATCACCAAGAACGTAATTTAAGAAAATTTAAGTTTAATCATATTTCACTTTATCTTGAAATTCCCGCATTATTTAGTATGGAAATGAACCTTGTTCTCTCCCCTACATGAAAACCGTTGTTATTTATAGATTACTATGCCTCAGCGCATCCCCATGGACCGAGAAAGAGTGCATGTGTTAAGCGTTAGCGCTGGTCAAGTTTTGACGTCTTGGTCAAAAAGTCGCTTGGTTGGTAACTTCTGAATAACTTCTTATTACTTTTTCACAATTATTTACTAAAACAAAAAACACAGAAAGACAGAACAGAGAACAAACATTTGTTTCATGTGCTTTTATTTTACAAAGCTTCAATATACAGAGGAAACATGAGTGTCGAAAATGTAGAAAAATTGACAAAACAATGTCCCAATCGGCCATTCAGTGATGTTTGGAATACCTAGTTAATGTCTGTCATTAACAGATAATTTTGATTTACTAGATAGTCACTATAGTTAAATGCTTTGAGGTACAGATTTAATCATTTTGGGCAGATGTCATCAGCTATAGTTAAATAAAACTTAATGTTATATTTTTGTAAGAAATTACTTGTAAGTTGAAGTAATTCCAAAATAGCAACATTTTACATTTTACATGATACTTTGTTTAACTGTGGGAATACAAAGGTTGAAAGTTTCTAATTAGATGTAGGAATAGAATGGTTAAAGATATCTGATCAAATATAGGAATATTAAAGTTAAAAATATCTAATTAGATGTAGGAATATAATGTGTTGTGATTTGCAAAAACAAGGCTAAAGTGAAAAAATTCAAAAGTGGGTTTTTCTAATTTATTAAAATTCAGAATCTCATGTCTATTTTTAAAAAAAAAAATTATGTCAGATAGTTTTTTTCATTATACATTTTTTAAAGTACATACCCCCTGAACTAAGAGAAATCGTACAAACCAAAATTATGATATTTAAGTGCTTTTTACATGAAAACTAGAATTTCTGTGGAAACTGACTGGTGCTGTTAACTTCAGAAATGTTTGATTACCTCCTAAAAAATGAAAAGTTAGAAGAGAATTTTCATTTACCTACAAATATAGTTATACAGGATATACTATAAATGAAATTTAGCGAAACTTTTCCCATTTGTAGGTATATGACTCTATATAACCTTACTATATCAATCTAATCAATTATTATCCTACAAAACGTATTAAAAAGATGTTTTAATCATATCTTGGTTTGTATTTGTTGCATAAAGACACACACGAAAGACAATAGAATGTTTAGTGACAAATACTAAGCTATTAAGTAGGCCTACACTTACAATGAAATTTAAGGCTGTGTTGAACGATGAATATCATTGTAGACCTACTGCTTAATATGTAAGCATTATTTAATACCTCTAATTTAAATTTGAAAAACAGATCTTGAGGTATAAATTTTATTAAAATTATATAGGTTAACAACATGCGAATTGATCAAACGACAGTTCTACCCAATGATAATAAGTAAAAGTGCACAAATCTGTTGCTTCATCGGCTGCTTGAATATTTTCATCGTCACTGCTGCTACATCAGAAATGTCAATATTATTGTCAAAAACACTTTTGTTCCGCAGTCTAACTAATGCAGCAGACGACATATGAGTGGTACATGCCATCGAAGCTTACTTCCGATTAGTATCAACTCAATACTAGCTTCTAAAACGAATTAATGTACACCCCAGATAGCATATTTTGCACAGTTATAACATTATTTTATAGACAGATTCTGCACTACCATAAATAAATTACTATTGCACACTAAAAAATAAAGTTTAAATCCTGAAATTAATTTTAAAACACACAAGGCCAAAGTCAGAACGAAGCAGGCAAAGCACCATAACAATGAATTTTGTTAGGTGACCTCATGTCCGATTCATGCGCAGCCACATGTCCTATTTATTATAAATAGAAACAAAGAGCCTTCTCACACATGGTGACATGCGTGCACCTCCAATCGCTATAAATACCATGCAAACAGTCGTGTTAATAGGGATGAAGTAGTGTGATGCTGGATCAAAGAGTTGATCCCCCCCCCCCCCAGTAGTCATTTTACACTTTAAAAAGCTATAATCACGAGTTCAAACAACAAGGAACTCTTGGATTATTGAAAAATAATGATTAATAAAGTGATTTTTAAAATAAAAATAATCCCAAAATTGATTTTTTAAAAATTTGCAACTACAAATGGCTGTAGCGCAAAATCAATTATAGCAACTTTAGCCTTGTTTTTGCGTAGTGACACAAATGATTAAATATATCTGATTAAGTATAGGAATACAAAAGTTAAATGTATAAAATAAATGTTAATGCTTTAAGATTGATTCAGCAAAAAAATTCTTTGAATAATTTTTTTTTCTATATTTCCTCATTTTTTTAAATTGAAATCTTCTAAAATTATTTGATTTGTTTACGTAGACACTCAAAAGAGCAGAAAGAAGATCAACAAAGTAAGCATAAGAAACGAAATAAAGAAGAAAAGATTCATGAAATAAGTAATGATCGTTCCAGGAAAATAAAAGAGAAAGGTAGAAAAGGTGGTGATGAGTCTGATAGAGAAGAGAAGAAAGAGATCAAAAGAAAAGAGCAAAGTCAAAGAGAATCTGTCCAAAGTAGTAGCAGTGATAACAGTAGCAGTAGTGAATCAGAGGATGAAAAGAAAAAAAAGAGAGAGAAGGAAAATGAGAAACCCTCAAAATCTGAAAAGAATACTAGTAAAAGGGATGACAATGAGGAAAAGACTAGCAGAAATGATCGGTCCAGAAAAGACAAAGATGAGCAGCTGGAGTGGAAGACAGAATCTGTTTCAAGAAAACCCTTGAAGAAAGAACATAACAGGCAGACAAGACAAGCCAGTAGCTCATCTTCTTCTGAAGAAGAACAGGACAACCAGGAAACACATTTAAGACAAAGGAAAGATGTTTCAGCTGGAAAAGAACAAACGAGATCTAGAGTACAGCGAAGATCAAGCTCCCAAGATTATGTAAAGGCAGATAACTCTAGTCGAACTACTGGATCTAAAGGGGAACAAGAGCAGAGACGCTCAAGATCTCGTTCTACAGATAGGAGAAGACAACCACTGCAGCGACAAAACCGTTCAGCTGAAAGGAGCAGTAGGTTTTCAAGAACAGAAAATAATTCATCTCGTCAAACTTTACGACATCGATCTCGATCTCGATCGGAGAGTGGTAGGCGGCGATCTCGCTCCAAAGAAAATCGTGACCGACGTCGCATGTCTCCTGAAAGACGAACCAGTTATGGAAACAGATATAGAAGAGAGAGTTCAGGTGGACGCAGGAGTCCAATGAGCCGTAGGAGTCCACCTGGTCATCGTAGTCCACCTAATCGACGAAGTCCTCCAGGTCAGCGTAGGAGCCCACTGAGGAGGGATTCTCGTGGTTTCCGTTCACCTCCTATGCGCAGGCACAGAGGTAGATCATCTTCAAGCTCTTCTGATTCTGATTCTGACTCTGATGCTGAACGTCGGAGAAGACGGGAGATTGAGGCACGCAGAGCACTTTTATTGAGGTGAGTTTGTCTTACCTGGAGTTTTTAGACTTTAAAACTCATATTTTTGTTGAGAAAAAATCATAATAACGGTGTGTATTAAATCCCTTACAAAATGTACATGGTTACATTGACTTGATTTCAGTGTGTATGTAGGCATGCATGCTTGCAGGTGTGGGGTGTTTGTTTATTTTCTTTTTACCCTTCTTTAATTAATTGGTTTCAATGCTGGCATAATAGTAAACTTAAATTTGATTAGGATAAATTATTAACAATTCTAGAAATACTCAGAGATAAAATTTTGGGAAATCTGCATATTTATATTTACTTTTGGTTATTCCCCACCACCACCACCAGATTTATAGATCGTTTATTTACTTAATGTTATGCTTAATTATCTTTACAAGTCTTTAATATAAACAAAAAATAAACAAATTTTAATTATAGAGTTTTTTACATTGGTAATGTCATATTTTGAAAGGAGTAGTATGTTTATGTGAATTTTTGTAGCAAGCAAAATGTATTTCGCAAATCTGAAAGTCCACCACCAACTCATTGGAAGCCTGGACAAAAGCCACTGACTGGCAAGCTTGGGCCAAGCTCTTCTCTTTTGCAGTAAGTGTTTGTCATTAGAGCCTTTATTTGTTTTTGTATTTTCTACTTTGTACTGTCTGTGTTATGGGTTTATTCGGAGCTGATTATAGCATTTTATTAAGATATTCTCATTACTTAATTTTTTCTTACAGTTTGTATGAGTTATTTGATAACAATATATTTAAACAAGTCTCAGGTAAATCTGCTTTGTTACCGAGGGGACTGTATTTCAGAAGACAAGGGAGTGCCTGCTCAGCAAACTTGCATTTGACAAAACAAAATGTTCCTTAGTAGTGTACTAATAACAATACATTTAAACAAACTAGTATAAATTCCATTTGGAACTGTTACTGAGGGGTCTTTATTTTGGAAAACAAGAACAACTGTTGACAAAACCTAAATTTCCTTGGTAGTGGGAAGTCAGGTTGGAGGAATAGGAAATGTTTGAGGTAAATGTCAAGGAAAATAATTTATTTTTTAGCAGAGCTCATTCAAAAGTGTATTGCAAACACATCCACTCATATTATTTTTTGCACTCACACCATTTTGAATTTCCTATTAGTTTTGGTTTTTTGTGCACAGAGAGAAGAAGGCTCAGATTGAGGAGGCTTTAAACCAGCAAGCTCTGGCTCTGGGAGAGATTTCACTCCCTGGAGAAACAAGTACACAGACATTGCAACTGAAAGCTTCTGAGGAAAAAATTGCAACAACAACCATTGAGGAGCCAGCCAAAATAATGTATGATCTTGAAGCAGGGGAACCTATCTCTACAGTGCCAGTCAAGCCACCCCAACCTGAAATGAGTAGAGGTCGGATGCCAAAGTCCTCCTCAAAAAGTTCCAGATCATCATCAGAAAGCTCTGGTTCCTCAAGCAGTACCTCCAGATCCCCTCCCAGAAAAAGGTCATCACCACACCAGGACTCTGACACTGAATTGAAAAAGGAAAAGAAAGTAGTAGAGGTAAGGAAGGAATTATTGGGTTAATGAGTATATAATGAATTAAAACAAGAATGAAAAGTCTAGGTTACAAAAGGAATAATTGGGTTGATGGGTGTATAATGAATTAAAACAAGAATAAAAAGACAAGGTTAAGAAAGGAATTATTGGGTTGATGGGTATATAATGAATTAAAACAAGAATGAAAAGTCTAGGTTAAGAAAGGAATTATTGGGTTGATGGGTATATAATGAATTAAAACAAGAATGAAAAGTCTAGGTTAAGAAAGGAATTATTGGATTGGTGATGATTATGTAATGAACTGGAAAAACATAATAAAATGGTGTAATTAAATAAGGAATTGAAAAAAGAAAAGAAAGTGTTAGAATTTAGGAAGGAATTATTGGGGTGATAGATGTCATTTAATTAATTCATAACAAGAAAAGAAAGTGATAGAAGTAAGGAAGGAATTATTGGGGTGATGTCATTTAATTAATTCATAACAAGAAAAGAAAGAAGTTAGGAAGGAATTATTGGGGTGATGTCATTTAATTAATTCATGACAAGAAAAGAAAGTGATAGAAGTAAGGAAGGAATTATTGGGATGATAGTTGTCATTTATTAATTCTTAACACGAAAAGTAAGTGATAGAGATAAGTAAGGAACTATTGAGGTTGTAATGTAATAAACTGAAAAAAGAAAAGAAAGTAGAGGTAAGAAATTATCCAGATGTGTGTTGGCATATATAGAATTATTGAGATGATGATAAAACACTGTGTACCATAATCAGTTTAGTTTTCAACACTTTTTTCAAGTTTCAAGTCAGTGTTTCCTGAATGCAATAACCCTATTTATAATTTATTTGGAATCTGCAATAGCATTGCAATTATTATTCCACATGTTAAAAAATTATATAAAACCAAGTCCTCAATTTGGTTGAACTTGTTGCTCAGAAAATATTTAAGAACATTATTGCAGATTATAGGAAAAATATTTCATATATTAAATTTAAAGCTAAATATTTGTATTATATCTTTTTATCATTCATGTGTTTTGACAGGAACGAGTCAAATGGCAGCCCCCACCTGAACCTGAAGATATGGAACATGATGAAGAGGAAGAAAAATCTTTAGAGCCACAGGTATCTTTAATGTTTCCAGAAAAATGCCTTGACAGCATTTGTAATTAAATCAGGCTTTATAGTAGTATCTCAAGAATGTTGTCACCTGTATTCAAGAATTTGTCATTAGATCAAGCTTTATACTAGTATCTCTGTGTTGTCTCCAAAACACATTCAAGTATTTGTCATTAGATCAAGCTTTATACTAGTATCTCTATGTTGTCTCCAAAACACATTCAAGTATTTGTCATTAGATCAGGCTTTATACTAGTATCTCTGTGTTGTCTCCAAAACACATTCAAGTTTTGTCATTAGCTTAGGCTTTGTTTCAATGACTCAAATACAAGTATTTGTCATTAGATTATGCTTTATAGCAATATTTCAAGAATGTCTCCAAAGCTGGTTTCACATTTTTGTCATTAGGTTTTGCTGGCTATCAGTTTCTCAAGAATGTTGTCACCAGTGTCATTCAGGTGTTTGTCATAAAACCATAGTCAAGTGTACCATTAGACCACACTTTATAGTGATGCCTCAAGAATGCTGTCTCTCCAAATACCCACAGAAAATACAATTTGTGTTTCAGTTACTTGTACCTGAGAAGGGTGTTGAGAGTCCTTCAATACCCGTCTTAGCATCTCCGGCTGTATGCATTAAGACTCCCCCATTACCATCCATAGAGAAAGTTGCTGTTGTTGCATCAGAAATGGCCAGGTAGGTGTGTAAGAATACAGAAATCTCACTGATATATGATATTCTATTGTGATTTACTATAAAAGGTAGAAATTTTGTTATAGTTTAATTACTGTTCATGTCTGTTTCTTTGTTGGCATTTACTCCAATTTAGTTTATTCATCAGATGGGATCTTGAGTCTGTAATACTTTCTTTAAGGCTAATTAACCTTTACCGGGCGGGCGTTTTCCCTTTTTTAAATCTCTGTGCAGGCAAGAATTTTCAGGATTTCAGTGAGATTTAGGGTTATGTTAGTAAAAACGTCATATCTTAGGTATTAGTGCATATATTTCAATGAAATAAAATGCAGAATGAAAGGAAATGAAAGCAGCTTTATTAATATCCTCAATTGAAGTATACTTTCAGGTGTTAAGTTTGAATCCATGCATGAAAATATATATTTACACACAAAAAAATATCCAGTTATTGTCCGCTACAAACACTATGTACATGCACTTTGTTTATTGCCAGGAACACTAATCTGTCGTCAGACAATCAATACATCTCTTTTTTCGGCAGGTTGTGAATTCCTATCAAAATCATAAGTCCAATATAAGCCTTAATTTTAGTGGCATTAGTTTACTTCCAACCTGGATCGCCATTTTGTTTTACCGCAATTTTCGGATGTGCGTACTCGTTTGTTTATTCTGCTGTCTTTGTCAAATGTTTCTTCTTTGAAAAACTGGTAGAAGAAAGCCAGCTGAGTACTATCATTAGTTACAGTCACATTTGGCCCCACTTTTGTTATAAATTCCGATATATTCAGTGCTAAAGAACTACTATTCCAACCTTGTGCATCTCCAGATACCCCTTCCCCCTACTCGTTCGAGAAATCGTGAGACTTCTGGTGTCTACAGGAAGTCTAATGTTTCTACAATGATTCATACGCATTTTGAAATGTTTTCTCCTTGCTGCGTTCATTTTTTCATAAAGTTTTCTTTGTTTTTCGCGTTTGGTGTTTCAAATGGATTTCTTAGAATCATCGAGTGATAGTGAGGAGTTTACTGGATTCAATTTATCGGATAATGAGGTAAGAGAAGTTGATTTTGAATCAGACGATAGGATTAGAAGTGACATTAGCGTCAGTAGCATGCACATGTAACATCTTTCAAATTTTGGAGGAGAGTGCATCAGATTCTGAAAATATCGAAGAGGAGTAGGGGGAAGGGGTATCTGGAGACACACACGGTTGGAATAGTAGTACTTTAGCACTGAATATATAGGAATTTATAACAGAAACAGGGCCGAATGTACTCAGCTGGCTTTCTTCTACCAGTTTTTAAAAGAAGAAACATTTGACAAGATAGCGGAATGAACGAACGAGTACGCATGTCCGAAAATCGTGGAAAAAAACAAAATGGCGATTGAGGTTGGAAGGAAACTAATGCCACTGAAATTAAGGCTTATTTTGGACTTTATGATTTTGATAGGAATTCACAACCTGCAGAGAAAAGAGATGTATTGGTCGTCTGATGACAGATTAATGTTCCTGGCGTCAACAAAGTGTGTGTATATAGTGTTTGTAGCTGACAATAACTGGACAATAATTTTTTTGTGTGTAAATATATATGTTCATGCATGGATTCAAATTTATACCTGAAAGTATACTTCAATTAAGGATATTAATAAAGCTGCTTTCATTTCCTCTTATTTTGTATATTATTTTTCATTGAAATATATGCACTAATACCTAAGATATATGATGTTTTTACTAACGTAACCCTAAATCTCACTGAAACCCTGAAAAATCTTGCCCTTCAGAGTTAGAAAAGGAAAAACGTGTGCACCTTAAAGGGTTAAATGAAAGACCTAAGAAATATTCACTAAGCAACCTTTAATATATATATATATATATATTTATTTTTACAGTTCTAACAATCCTAGACGAAAATGAAATCTTATAATTTATTGATATTTCTAATAATTTCTTTCAGATTGCTTATTATAACAAATATGCACCACCTGCAAGTGCAGCTAATACAGCATAATAATGTTACAAAGAATGCAAAGTAATTTTAGTTCCTTTTTAATTTTTTTCTACAGAAAGCGTGAGGATGTGAATCGAAACAATGTTTCTGCCATCCCACTCCCACCAGGTCAGTCCTCATCACTGTTGGCTGCATCACCATCTAAGTCCCCATCTGACAAAGATGTGTGTCCTCCGACCAATGGGAACCAGGAAAGACAGAGTAGTGCATCATCTCCCTCTTCAAGCAGTTCAGGTTCTGACTTCAAATTGGATGGCCGGATACGGTCAAAGTCAAGGTCAAAATCACCTACATCTGCCCCCCAGCCAGATAAGTCGAATGTCAGTGATGTACAGTATGCCAGATCACCATTATATTCTCCAAGTTCTGCCCGATCACCATTATATTCACCAAGTTCTCCACGCTCACCGTCACCACAAAGTACACAAATCGCAAAAGAGACAGAAACTGAACAAGAGACAATTGTTGCTTCTGACATCCCGGAGAAAAGCAAGGAGATACTTCTTGATAATGTGATTAACACTTCAGGTGATAACCTTGAGAAAATTGAGGATAATCTGGAGAAAGAGAAAGAAAACATGGAGACAAACACAAAAACAGAAACAGTGAATGATAGTCTTGAAGAGTTGCAGTTGTCCAGCCAAGATCAGGCGAAGACAGACATGATGGTCCGGCCACAAGGAAAGCCTCTATCACGTTGGGATGCTAAGCTAAAGCCTGGAGAGAAGATACCAGAGGAAGTGAAAGGTGAAAAGAAGAAGGAGGTTAAGAAACCCAGGACAAAACATGAATCCCACAGTGGCAGCCACACAAGTAGTAGTAGTAGCAGCAGCAGTGACAGTGATACTGACTCTAGTGCCAGCAGCAGTGGCAGCAGTGGTTCTTCGTCATCCAGTCCAGGGAAGAAAAAACCAGTAAAAAAGCCTCGATCAAACTCTCCTGACAAAAAGCCAGTCAAGAGCAGAGCAAAGTCTCGTACACCAGTGAGAAAAAGTCCTGTCAAAACAAAATCCAAAACTAAAGATACAGATAGGTCAAGATCGAGGTCACCAAGAAAAAGTTCACGATCTCCAAGGCGTCGTTCAAGGTCACCAAGAAGAGGGTGGTCTCCAAAGAGAATTCCAATTCGACGACGATCACCATTGCGGAGGTCACCAATACAAAGGTCACCAAGACGTTCTTTATCAAGGAGATCACCACGTAGAAAACTGTCACGGTCACCTCGCAGAATTGTACCAGAACGTGAAAGCCGTCGACGTTCAAATTCACCAAGACGTAAATCTGTTTCGAGATCTCCAAGAAGAAAATCTCAGTCAAAATCACCTCGACGCAGATCACCATCCAAGTCTGGCTCCAAGACAACACTGCGTAAATCACGCTCCAAGTCACCCATTGTCTCAAAAAGAGGAAGGAGTTCACGGTATGGTATAGTAACACTTAATTAATGCTTGAGTGCTAATTTCTTCCAAATAGATGCTGCAGAATGATATAGCACAGTAACAATTTAGCCCTTGAATGCTAATTTCTTCAAAATAGATGCTGTTGAAATGTGTAACATAGTAACAATTAATCATTAAGTTTCAATTTCTTCCAAACAGATGCTGCAAAATAGTAGCAACCCATGACCCTTATTACTTCTAAATAGATGTTGCAGATTGGTAGAACAGTAACAATTAAACCTTGAGTGCTAATTTCTTCCAAATATATGTTGCATTATGGTATAACTTAGTAACAATTGATTAAACCTTGAGCCCTAATTTCTTTTAAATAAATGTTGCAGAATGGTATAACATACTTACATAGTAACAATTGAACCTTGAACCCCAATTTTTTCTAAATAGATGTTGCAGAATGGTATAACTAGGTAGTCCTACTAATTTTTTTCTAGTTAATATTGTAGAAATCTTTTCTGCTCTAAATGTGTGATCTGATAAAATACAGTAATGTACAAAAAGTTATGATGATAGCTATAAATACTTTTTGAGATTTCATTAATTCAACGTTGCCATTTGTGATCAACATTTTTTTAGATGTAATGAATGTGTGATTTTTCAAAACTTTATTCCAAGTAAAATAAAAACAACAATGAAGCACAGTCCAAAAATTCTAATAAACATTGTCACAAACAACAAGAAAAAACAGATACAGATATAATGCAAAATTGACATTTCGGTTTATTACAAATTGCAAAACATGCTTTCATTTCATAAAATTGCTCACAAACTGCAACAAACAGGAACGAACAAAGCACAACCAGAATGCATATTATAAATCATTTGCCATTTGTATTTAATGCCTGATTTTTTTCCAAAGGCATTGCAAAGAAAATGTAGAAATTATTAGAAGCTGAAAATGATAATTTCAGCAAATTTTAACCAAAACAAAGCATTACCCAATTTGAATACAGAAAACTTAAACGTGCAAATTGCTTTAACTCTATAACCTATACATCATACAGAGTTGGTTCACATATCAAAATTATCAGCAAACTATACTCTGTCTAAATATATAAAGATAATTTGTGTTTAATCATATATTAATTTACATTTTACTGTATAATTTTTATTTACAAAGAAAATGACAATGGATCGATGGTCACATCTTGGAAACTATATGTAACACAATTATGGTTCACTATTAAAATGATCAGCATGATGTTATCCATTTATTTAAAGAATAGATAAGTCATGTATAATTTTTTTTTCATTTTATTTATTTATTTTCACAATACTATCTTTTATATTTTAAAATAAACTCTAAAAATGTATACTTGGTATAAAAGCATACTATATGCATAAGTCATAGACATAAAAACATGTTTGACACATATGCAAATTTGCATATGTAACGGGATGACGTTGGAACTACCTAGTATAACTTAGTAACATTTAATTAAACCTTGAGCCCCAATTTCTTCTAAATAGATGTTGCAGAATGGTACAAGTTAGTAAAAGTTAATTAAACCCTGAGCCCCATTTTTTTCATTGAAATAGATGTTGCAGAATGGTATAACTTTGTAACAATTAATTAAACCTTGAACCCCAATTTCTTCTAAATAGATGTTGCAGAATGGTATAACTTAGTAAAAGTTAATTAAACCTTCAGCCCTCTTCTTTTTCATTGAAATAGATGTTGCAGAATGGTATAACCTAGTAACCTAGATTGAAGTGGTTGCTGCTAATTCATCTCTAACTATTTTTATTTCTGCTTAATTTGAGGCATACCTTTAGAGTAGCTTGTGTTCTGTATTTACAGTTTATTTGTCCTCTCTGGTAGATTTGATTCTTTATATTTTATTTTAAAATTTATTTATGCTTTAAAGAATCGTTTACCTTGAATTCACTTACCATGTCTTATCTTTATTTGCAATAATAATGTTGTTTGGACTGCTACGGTTGTTGCCAGGAGCCCAAGTCCACGTTCAAGGCTTCGAAAAAGTCCTTTAGGTGTTTCAAACAGAGGTGGTGCAGCAACACGACGTGTTCGGAAGAGGTCAGCCTCCATCAGTAGCAAAAGCAGCAGTGATCACAGTCCGAAAAGAAAGCACTCAAAACATGCTTCATCTTCATCTTCATCATCATCTTCATCTTCATCTAGTGGCTGAGGCATGTGACAGTCACTTAGCATTGGCTTTCATTTATTAAAATAATCTATTTTTAATAAGCCTGAAGCTTTTTGTGCTTGTTCTAGCCTAAAGCTCAGCTCAATTGGTTTTTTTTTTGTCACATATTAACCAAAACATATATATTTTAACATTTAATATCATGTTTATCATTCATTTATTCATTCTTGTCACCCATATCTTTTAAATACTTTCAGAGTTTAAAGAAAGATACATTTGGAAAACTTGTTATATATGTTGCTTTTATTAGTCTTACCTATGTCTGATTATTTTGGCATGGTTGCCAAAGATCAGATGAGTTCTGCATCAAGCCTCCCAAAAAAGAAAACAAAATTCCCTCAAAAAATTTTAAAAATACAGAATTCACACTCTGAAATAAAAAATGCAAACAAATTCACTTTTACTTTCTGAAAATTCAGGTGAAGGAAATAATTTCCCTTTTGAAATAAATTCTTCTATCTTCAGCAATAAAAATTAAATCCTGAAAATTCTTATAAATAAATAATTATCTTAAGAAATGAGGATTACTTTCAGATGATCTCTCATTTAAATAAAAGCTTATATAATGAAGTACTATTTTGAGGGTTAAAAAATTATAAATATGAAAAAATATTTACCCCTACCACCACCACCCCACACACACACACACTCATTGTAATGACTTGTGAGATGACCAGGAAAAATTAAGAAAAAAATTTTCTTATTATAATTTGATTTAATATATTATTATTATTAGATTTAATGCAATGACCATATTTAAATTTATTGGCTACTATTTGTGAAAGTTTCACTGGAAACAAAAGCATACACACAACAACAATTAGGAAAAAAGTTGTTTACTAAAAGGCAAGACCTACAGGAAGCAGAGAAAATGATCCATAAATGAAAAGTGTAATATTAAAAAAATAATCATTGCTTTTGGAGGATTTTTCAGGATAAAGCCAAAAACCAAGGTAAAGGATGTTACTTATTCCAAGTAATATTGATGTTAGTGTGACAAAGGATTTGTACACACTCAGAAATTTTTAAAGTAAAATAAATGATAATTCAGAATATTATTTACTCTGTATTTATAATTAACCTATACCTTAATAGAAGGGAACTGCTAACGATACATTTTGTGGATTATACAATCTAATGGTTCATGTATCAGTAATAAAATGCTTTTTCGATAATATTTTGGCAAATTGTGTGCATATTTTGTTTTAATGAAGTGCAACTTTTGTTTAAGGTTTAGAAACTTCCTTTAGAGATTTTCTGATTGATGACACTGTATACATATTCCATTGCTGTCACATAATACATTGTGTTGTATAGTTTGAAACAGAAATTTTTTTTCCACGTTCTTGACTTTTTATTTTTTTATAATTGTTTGAGATTACTGTTTTATTTTCCTCCTTTTCCAAATATATTGAATACAAATGAAATATGTATCTAGTAATTGGTGATGTTTGCAGTAGACTGGTCTGCATCACTGGTCTGTTTCTATAATGTCCATGATCTTTTTCACCACGTTTTAGTTAACTCCTTTACAATTACTTGGTGATTTTTTTCACCATCATCAATCTTTTCTTTTCCCACATGAACTCTTTCACAATTACTTGATCTTTTTCACCATCGTCAATCTCTTCGTTTTTTCACATAACTCTTTCACAGGTACTTGGTGATCTTTTTCACCAGCATCAATTTGTTCTTTTCCCACTTGAATTTTCACAGTTACTCATTGATCTTTTTCACCATTGTCAATCTGTTCTTTTTCCATGTGAACTCCTTCACAATTACTTGGTGATCATTTTCACCGTCAATCTGTTCTTTTTCCACATGAACTCCTTCACAATTAATTAGTGATCTTTTTAACCATGATCAATCTGTTCTTTTTCCACATGAACTCCTTCACAATTAATTAGTGATCTTTTTAACCATGATCAATCTGTTCTTTTTCCACATGAACTCCTTCACAATTAATTAGTGATCTTTTTAACCATGATCAATCTGTTCTTTTCTCACATAACTCTTTCACAAATACTAGATGATGCTTTTTTGCCATCATCAATCTGTTCTTTTCCCACATGAACTCCTTTACAATTACTTGGTGATCTTTATTACCATTGTCAATCTTTTCTTTTCCAGGAACTCTTTGCATTTACTCAGTGATCTTTATTACCATTGTCAATCTTTTCTTTTCCAGGAACTCTTTACATTTACTCAGTGATCTTTTTCACCACTGTCAATCTTTTCTTTTCCCAGGAACTCTTTACATTTACTCAGTGATCTTTTTCACCATTGTCAATCTTTTCTTTTCCAGGAACTCTTTACATTTACTCAGTGATCTTTTTAACCACCTTCAGACTTTTCCTTTCTCATATTAACTCCTTCACAGTTACTCAATGACTATTTTACCTGAAGGGGCCATTCATTTACTAAATCAGCAGTTTTTAACCCCTTTCATTCACCTTTAGTTGCATGATGTACATTTCTTTTGCCACCATTTTTTCCTAACTCCTTCTTACACATGTTAGTCTTACACAATTTCAGTTTATTTTCAGCAATTTGTTGAAGTGTGTCACACAATCACTCATTTAAATATTTGTAATTTAATATATAAAATTTTAGAAATGTAATAATAGTAAATATCATTATAGTCTGTCAGCCCTGGACTCCTTGAAGCAAAGATTAAAACTTCAGCAAGATTATTACAGTTTTAAAGATTATTATTACATCTATTCAGATTTTGCCATTTCAATCATTACTTTAGCCAGTGTCAGATTTTTCAATTCTTAAAATGAAAATGAAAATTGAAATATCAATTATAGAAATGTTAGTGCCGTAGATCTTTATAATAATTATTATAATGCTGTGGCACACTGGAATTTCAGGACAAGTGTGTATATTAGTTGACAGGTGTACCCAAATTTTGGACACCTCCCGTCTTTGTGCTTAGAATGTTTGTATCTGTGGGCAGATATACTCTTTGGACAATAAAGATTGGTTTTTATGCTTAGAATGATTCTATCAATAGGCAGATATACCTAAACTTTGTATACCTCCCCTCTTTATGCTTTCAATGTTTGTAATAGTGGGTAGGTAGATATACTCTTCTCTTTATGCTTACATATTAAATGGATGGCCCCAAATCTCCACTCAGTTACAGTCTTGTTACTGTTAAGATGACATTACTTTTCATTACCATTTGTGTATTTTTTACTTTTTTTAGTCCCAGACTTGTGTTATTACTGCAGTGATATAAAAAAAAGTATAAAAATGGGAAGTGTCTCAAACTGGTACTGTTGTATTTGTATAATGATATCAGAAAGAGATACGTGGGGAAAATGTCTCAAATTTGTACTTTGAATTATACAGAGAATGAACAACCATAAAATGTTATTAATGAATCAAATAAAGAATGAATAACCCTTAAATATTACTAATGAATCATATTGAGAATGAATAAATGTTCTTAGTGTTACTAATGAATCATATAATGAATAAATGTTATTAAGAAGTTAAACAGAGAATAAAGAACCATAAAATGCTTCTAATGAATCATACAGAGAATGAATAAATGCTTAATGTTACTAATTAGTTAAACAGAATAAACAACTATACAGTTTTACTAAAGAATCATAAAGAGAATGAATGTTTAATGTTGCTAATGAGTCAAACAGTATGCAACTTTAAATTGTTACTGATGAATCATACAGAGAATGAATAACACTAAATATAAAATGTGATGCTGTCTGAGAAAACCCGGCTACTGTCGCTGATTTTGCGCTACAACCATTTGTAGTCGATTACTCCCCTTTGATAGTCCAGAGAGGTATGTACTTAAAAAAATGTATAGTGGAAAAACTATCTGACATAAATTAAAAATTTTAAAAAAAATAAACATGAGATTCTGAACTTTAATAAATTATGAAAAACCCACTTTTGAATTTTTTAGCCAGGTTTTCCCAGACAGCATCACAAATGTTAATACTGACTCAATGTCTGTTTATTTTTTGAACTTAGCTATAGCAGATTTCATGTAAACAAATGTTTAAGTGCAACAACGACAAATAATTCCCAAGAACTATCACCTGAGTTTGATTCCACTCCTTTCCCCATTTAAACCCTGCTAATCTTAACTTAGATTTTGCCGCAGGTATCAATTTGTATTAAATTCAAAAAACCATTTACTGATATACTGGATGGGTTTATTCAGCTTGCAAGTCCTTTGACTACACTTCATAAGCTCATGTGAAGGGAAGAATTAAAGTGTGGCATCTTGACTTAAAAACCCTAGGTAGTTTCGTGGGCTGCAAATGGTAGATGTTAAGATAGTGGGTTGCAAATGATAGATGTTAAGATAGTGGGTTGCAAATGGCAGATGTTAAGATAGTGGGTTGCAAATGGTAGATGTTAAATTAATGGGTTGCAATGGTAGATGGTTAAGATAGTGGGTTGCAAATGGTAGATGTTAAGAGTTTGGACTGCAAACAGTAAATATTAAGACAATTGGACAGCAAATGGTAGGTGTAAGATAGTATAGTAGGTTGCAAATGGTAGGTGCTAAGACCATGAGCTACAAATGGTAGATGCTAAAATAGTGGGCTGCAACAAAACTAGGATGCAGATTGTAGATGCTAAGACGGTGTGGGCTGGAAATGATAGATGCTAAGAAAGTGGAATACAAATGGTAGCTGTTAAGATGGGGCTGTCAATGGTAGATGCTAAGACAGTGGGCTGCAAATGGATGCTACAACTGCGGGCTGCCATTGGTAGATGTTAAGACAGTGGACTGCAACAAAACTGGACTGCAAATGGTAGATGCTAAGACAGTGGGCTGCAAATATATATATATATATAATTAAGATTTTATAATTAAATAAAATAAAATGATTTTTATAAAAATATTGGGTGAAAGTTTTGTGTATGCATGTTACATTCCAGTATTTGTTTCGAGACCCTGTCTCAGCATGAGGATTTTTAGATTATTAATTTTTAATATTCACCTATGTTGACAACAGACTGGTTGCCAAGATCTACCCTTCAGCCCCTAAATTACCTCCGTAGTTTGGATACCAAATTTTAGCGATAGGCAAACTTGTGTAACAAAGCCCAAACTGGGTGCGTTATCCAATTACAATTAATTATGCATTCAATCATTCATCTTGATTTTATACCCCCAACCCAGTCCCTATTGGTGTTCCTTGCAATAATTAACCAACTACCGTAATTAGACAACAATAAAATATTTATTAATTAACAATTAACAAAAGACAATTCTATACATCCGTTTCCAATACACAGGTCATAGAGCTGAGATTGTCTATTAAGTCGTTTGGGTCACAAGATTCCAGACTAACGTTCAGAGTTTATTGATCTGTACTTAACTCCCACATATCCATCAGTTATGACAGCACTCTTGCTTGACAGTGCGCCGTCAGGCCCGATTGATGGCTGTTACATAACTCGGCTCTTCCGCCAGATGTAAGGACCCCCTCCGTGCGCATCTGATAAGTCTAGGCACGTTGAACGCTTGCACACGGTCTCTACAGAATCTTCATGAAGCTCCAGTATGCTTTGGACTCAAGATAAAAGGCCAGGAAAAGCCAAAGGCTGCAAAAACCCACTCTGAAAATATAATTCGTTTCGTGAGCGACACTCTTATTGACTCGCTGACCCGTACATGAGGCATAGACAAATAGCGCAGCCTATTTACAAATCGACCTTTAATCGTATCTTACATCAAAAGATAAAATAATATACAAATCCAAAATCACGCTCATGCGTGTTACAATTAAACGCAAGAGATTAAATCATTACATACAAAGTAATTATATTTCACAATAAAAGGTAAAATATATGAAATGAGTGATACGACTCAAAATCACTAATATGTGTGTTACAATTACAACAATGCATTTTACACGCAAGTGCATTGAATTATTATATACAAAATACTTCAACGCGTGCAGGTGTTCCAAATACAATTCAGTTAGTTGGCTTCCAAAAGGATGAATTTAGTTTTATACAATAAAGATAAACTATCGCTCCTCAATCTGACACTTATATAGAGGTGCAAATACACCCAAAATCTAGCATATTATATAGCCACAAGTTAGGAGAATTTAACAATAATACAGTTTAAAACACAATAGATATGCAAATCTCGCACAATCAACATTCTTAATAAAATATAGAGTAAATATCTTAAGAATTCGATGTGTTATTACCTTGCCTTAGTATAACGGGTTTTTTTCTTCAGCGATTCACGGAATAGATGCGATGCCACTTGTGAAATGCCTTAGGTGCTGTTTCCTCGTGAATGGCTCTCAGACCCCGGTTCAGTGTATTTAAAGACATACGAATTCATGGTGGGAAATCTATTGGTCAGCATCAGGCTTGGACATGACCCACCATATGCTATTACTCTAGCATATTAAGTAATACATCCGAGCTCCCTGGTTGTGAGTACCATGCACACAACAGGGGTGGTTGCATCACCATTCGTGAGTCGGGTGCCCGAAATGTCGATTATGTATGCGATGCAGATTTAAAGAACTTAACATGACCATGTAGACTAACTATGGTTTAGGAGGTCAAGTATAATTTTGGCCTGGACTCCATTACAATGCATTTGTAGCATTGTGTTTGCAAATTTTATTTGTATTATTGCTTAAATAATATGCTTATAAGTTAACTGGTTATAAACCCAGATTGCGCATTAAAAGACAGTTTTGGACATTTATGGCTTTAATTTGCAAAGGAGTGTTTGTGATATTTATTTTCCAGTCAGGATCATAAGACATAAACGGTTCATTGACAAAGCACAATGCCCCACCCACCCCAAGTTTGTAATTTGCTTCCAGTCATTCAATTTCTTATAATGATGTGCATATAATGGACAAGGCTTACCAGGAAAGTACATTATGATGAATGTCTCAGCTTTTGCATTATTAGACTACAAGCTAATTAATCTTTTTCACTTCACACCTATAGCAGAATCTGTTCATGGCTTTGGGGAAGGCTTAAGAGGAAAGTACATTATGATGAAGATCTTAGGTTTTTGCTTTATTAGATTATAAGCTATTTAATTTCTCCAGCAGAATATTAGTCAAAAACAGAGTAATAAAAACATGCTCCTGAAGGAATGTAATGTAGATACTATTAGCAATGTTAGTGACTATTTAAAATAGAGTTTAGACTTTAAAAAATAATTTAATTTTTTTTTTTTTTTTTTGGGGGGGAGATTAATTTCTTTTACAGTTATGGACCCACATAGAACAAAGATATATTTTTCATACATCTAGTAATTTGGTATGGGTTGAGATTAATGACGTAGAAATACTTCTTTTGCAATAAAGATATCTGACTTCTGTTTCTTCTAGCTATCTTACTTACATATGCAGTTTATTGTATGTTATAAATGTCACTGAATTATTGTATGTTGTGTGATTCATATTCATGACATTTTGTAGCAGAATTAATATAGATTTGTTTATGTTAAAATAAGTAATTATTTTAAGAAAGCTAACTTTAATTTCTGGACATTGGATTAAATACCTATTAAAATAAAAAGCAGCTTAAAATGAAAGATCCCAAACAAATATTTACTGAATGAAAGTTGATTTTAAGAAATATTTTAATTATTCCAAAAATAATGGTTTTTGTTTAGGTCCTTAAATGCATTTTTATTTCCAAATAAGCCACAAACCCATATGCTTTTTAATTATAGTAGATTGTTGTGCTTTTCAAGCATAAAGGTATAAGAAAATACCCTTTGATCTAGTATAAAACCATTTAAAAATAGTTTTTGATATAACATAAAAGTATAAAAAGTCCCCTTTGATCTAGCATAAAAATACCTTTTGTTACAATATACAAAAATACACCACTTTGATATACCATTCAAGTATAAAGAAAAAATCCCCTTGATAAAGATAGAAAATACCTGTTCATTGAGCATTCAAGCATAAAGGTAAAAAATACCCTTTAATCTATCATTCAATTTCAAGCATAAAGGTACAACAATACTATTTGGTTTATTATTCAAGCATAAAAGTGAAAAATATCATTTGATTTACCATACAAATATAAAATTATAAAACAATTTTGTTCTAGAATAAAGATAAAACAATATTTTTGACCTACTATTCAAGCATTAATATATATTTTTTTTAAATAACCATTTGATAGAGTTAAAAAAAAATCCCTTTGATAAAGGTAGAGCATTCAAGCATAAAGGTAAAATAAACAACAAAATCCCATCCCCCATTAAGATGTAAATAAATATAGAAAAAAAATCATACCCTTTAATCAAGCTTTTCATCTGTGAGGAACTTCTATGTGCTGCTTACCTGTTTGTGTGACTGTGTGGTATGCTCAAGTGAGTCCTTGTGGTTACCTTTTTGTGTGACTATACGGTATACACAAGTGCATCCTTGTGGTTACCTGTTTGTGTGACTTTATACAGTATACACAAGTGAGTCCTTGTGGTTACCCCTTTGTGTGGTATACACAAGTGAGTCCTTGTGGTTACCTCTTTGTGTGGTATACACAAGTGAGTCCTTGTGCTTACCTGCTGTTGCTATTTTGATTCCATACAAAGTGGACCCATTTCTACAAGTTTTGAGTTGGCTCAGTAATGTGATGAGGCAGTTAATTGATTCTGATTGCCAGTATTTATATATACTTTTTTTGTGTGTTGTATGTTTCTGTTCAGGTCACAGAATAAAAGATCCACTATGTAAAAATAAAATTAAAACTGTTTATCTGCAGTTTAATTGAAAACTCACAATATGAATTTTGTTTTTTTAGTCTGAAATATAATTGAAATTTGGAGGGGTTTTTTCCGTGAAGGTGTGGTGGGTAGGTTTCTTGGTTATTGTGATACTGGAACATAATTTTAGATAAAGCAAAATTGTACATATTTGCAATGGATGAATGTGAGATTTCTTTCTTCCAGGATGGATAATTTGAAAATTTTAAAATAAACTCCAAAAATTAGAACACAGATTGAAATATTTTATCACTTATCAGTGTTTATACATTGCATTTTATTTCCTTCACAACTGACACTTTGTACAAACAGAAATTAAAAAAAAAATAATGTGATTCTTGCACATCTATTCTATACTTAGCTAGCTCTCCTCGTCAAACTAAAATCAATAATAGAAAATAATGCAGTCTTAATGAATGTCCCTCTTTCACATCCTATATATGTAGTGACTTGAAAATATTTCTTTTCTTCAGAGTGTTGTGCATTTTTTGCTTTCATAATTACCTTTGTAATCTCTGAGAAAAAAAATAATAATAAAAAAAATTGAATATAAAGTCATATGTCTTGTAACTGATTTATATGATGTTGACTGTTTTTTATTGTCCTTTGGTAAGCATTCTGACAGTGCTAAAAGAATCTCTTACTCTTGCTTTTCTTTTACTTTTAATTCATTCTGTCATTTAGCCTATCTTGAAACTAGTCTACTGCATCATTTAACCAGTCAAGTTACATTTTATGTATGAGGATAATCTTTATATGTCATAATTTTACTGTGTTAATTTTGTACATTGAAGTCCAGTTTCCACTGTTAGTCTTGTAAATGTCAGTCTAGTTTTACTGTGTTAATTTTGTACATGCAAGTCTAGTTTTACTCTGTTAGTCTTGTACATCCAAGTCCAGTTTACTCTTGTAAATGCCTGTCTAGCTTACTGTGTGTGTTTTGTAAATGCCATTTTAGTTTTACTGTTAGTTTTGTAAATGCCAGTCTAGTTTTATTGTGCTAATTTTGTAAATGAAGTCTAATTTTACTGTTAGTTTTGTAAATACGAGTATAATTTTATGTTAGTTTTGTAAATAGCAGTCTAATTTTACTGTTTTAATTTTGTAAATAAAGTCTAATTTTACTATATTAGTTTTGTAAATACAAGACTATTTTTACTATGTTAATCTTGTAAATGCCAGTCTAGTTTTACTATGTGAGTCTTGTAAATGCCAGTCTAGTTTTACTATGTGAGTCTTGTAAATGCCAGTCTAGTTTTACTATGTGAGTCTTGTAAATGCCAGTCTAGTTTTACTATGTTAATTTAGTAAATGCCAGACTACTACATGTATTACTCTTTTAGCTTACATGAAAGTCCAGTTTTCTTATGTGAGTCTTGTAAATGCCAGTCTAGTTTTACTATGTTAGTCTTGTAAATGCCAGTCTAGTTTTACTATGTGAGTCTTGTAAATGCCAGTCTAGTTTTACTATGTGAGTCTTGTAAATGCCAGTCTAGTTTTACTATGTGAGTCTTGTAAATGCCAGTCTAGTTTTACTATGTTAATTTGGCAAATGCAAATGCCAGGCTACTTTTACTCTGTTAGCATACATGAAAATCCAAAATCCAGTTTTTCTATGTTAGTTTTGTATATGCCAGTCCAGTTTTCACTGTTAAGTTTTTACATCCCAGTAATTTTTCTCTATATTAGTCTTGAAAATGCCATTCAATTTCACTATGACATTTAGTGTATATGGAATCTTGATCAGTTGCAAATACTTTATCAGGATACCTCCTAAACACACTGATAATATAAAATGTTTCACACACCTTGTTACCTAGACTGTAGTCAGATACACATACATCCTATGTTGCTTTGATAGTATTAGACTAGTCAGATACACATACATCCTATGTTGCTTTGATAGTATTAGACTAGTCAGATACACATACATCCTATGTTGCTTTGATAGTATTAGACTGCTAGAGAGTTGCACATACCTGATTATAAATCCCACTGTATATTGCTGATACACAGGGTATTATACACTCTAAGCTCCCATTTACTGTATTAGACATTAAGACCAATATATTCTGCTATGGGAAAAATTGTAAACCATGATTTTTCTCCTTGCTAAATATCAGTGCAGAGTACTGCATTAAAAGTTTTCAAGGTGAACACAGCTGAATTGTTTTTGTGATAACTCCAGCACAGAAAAATAAACAACTGTATGACATTTAAACTTTAATTTAGACTTTACTTTTATTCTGTCAACATCAGATCTTCTTTCCAACCATTAAACTGTATTCAGAAATAAACCTGAAGAATTCTCACCTACTTGTTCAATATTTCCCCACAACAGACTGACACTGCAATTTGCACAATCTCCACCATAATGAAAAAACATGAAAACCCAGTTAAAACTTTGTTAGACTGAAAATAAATTGCTGTTGAAAAACTACATGCAATATTCCAAAATGGCAAACTCTATCAGAATGTTAAATAGAGGAAAATTGCTTTGCTATGTGAGATATTGAGTCATCTGAGGTACTTTTGCTGATACTTTAGTATGTAGTAATGGCCATGTTTTTACCAAACTATCCTGGGTATTACAGGGAACCAAAAACAATTGTGTGTTAACCCATTCTGGTCAATCCAGGGGCAAGAAATGTATTTTTAAGTATCTGTTTGCTTTATAATACAAACTAAGCATCCACTATTTAATTCTTATTCAATGATATATTTAAACTAATAAACAGTCTTAACTGTTGGTAAGAAAGTTTCAGATTCTCAAAACATGGCTTCCATTTCTTCATACAATATTCAGTCTCCCCTTCTGGGAAAAGAGAGAAAGAAAGCTACAGCAAACCAGACTGGCCCTCCCTTGTCTTATGCTATAATATAGTTTCCCCTTTTGGTAAAGAGAGAAAGAAAGCTACAGCAAATCAGACTGGCCCTCCCTTGTCTTATGCTATAATATAGTTTCCCCTTTTGGTAAAGAGAGAAAGCTACAGAAAACCTACACTGGGTCTCCCTTGTCTTATGCTAATTATAGTTCCTCCTTTTGGTAAAAGCCCCCACATGGCTACTTGCAATAAACACACACTGTCAACATTATATAATTTTAATTTTTTTAAAAATTGCACCAAACACCATCAGCCATATCACATAAACAGACCCCACTTAAGGCAGTAGCTTTACAAAAATATATACATATATTCTTTTTAAAAAAAATTCTTCAACTACAGTCGTGCTACTGCTGAGCATGCAACAGAACCCCACCAAAACCTGTGCAAGACAACCACTGCCAGCTCTGAGCAAGCGCCGAACCAAAACGCCAACTACACCACTACCAGTCTTCCCTGAACCCATGAAGGGAGCAGGTCCCACTGGAGCACTACAGATCAGAGAAAGTCTTAAGATGAAATGATCATGAATAGGTCCAGTGGTGATATTAAATGTTATCAAATGTTAACCACACCACCTAGAGAGAGAAAGAAAGCTACAGCAAACCTAGACACGGCCTCACTTGCCTTACGCTATATATAGTTTCCCCTTTTGGTAAAGAAGAGAAAGCTACAGCTTCCAAAATAGGGCCGCCACTGTCTTATACTACTACTAGACACTTTGAGAAACCAGTTTTCAGCTTGTACTTATTACAAACGAAGATGTTTGTTTTTTTGATAGAAAAAGTAACGTATTTTATTCTGCAATGCACTCATGCATACATAAACACACAAAAGAACAAAACATAAAAGGTACACACCAATTATATTCTAGAAAAAAATGTAAGCATTTTTTCCAGGGCTATTTAAGTTTATTAAATTTGTAACTTATAATAAACTTTTGTATCTAATTTAAATACATAAAACTCTATTGCTGGTATGATCAAATGCTTGAAAGCATGATGTATACATTTTTATAATGTGAACTTTTAAAACAAAGGCAACATTTTTAAACCCACAAACAAATATATACTTAAAATTCACAGCCCTTTATTTCAACATTTATTTCCTTTGGTTTCATAAATTTGGTAACCCCCTTACCTCAGTCACAGTATCTGTTTAAAGTAAAAATATGAATTAAAAATTACGATCATAAATAATTACTGAAAATCATGACTGTTTTTACAAAGTATAAGTGAATGTTTTTGTAAACATTATTTTCAGAAACAAACTAAAAATATTTCACATGAACCTTGAAGTTGAAGCAACAGTTTAAGCATGCTGTTTTATCACAGTGAAAGTTAAGAGGTCTTCTGCAATAAAAACAGAATTTTCACCTATTACCTCTTGGGCTTCTGCCAAAAGTTTATGAACAGATTCTTCACCAGCCTGCAAAGAAGCAAAGGGTTAAATGTAACAAAATTAAGAATTAACACAGTAAAAGCTAGTTAAGACAAGAGACCTTCAGCAAAATGTTCATCTTTACTGAATGAGGTCTGAACAATTAAAAAAAAATTATTGTAGTTTTCAAATGTATACAATATACTCAAATGTGCTGGTAATCTGCTTATATTTAATGCAGTATTATCATAATTAGTAACGGAAGAAGAACTTTATAAACTGTAAATGCATGTGCAGGTAATCTGCTTAAATATTGCTAACAGTTTGTACCAGAAAACTAATTGTTTATAAAATATATAATAAATTTTCTAATTTTTATTTATAAGTCAATAAGATATTCTTTCTGATTTTCTAACTCCATGCATGTAATAAAACAGACTGAATCAAAAACTGATTAGCTAAACAAGGACATGTATGTAATAAAACAGACCGAATCAAAAACTAATTAGCTAAACAAGTACATGTATGTAATAAAACAGACTGAATCAAAAACTAACTAGCTAAACAAGTAAACAGACCGAATCAAAAACTAATTAGCTAAACAAGTAAACAGGCCAAATCAAAAACTAACTAGCTAAACAAGTAAACAGACCGAATCAAAAACTAATTAGCTAAACAAGTACATACATGTAAGTGAAATTGTGAGAAACAAAGGTAATTCAGTATGCCAGAGTTTAAGAAAAATGATAAAAACTTTTATGTACATGACTAAAGCGGCCTAAGTTAATGTACATTTTAAAAAATACACAATATTTTGTAAATATTTTTTACATATTGTATATCAATGATGGATTAAACAAGATTTTGATTCTCTGTGATCACCACCCCAGGAAAGTAAAAATGAAATTGAAGGAAGAAAGGCTTGAAGTCTTGAAGGAAGGAGAAGGAGGGAAGGAAAAGGAAGGAAGAACACATGCAGAAGCATACAATAAATACAAGTCAAAAATAAAACTGTCATACCAGCTGCATTTTTACTGAAATAAGATAGAACATAGAAGTGTACGAAAGCAAAACAAAACATACTTAGAAGTGAACAAAATTAAACAAAACATACTTAGAAGTGAATGAAAGTAAAACAAAACATAGAAGTGAATGAAAGTAAAACAAAACATACTTAGAAGTGCACAAAAGTAAAACAACATACTTAGAAGTGAACCAGAAGTAACATGAAACATAAGTAGACCAGAAATAATTAATAGAACATATTTAGAAGTGGACCAGAAATAACCTAGAACATACTTAGAAATGGACCAGAAGTAAAATAAGACATATTTAGAAGTGGACTAGAAGTAACAGAACAAAGAAGTAGACTAGAAGTAACACCAGAAGTAATAGAATATACTTAGAAGTAGACTAGAAGTAACACCAGAAGTAATAGAACATACTAAGAAGTAGAACAGAAGTAACACCAGAAGTAATAGAACATACTTAGAAGTAGAAGTAACAAAAAATATTTTAAAAAGAGGAATGGAAGTAACAGAACATAACCAGAAGCAATGTTCCCTCTAAGGTGCAGGGCCGCGCAGCTCAGAAAATGCTGCACAGCAGTTTCAAAATTCCACGCACACAAAAAAATATGAGAGGGAACGTTGCCCAGAGGTGGACCCAAAGTAACAGAACATACTTTTTTTTTTGTAAGTGGACCCAAGGTAACATAGTTAAAAGTAGACTTGATATGAAATTTAAAGAATTAAAGAGGTAGGATCATGAAAGTGGATTGGTGTTACAAGAGTGTTTTTTGAAAGATGACCAAAGGCAGTGACCTCAGAAGGAAACTTGACCTTATTAAGTATTCATAAATAATAATATGCAACTTCCTATGATGAATCCAATATTCATTAAAATGAATATAATAAAAAGATATATACTTGTTCAAGCAAAACCCGAAACTACCATCAATGTATATATACCTTAAGAGACGATGATATTGGCTTATATCGCTGACTGAAATGAGTAAGGACCAACTGTTTAACTTCGAGCCGTTGAGCCAATTTTGCTGTCATTCCTGAATGTTCATTTAAAATAGTTTTAGAATTATGTGAATTAATTTCTGAAAAGATGCATTTCTAGAAAATATTAAACTTTCTAAACATTAGAGGACTAAACACTTTTTGTGAAACTATACCAATGAAAATTTAAAATGTTAGAGACAGTTCCTTTTGACTAGGAGTGGTAACGATTAAATTTTTTAATTTAAATTTAAATTGTTTTTAATAGTTAACTTTTTAAAAATAATAATTAATTAATAGTTAATTTTACTTAAGTAAGAAATGTCCAATCTTTTTTCTAAACATTGTTCAATAATTAATGATAAATTCTGACTTTTAAAAGGGAATGGTTAAAAATGTTATTCATCATCTCCTTTCATCCAGTCCTGCAGGCAAACAAGCATGTTCACATTATGAGGTTCAAGTGAGCAAAGTGTTTTGTTTACAATTAGGGCTAAGACCATATGTGTCCTGCAGATCACTTACAGAGGCGTTGCATAAAAATACTGCCAAGCAAGTAAAACTTTATACAAAAGCACACACATGACCACTGGGATGAAGATACATACGCTTGACTAGAATGTCCATTTTCTATAAATCTTTTCTAGTAAATGAATGCTTGTTCTCACACATTTATGCAAGTACACACATGCATGCACACACACACAGAGTTGTACATATAAACTTGCCTGGAGTGAAATGTCTATTTTCTATTAATCTTTTTTAGTAAAGGAACACTTGTTCTCACATATTCATGCAAGTACACACACATGCAACACACACACACAAACACACAGTTGCAATACAAACTTACCTGGAGTGGAATGGCCATTTTCTATACATCTTTCTTGGAGTGCATTCTCAAGAGTGGCTTCGTGAATAAGGACATCTGCACCAAAAGCTACTTTCATCAGTTCAGAGGAATCACAGGAATCGCCACCAATGGCTACAGTGCGACCTTTCAGTGCTTCTCCCATCACATCATCAGGTTTTATCTGGAATTTAGGAAGAAATTATAATTCTTTGAGAATGTTTACCTAAGCACCTTATAACTGAGGATATTTACAAAAGCAATTATAATTCTCTGAGGATGCTTACATGAACAATTGATAATTCTTTTAGGAATTTACACAAGCAATTTATTGTGGAGTAAGACCAGGCAAGCATAAACAAATTTTATTAAATGACAGAGTGGAACAACTAGGACTTTGCAAGTCAACAGTGGCTAGATTTATAATTACAAATGTTAAATATGCAACCTATTATAACATGAAAGATTAGGACTGTGTAACTCAACAGTGGCTAGATTTATAATTACAAATGTTAAATACACAACCTATTATAACATTATGGAAGGCTAGTACTGGGTAACTCAAATGTAGTTAAACTGAAGCATAAATATACTAATCTACTAAAATATGGTATGGACAAAGGTTTGCCTAACATCACATAAAGGTATTTTTCTTATCACTTAAAATAAAATTACCGACCTTAGATCAAATTTATTGAATTTTTTCAATGTACTGTTCAAATTAACATCTTATTATCCTTAGTGAGAGATATTTGGTCAACTTACTTGAATGCCACTATCCAAAGTAATGGTTTCCCCTGCTTTTAGGCGTCCATAGAGCGGTCCAGATGGTACACCCATTTCTTTTAACTTCTCAACATCCAACCTAACAGATTAACAAATGTCAATGCAAGACAACCTGACATATATATTTTTGGTGGTAAAACACAAAAAAAATTTAACTGGTTCACATCACCGATTTTAGTATGCATTGTGATCACTATCTTAGCTTATACTATTATTATAAATATTACAACTCATTTTCAACAACTTTATTAACTGCATTTTTCTTTTACTAATATTTGGTGTACAGTATTACTTTTTATTTAATAATACTATACATATAATAAAAATGTTTTGGACATGGGTTTGTGTGGGCTTAAGTAAAAAGTACTAGACAGATTTCAATCAGACTTTTCAGTTGTATACTTTAGTGCCCTAGAATCAAGATATATAACATCACACTATCCTAGAATGGTAACGTAGTAGCCCTAAAAACAAAAATGTTCCAATAAAATGCACACAAATCTTGGCTGGGGGAGGGGGATACACCTATGTCTGACAATCAATTTATCTGATGCTTGACCAATCATGCCGCTTTGTGATTCTGTTTGTGCCTAAGCTGGGGTGTGTGAGTGGAGTGAATGTGGCATAAGACAACAAAAATATTAAAGTTGCATCCACACACCCTTACATGACACCAACATCTAAAGTTGCATCCACACACCCATACACGACACCAACATCTAAAGTTGCATCCACACACCCCTACAGGACACCACCATCTAAAGTTGCATCCACACACCCCTCAGGACACCAACATCTAAAGTTGCATCCACACACCCCTACAAGACACCAACATCTAAAGTTGCATCCACACATCCATACAGGACACCAGCATCTAAAGTTGCATCCACACATCCACACAGGACACCAGCATCTAAAGTTGCATCAAAAATATTAAAGTTGCATCCACGCACCCATACATGACACCAACATCTAAAGTTGCATCCACACACCCATACATGACACCAACATCTAAAGTTGCATCCACACACCCATACACGACACCAACATCTAAAGTTGCATCCACACACCCCTACAAGACACCAACATCTAAAGTTGCATCCACACACCCCTACATGACACCAATATCTAAAGTTGCATCCACACACCCATATATGACAGCCATCACAGGAAACAACATTATGCATCTAATGGTTCTCTGCATTGTTTACTTAAGTACACTGACTTCTACCTGAATGCTTACATAGTTGCCATGGAGATGAGTAATTAAGTTCGAACTACACTAAACATTCTTAGAAAGATTTAGTTCTTGTTCTAAATCTGAGTAGAGTAAACATAAAATATTTCTGCAAAGAGTCATCTTCACTAAGAAGCATATAAAATTTCTTAACATGACAGATTAACTGAATAATAACACAGTAATTTTTTAAACAAACCTGCCAGGTCGATCATGCTCCTTAACAACATAGGCAAAGCAAGGTACTCGATGCTTTACCCAAACTGCTTCAACAAGGAAATGTGCATCTGAAAATCTGTTACCCAGATATAATTACAAAAATCATTATAATAAAGAGAACCACTCCTGCAATAGAAAAGAATTTAATAGAAATATGTCTTATGATAAGTGCAGTTGAGCATACTCTAGGAGAGCAATAGAAAAGAACTGAATAGAAAATGTCATGATTAGTGTAGTTGAGCATACTCTAGGAGAGCAATGAATACAAGACCTGTGCATAACAACTAGAGCATGACATAATATGCACAAAGAACTTGTAAGCAACAAACGTACTGAGAATCAAACCTCCTACTCATACAAAACAGCGGTGGACCAGACAAGTATATTATAAATGAAGACATGATTTCTGATTTTCTGACATATTTGTCTCCTCACTGCTTTCATAAACACTGATTATGCATCAGACTTACAGGCTAAGGGGTTGTAGACATTGGGTTGTCACCTCGTGGCTTCAAGTATGCACTAAGTATGTGTTAGACCCTGGACTGACAAAGAGTACAGGCTAGGGAACTCTTGATGCCTGGGATTTCCCAGATGTTTGTGCCACAGACCAAGTGGATCAGAAGGGGCCTGGTATTACCAAAGGATCTGTGAGAACCTCCTTCCCACTTCAGCCCATGAGTAGAGGCGTTTTCTCCTGACTATCTAGTCTTCCATGGTACAGACCTTTCAGTTTCTATCTGGCCATTCAATGGACCAAAACCTGTCATCAGCAACCATCAGTGTCCAGCATGTCAGAACTGAGGGCAGTTGGGTTGAGCAAGGAGAGGACATTTGTCCATACATTCATTTGGTTTTCACTGCTACATCATTTCTCAATTATTCCTGCAGTTCATCAACGAGGAAATGCATCCAGGTTTTCACCTATGTTTGCGAGCCTGGCTCATCACTCTTCAGTGGTCGGCATATCATGTGTTTTTCATATTACTGGCGAATGTTGTGAACTTTTATTACTTCTGAGGAGGGTAGTGAACTACTGTGTGTATATCTGCAATGTTTGTACACATTAACATTTATAATTTATTCAGTGCATCTGCCAGTGCATCTTCATCATTGTCCATCGCTGTTTTCTACAGATTAGCATAAGTAAGACATATCCATTAGGGACACATTATTCATAGTTAGTTAGGAAAATTCAGATTATCTATAGTTTCTTTTGATGTTTATTTGAAACTCTAATAACTACTGACACTACAGATTTTTTCAACCCAGAACTTTTCACATAAACATTTATCATTACTGATTTAGCTGTCATTTAGCCAAAATTATTTATAGTATATGATGTAAGGGGTTGTCACTGCTCGTTGTATATCACATTGTATTATTATTATTATCATTCTTTTTATTTTAATTTTATTTCATCCTTCATCACTCTGGTCCCTTATCCCATGAATGTATGCATGAAAGACTTATTGGATGAATGACTAATAACCATTTGCTAGTGTTACCCATTACCGAGAATAAATCCATTTATCATCTTAATTAACCGAGTCTGTCTTGGTTTGTGGAAGTGGGAATCAGTGCAGTTGTTTGTTTGTTTGTTCATCCCTCATTCATACCCTCATGCTCACATTCACACACTGTTGGCTTTCACACTTTACCCTGCACGCAGAATAAATTATATCCCACCAAACCATCTTGGTTGTCTGTGTGTGAGACTTTATGTGTGCTGTCCAGCTTGACCGCTGCTCCCACCAGGCAGCGGTGACAGTATACACGGCACATAGTCAAGTGGTTAAGGTATCAAACATTGGTAAACGACACCATAAAATCACATGGATAATAACAAAACCAGCAAAAATTCAAACATTGGTAAATAACACCATAAAATCACATGGATAAACACAACAATAAAACCAGCAAAAATCAAACATTGGTGAATGACACCATAAAATCACATGGATAAACACAATTATAAAACCAGTAAGGACAATATTTACATAAACAATAATACAATACAATATTTACATAAACAATACAATACAATAATGCATAAATTGAAAGACATGTTTACTCACACGGTCCAGACAAGGTTCTCATCACAAATAATTATTTTTCCTGGGTCTTCATTTGGATGACAACTTTCTTCAGAAGTCTTTATGGTCCAATTCTTCAAAAGAAATATATATATAGATTACTTCTGATTTTACAGTTATACAATAAACTTGCCCGGGCTGACATTTCTTGGAGAGGAATGAACATATGACAGGAAGCGAGAAGGGAAAAGACTGCAAAAGTACACACAATATATAGCAAGCATAAATGTACAAATATACAAACCACTTCAGGCATCTGCTCTGGAATTGTTTGCAGTTCATGGACAACAAAGTTAAAGCCCATTTCTGCTCTTGAGAGGGCAAGGTTAACTATTAGGTATTTGCGCAATCCCAAAGGACCGTAAATCTCTACAGGCTCTGTTCGCTGGTTGTTTTGACTAATGGTGCAAAGAAGCCCAGGTAAACCATATACCTGCAACAGAGAGCCCAGATTAAACATATAACTGTAATGAAGAAGGCCAGATAAACCATATATCTGTAGCAAAGAACCCCAGGTCAATCATATAACTGTAACAAAGAAGTCCAGGTGAACCAAATAACTGTAACTATAAATAAATAAACCATACAACTAACTATAAACAAAGAAGCCCAAATAAACCATATCTATCTATCTATCCCTAAGTTTTGTCAAACACTGGGGCACCATTGATGACTGACAACCAGTTTTCTCCATTCCATTCTGTTCTCTGCTAATCTTACAGTATTGCTCAGTTTCAGTCCTGTCCACTCTGAGGTGTTATCCTCCCATCTTTCCCCCCGTCTTCCTCTCCTTCACCCTTCTTGCACAGTACCTTGCTTGATTGTCTTGGCAAGCCCTGTTGATCATGTGACATGCCCATACCATTTCATTTTGCAATTTTTCACAATGGCCAATAGCTCTTCATAGGGCTCAATGGCTTGCCTAATTGTTTCCCATTTCATCATTCATGACATGATTTCTATATGAAATGCCAAGCAACCTTCAAAAGTATCTCATTTGTATCCTCCTTTTGTGATCCGCTGTGAGGGCCCATGACTCAGAGGCATAATATAACCAAGGAGTGCATCAGTCTGATCTTTGAACTGACTGAGATGTTTCTGTTTTTCCAAACTGTCTTCGGCCTTGCCATTGCTGTTAAAGTGTTATTGTCAGCACAATCCTGGAAAATATTTCTGGTTTTGATCCCTTGTCTGTCATGGTGGCTCCTAGGTACTTGAATTTATTAACTATTTCCAGCTTCTTATCACCAATCATGATGTCATTGACAATGCCACTGGAGTTGTTGGTCAACAATTTGGTCTTCTCTGCACTGATTCCATACCAAAAGCAGTAGCTGTCCTGTCCAGTTTTTCCACCAACTGAGCTAGCTCCTCATTTCCTGCAAGGCCATCAATGTCATCGGCAAAGCATAAGTTCATAATTGTTCTGCCTCCAATACTGACAGTTCCTTCATGATCTTCCAGAGCATCTGTCATGATTCTTTCAAGTAAGATGAGAATAGGCGAAAGAAAGCAGCCTTGTTGGACTCCCACAGACTATAAGCAAAGAAACCCAAATAAACCATATCATTGTAAGTTGTGTAACTATAAACAAAGATGCCCCAAACACCTTATAACTATAAACAAAGAAGCCCAAATAAACCATATTAAATTATAACTGTTAAAACAAAGAAACCCAGGTGAACCATATAACTGTAACAAAAGAACCTAGGTAACTGATATAACTGTAATAAAGACCCCCAGGTAAATCATTTATTATAAGTGTGAAAAAAAAAAAGCTCAGGTAAATCATTTAACTGTAACAAAGCCCAGGTAAAGCATATATTATAACTGTAAACAGAAGTCCAGATAACCCATATTTATGTAACAAACCAGCACAAGTATAATATAACTATAACAAAGAAAATTCAGGTAAACCATATATGTTTGACATAGAAAGTCCAGGTAAACCACATTTAAATGTAACAAAGAAAACCCAGGTAAGCCATATATTATAACTGGAACATTTAAGTGTAAGAGAAAAAAAAATCCAAGTACATATAACCCATATAACTGTAATAATAAAAAATAGAAATTCAAATATAACTATAACCAAAACACAAATAATAGAATCAAAATATAGTACTGGGAATATCACAAATGTCTTATTTATTTGCTAATCTCCAATCCAGGGACAATTTATTCCTATATATCTTTAATTTATTGTATAATTGCCAAGCAAAACAAAGCAAATAATAATTTTTAAAATGGAAAGATATCAGTTCTACTTCAGCTATGGAGTATAGATCAGAATTCCATTTAATAGGTAATATGCTGGCAAAGATCAAGCATTCAAAATATATATCACCAATTAATTCACATTTTATCATTAAAATAAATTAAAAGACAATAAAATGAAAGAATATAAGAGAGAAGCACATGATAGGTTGATAAGAAACAACAACAAACAGTTTTAAACATAACTATTTTTGTTACTATCAGCACCATTTCTAGGCTTGAATTAATTTTTTTTATTTTCAGAGAATTAAGAATGTCATGCCAAGAAAAAGCAGATATAACTATTTAGCTCTCTACCTAGGATATTTACATCAATTTAATTTAGAGTCTAAGTATACATGACTTTAAATTCAAATCTGAAGCTATACATAGATAAAACCAATTTTAATTGTAACTTTTACTGAGAGTTGTATATTGAACCTATAAGTAACTTTTGTAGTTACAAGCTCCTTCTTTCCTTCCAAACTTCCTTCTAAACTTTCTTCCTTACTTTCTTTCGATCTTCTTTCTTTCCTTCCAAACTTTTAAAATTCCTTCTACACTTCCTTCCAAACTTCAGTCTTTTCTTTCTTCCTTATTTATTGACTTACTGGATAACTTACCTACTACCAACTAAAGACTTGCCCAATAATTAAAAGCAGCACTCCTTGGAAGTGCCCACATCCTCTGTAAAACTTTGGATCTCCCAGAATCCTGGTTCATAACCAGCAGTCAATAGAAGTTGCAAAAAAAGACTTAATATTATAATAATAAAAATAAAGTAGAACAAGAACAATCACAAAAAATGAATACTTGTTTTCTGACTGTTCTTTTTTAAATTATAAAAGGAAACCCACTGTAAAAAGTTTCATTCTATAAATTCATGAAAATGCCTTAACAATAAAACTGTCATGGTACCAACAAAAAAAAAATATATATAATAATATACTTTCACAGTCTCAGCATCTCTGTCAAGTAGATTTGTTGCAAGTTTAATCTTTATATTATGAAAATCCTTAAAATGATACAAACAGGAGACTTGTTTATAGATATTCTTTAAATAATCCTTGTTAGAAATTTGTTTAACTATAGATTCCCTTCAGTAATAAGCAGCCTGATGTTATTCTCAGTTTGTTTTTGTTCAGTGTGATTTTCATTTTCATTTTTTTATAAATGATACTCTGATAAACGATAATCCTTTTTGATATATTTTACTTTTAACTTTTCAAAATTTGTGTGTGCAAGTGTTAAGACTGCAAATTTTATATTGTTTTATTGCATTATTGTACAAGTGTGATGGCAAATTTTATAATATTTTACTGCATAATTCTACAAACGTGTCTAGTTTCCATTATTAATAAGGCATTTTTAAAAATCAGATATACATGAATTCAATTTAAAAACAAAAAATTTACAGGGGAGCAAGCTCTCTTCTCTCACCCCAACCAAGACTCCCCTTACAAAATTATGTTGGAAGCATTTGTAGTATCACTGCTAATTCCCTTGGTTACCTGCCCCATACCTTGAGGTTGACAAATTGGAGTGATGCCTCCCAACTATTTATTGATATTTAATTCTGAATCAGAATGCTTGGAAGTGCCATCTTCTGAACAGTAATACATTTTATAAATACCACAGAACATCTTTATATATTGGAAAACTTACATGGTCGCCATGGAGATGAGTAATAAAAATCTTGCTGATTTTGCCAGGTTTCAAGCTGCTCTTCATCAATTGAATCTGTGAGCCCTCACCACAATCAAATAACCATATCCAGTCATCTGCAACATTGCATCATATTACATATTTTTTAAAGGCAATGTGAACTATGTAAGCATAATTTTGATGGATGCTTCATTCAACATCAATTTATATAATTCACTAAATATATCATGTTTGAAGATGGAGAGTAAACTACTCAATTCACCAAGTATATCGTGTTTGATGATGAAGTATACTCCACTCAATTTATTATAGTATATCATATTGGAAGATGAAGTCCAATCTACACAACTCACTATAGTATTGGTGTTTGAAGATGAAGTGATAATCAACACTATTCATTAATATATTGGTAAACTGATGTTTAGTCTACAAAATTCAAAGCCCCTAGGCAACCCTATGTTTTAATTTAGCCAGTGGTGAATGAGAAGTGAAATTTTGCAACATCATGCAAAAATTGAAAAATCTAGATCAAAATGCTGGCAGAGATGAAAAAGGTAGTGGGGGATTTTATATTTGGGAGGGGCTGCCAGCTTTGCATGAAAGAAATCATTTAGAAGGCAGAATATCTTCCAATAATAGGCAGGAAATGTCATGTTGAAACAAGCACATCCATAAGGAATAAGTTTTATTACATTTTATGCATCACAAATACCTTTTTCACTGTCAGCCAGATACTAATCTGGAAGGTAAAAGTGATTTTGGTCCAGTAAGATTGTTCTCACATACAAAACAGACTTAACAAATGTTTATGAACACTATTTATATTTAAGTACCATTATACACATATACCATGAAAATGACTTTTCCCTTTCTATGTGCATGTAATTTGTGGTTGTTTGAGCTTGCTACCAAAACTTGTGTGCAGAATTTTCAAACTGCTGCATGGCCGCACACCTTAGATGGAACATTGTTGGTGGCCACAGATTAGGATTAAGCTAGGTACCAGAAACACACTAGGTGGGGCATAGCTATGATGTGAGAAATCAGTTGGAGTTTGGCCAGGGTCCCTTTTGTTGTGGAATAGCATACCCTCTTACTAACTTGACATGTTGGCCTGGCAGTCATGTTGTGTGTTCTGCCAGCAAAGGGAGGTTTAACAGTATATTCATCGTACACATGGTGGAGCCATGCTCTGAATGGTCCATTTGAAATGGCATAACTATTTAGAACACTCTCTAGCCTTAGGCATGTGTCAACCATCCTAGAGATAGATTTTGAATGTAGTCTATTTTTAGAGTTGGGTGTGGGCTACATGATGCCATTACGTGGCAGATATGATTGCTGTGTAATATTGGTTTTGCATCTTCCTTGCCTAGTAAAAGGGGAGTGGGAGCTGAGCCACAAGAGACTGATATATATAGGCATAGGAAGAAATTTTCCTATCATAAAATCCTTATGTACCAGGAAGGGCTAGTGATTACCACCAGGCATAGGCTTACACTAATTACACTGTATCTATATCAGTGTGTTTGAGTATGTATGTTAAAATCTGGGTAGTTGTGTCTGCCTGCACTAGATACATCATTTGATATGGCAAAAATGTTCTCCAATGAAATCACAAAGCTGGAATCTTCTAATTTTAAAAAATACAACAGCTGTAAGTGTATTTTTGAGTATGTACATTAAAATCTGCAAGGAGTGGTAGGTATGCATCATGTCTGCCTGAACTAAAATTCTCAGTCTGTCAAATCCAGTATTATTCCGTCCAATGTTCCCTCTAAGGTGTGTGGCTGTGCAGCTCATTAGAAAATGCCATGCAGTAGTTTCAAAATTCTGTGCACAAATTTTGGTAGCAAGCTCAAACACCAGTTCCGACACAGGAAAAACATTAGAAGGAACGCTGATTCTGTCAAGTCCTATATTTAGACATATATATTTCTATGTGTATTTAGAATGTAAGGAGATATGATATGGTATACATATTTACTTATTTGACAGTGCTGCCTCAAGAAGAAAAAAATCAGTTAAGAATCTTCATCTTTGTAATCTCTTTTCATTAAACCAGATAAAATTAATTTCTTAATTTTATATACATGTAATAGAATACTCAACTTTGTATCCTGGTACTTGGTAATGGTATTATCAGTATCATTGTACTTTGTAGTGTCAAAGATTTGTTTAATGTTAATCAGTCTCACACCCCACTTTACAGCTCAAATCCTCATTATAAATAAAATAAACATAAATAACTCATACTCTCGGTAAATTTGCATTAAAATCCAGCGTCCGTATAAACAATACCAATACTTACGGTTGGATACGTTGTATCGGAGTGCAGTACTTGACACACATCGAGTCGGTGTCGGATATGCCGATGCAGTCCCCAAAAAGGTTATCTCCATAATTTTTGCTTTGGATAAACGACTTCAAACAAAATATTCCTGGGAATTTTTGCCCAACGCTGCATCTCTTTAAATTAATGTTATTGTCTTTATTTAATCAAGTTGCTGCAATCATTCGGCAGTACCCTTACATCTCATTGAGCAACTATTACTAACAAATTTTGGCAAAGGGGAATAAGTCTCATCGAAGGAAACGCAACATGGCATTTCTCCCCTCTATACTAGACTTTCCGGTTCTCTGCAATCATAACGTGTATACAGGTATTTGTGTATTACAAGAAGTATTTAAATAGATGCGTAGCTTGAGTGCTTTCATAAGTGATCAAGCCAGAAAACTTATGTTTCAGGAATGCGCAATGCAAAGAAGAAGAATTACTACGGTGCTATCGAAAAAAGAGGTTCTTTTTGTTTGCTTTTTAAAATTAAAGAAGTGTATTTATCACTTTACGAATTAAATGATTACATTTATGACCAAGATAATAAGGAAAAACCACCCAGAATAAAATAGACTTAACAGTGAACAGGTAAACATTTCCCTGGCTCCTGTACAGTGGAACCCTGCGATAAGGCGAATTCAGATATAAAAATTAAAATAAAGCGTCGTGGCATGGCTCCCGAAAATTCGTATATTCATTCGCACATGAATTTTTTTTTTTCAAAGTACGTGAAAAAGAGTATTAAAAGTATTTAACTTCATTCTGGGGATGAGATCGCGTATGAATTTCTCTCTTGCATTCAAAGTGGGTAGTGAAGGGCTGTGATGCTGAGTTTAGTTGTCGTCTATCATTGTCTGCTGAATATACATCATTACATGTAATACGATCGTGGTTCCAGAAATTTGAAATTCTCATATAGGGCCTACGTGTATTTTTCTCGAACCGGGAATTTTTTTTTTTTTTAAAGTTAACGTATATTAAATGCTGAATTTAGACATAATGATCTGTGACAAAATTATTGAATATTTTTAATCTATGTGCAATTTTTCAATGGAATTACATGCATTATATTTATAACTGTATGAGTACAATGACACTATACACTAATAGTAATACAGTGTTGATACACTGTTCATGATATTACATCAGTCGGAGTATTATTGTACAAACAAGTAAAAATTAGTAAAACTATTTAATGCAAAGTAATAACCTATAAATATATTATCTGTACATTATTTTGAATATATCTTAATAATGTACTCCAGTTATTATTCATCCAATAACCCAATTTTTTACATTAGACATGAATACACGTGTTCTCGGAAAAAAGTAAATTATTATAAAACCCCACATTAACGCAATCCAATTTTATGGACCCCAATTATCGTGAGATTTCACTGTATTCATTAACTGTTGAAGACTACAACCCTGGACTGTATTTTTAGGAATATGAACTTTTATTAAGGGTTCTTGTTTGTCCTAGGCACTATTTTATTCAGAAATCTTTTGGTGAATGCATTTCTGTGAGCTTAAGTTAATCATTAATTGTGGTAACATTTTTGAGCCAATTTACCCACTTTTATACCTTGGTAATGGATCATGATACTGCTGCTGCCATCAGAACTGATAATTGATATCAACTTAGTGCCTGTCAAAAGGGAATACAATAAATGTGCTGATCAAGTCAGTGACTGCTCATGTCTTCAAAGCTATGATGCCAATATAAATGCCAGTGGAAGAGTTGATTCTTTGCAACATCCATATATATAGTATAAAACTCAAGTTATGTCCCCATATATCTCTGATATTACTGTATACTTTTATGCATATACTTTTGGTGGTTATACTGCATATTGTTTTAATTAAATATAGTGATAAAATCAAAACAATAGCTGACTTCAGATTTATTCTTCCATTTGCATAATATTGTGTGTATTATTACAGGATATTAGTGATAATTTCCCTAAGCCAACTTTGATATGGATGAGTAAAATTATATTAATTCGTTCAATTAGCAACGTTAAGTATCCTTTTAATGTTTCATCCGGTTTATAAATTACATGTATGCTTTATTCCTCCCACCTCTGCACCCAACCAAATCAAGGATCAATATTTTTAAAATTTGTTTTAATTACAATTTATAGTTTATCTTACTGTTTAAAACTTACAACATATAATTTTTAATTACAGTAAAACATTAAAAATAAGTAAATTACTTATTTAATACAAAACAGTAATACAAAGTTATTTCAATTAAAATTAATGGCTGTTTATATTACTGATAGATATAAAATCAAATGACTAATCATAATTTATCAAATGCTGATTTAAATATTAAACAGTTCATTAATGCAGTACTTATTATTTTTGGATCTTTGTAGAAATCAAAATTCTGTTAAGATTTATTTTCAAGCTGAAAGTGAAACAAAATGCATCAACCAGTTATAATCAATGAAATTAATTCTGAATACCAGTTGTAGATTTATTTGACAATCAGAAAACAAAGAATTTTCTAACACTGCAACAGAACAGTTTTCTTATATATTAATTAGTTCTTCACTGGTATTAGTATTAGTCTATTACTGAAAAGAACTATAGAAACTATAATTAGTTTGTAGAAAACTGTTGTGGAGAGTCTCTGGCCTACTTAGCCTAACATCAAGGAATGAAAAATGTTAAGCTAACAGTAACACAGTAATTTTTCATATATTGTTTGTAGCAACATGATTGCAATTTTTTTTTTTTTATAAATTCTGTGTGAAGAAACAATTTATTCAGAATTCGAACAAAATATTTACCTGTACTTACAGTAAGCAGCTTTTAGGATTACTTTAGTGTACACATATCATAAAATTCTTAAATTTGTATGTTTGTTACACTGTGGTTAACTTAGAAACTACTGGACTGATTTTGATTGAACTTTTAGTCTTATATACCTAGTATCAAGATATGCAAGAAAACAACATACTGTCCCATAAATGAGCTCACCAGTAGCCCTAAACCTATGAAGTTAGTGAAGAGCATGAACACAGCACTGCACAAGTCTATAAATAGCCCTATATTGCTCTGACCTCCATGAACTGTGGGTGCTTACTTGCTTTGTGGATTCACTGAGACAGATTTTTTCATTCTGTGTATTACATTTTACTATTTAGGCTACAGTGAATACTGCATTTTGTGGATTAATTATGACTTGGTAGGCTCTTATTTTGCACAGTAACCATTGTCAAACCATTCATTATCCAATTGACTTTCTTAACAAAACAATGGTTATCTTTCTGTCCATACAATATTACTAAAAGTCGGTGCACTCATAATTCTGCTTTGTAATATGAACCTGCCCCTAATTATGTAATAGAACAAGTTTGCAGCACCTGCATAGGAGTCTTAATTGACGTGACCATAATGACAGGGTGAGGTAAAGAAGTTGGTATTCATCCCCTGAAAACCTATTATTCCAAATAACTTTCCTTTTGAGTTTAAATGACTGCAGTTCCCTGTGAGCATCTGCTTTGCAATGATGATTAACCCTTTAAAAGTTTAAGGGCAGAGTGGCTGAAAGGGCAAAACGCCTGAAAGCGTCCGTATCAACCAGTGTTTTTTTCTTCTCATATCGTTCGAGAAATTGTGAGACTTCCGGTGTCTACAGGAAGTCTAACGTTTCTACGACGATTCACGCGCATTTTGAAACGTTTTTGCCTTGCTGCGTTCATTTTTTCATAAAGTTTTCTTTGTTTTTCGCATTTGGTGTTTCAAATGGATTTCTTAGAATCATCAAGCAATAGTGAGGAGTTTACTGGATTCAGTTATCAGATAATGAAGTAAGAGAAGTTGATTTTGAATCGGACGATAGGATTAGAAGTGACATTAGTGTCAGTAGTGTTCATATGTAACATCTTTCAAATTTTGGAGGAGAGTGCATCAGATTCTGAAAATATCGAAGAGGAGTTGGGGGAAGTGGTATCTGGATTGGATTAGTAGTACTTTAGCACTGAATATATAGGAATTTATAACAGAAACGGGGCCGAATGTGACTGTAACTAAATATAGTACTCAGCTGGCTTTCTTCTACCAGTTTTTCAAAGAAGAAACATTTGACAAGATAGCGGAATGAATGAATGAGTATGCATGTCTGAAAATCGCAGAAAAACAAAATGGCGATCCAGGTTGGAAGAAAACTAATGCCACTGAAGGCTTATTTTGGACTGATGATTATGATAGGAATTCACAACCTGCCGAGAAAAGAGATGTATTGGTCGTCTGATGACAGATTAGTGTTCCTGGCGTCAACAAAGTGTGTGTACATAGTGTTTGTAGCAGACAATAACTGGACAACATTTTTTTTGTGTAAATATATATTTTCATGCAAGGATTCAAATTTAACACCTGAAAGTATACTTCAATTAAGGATATTAATAAAGCTGCTTTCATTTTGCATTTTATTTCATTGAAATATATGCACTAATACCTAAGATTTGATGTTTTTACTAACATAACCCTAAATCTCACTGAAACCTGAAAAATCTTGCCCCTTCAGAGTTAGAAAAAGGAAAAACATGTGCACCTTAAAGGGTTAATAAATTGCAAGGATAAGTGCTGTGGACCACAGGCAGGAACCATACTCCAGCTTTTAAAATTTAAGATTTCCATAACTTTCAGATATATATAAAATCCATATTTCGGCATGCAGTATTATGGTTCTTACCTTGCAAAAAAGAAAAAAACATGCCAGTATAACTGTTTAACATAATTTTTCTTTAAGCAACATGTTCTGAAAACTGACATTTAATGATTTATGCAAGCAAAGCCACAGGCAAAAACTAGTAAATTAATTTAACAAAGTATACATACATTTTTAGTTTTCAATATTACTATATATAGCTAAACAAATCAATTGAAAATTTAAAAAAATGTAACATATCTTTCACAGTAATGAGAGAAAGAGTGAAACAATATTCAAACACACTATCTCTAAGAGATAAATAAATGAAATTTGTGCAAGATGTCATGTTATAGTAAACTGTGTGACATTTATTTTGCTTTATGCTATCACTAGCAAGAAGAAGAAAAAATTAGCAAGGCATGCTCATCTTTTTGATTCTAGAAAATTAAGAAATAATAGACAGCAAGGCTGTAAAAACTGTTTACTACATTTGGTATCTTTATTATGAGTAAATGTATGCATAGATAATTAAACAGATCTAGAATGTGATCATTTATATGAAAAACAATATTACTGTATAATCTCTTGCTACAACTAAATATAAAAAAACATTAAAATGTTTTACTTAATTTTTTAAATGAAAATGACATTGATACAGAACCTTCTTCCACAGCACAATATGTATCTAGGCTATCAGTGTTGCTCACTGATCCTAATTAACTAAAATATAGGACAATGGAACTATTTTTGTGACTCATAATATGAGTCCCCAGGCAGAAAAGGCCATCTGCCAACATATAACAAGGACAAAGACAATACACATACAAATATGGAATTTACATATCTGAAGCTTACAAAGAAAGAGAAAAAGGTGGATGAAAAATTAAGAAAAAAGATTTATGAAAGGGATAATAAAAGGTTAATCAAAATATAACATTTTCAATAATAGATATTAAGCTATCCTGGAAGATTCACTACTCCCTACTATGTCCAATACACTAAATTAAATGATTTATTGTTCACTATGAGGGGTCACCTTTTACCTTTTCACCATACAGTTTCAAATGTGAATGTCCATCACTATACTGTTATGAAATGTTCCACAAAGGATCACACTTCCAATGCTAACTAAGAAAGATATCTTGATAAGCACCATCTTGTTACAGTATTATCATCATACAGTTTTCAATGAATGTGTTGTCTGCTCCCTCCCTGGTGATGCACTCACCTGTGAAGCTAGACCTGAACTAAACTGAAGTTTCTAGCTGAGATCTTTGACAAATGAACCACGAAGAATCCATGAAGTACTGGGAACCAACCTAAACAGGAAAACTCTGCAATCCAATGGTTGCAATATTAAATATCAAGTAAAAATAATATAATTATGAACATGCCCACAGGACTAATTCCTGGATTACACTTTCGCTACTCTATCCCTGAAAAGAATTACAAATTAGAATAAACATTACATCTTCTTAAACCATACTCTTGCACACATGTAAATAGCAAATATTCATAACTTTTTTCCTGGGATGGAGGTACATGTATATAAAAACATTGTATCCTGTGAAGATTATGAATCCATCTTAATCATTCACTCTTTTTTTTATAACTATAAGTCAGTACAACTTCAAACACTATGATGCTAACTTTTTTTAATACTAACACAAGTAACAGTAACAATCGGACTATTTCTCTTCTGGACCTTTCGCCAGGATGGTGGAAGAAAAAGTTATTCTTAATTCGTTTTTGATTCATGATTTTGACTTCTGCCACTTACCTTGCATGCCATACATTAACCCTTCATTCATATATGAAGTTTTAAGTGGGTGTGAGTGTACACCCCCATTTAGATGATATTGCTCCTATCTGCCAGCAGCAATGCAACTTCTAACTTTATATTGTTAATTCTTAAGTGTCACTATCTACATATGGTTAGGGGTTTATTCTCATGCACACGCAATCAACTTTAAACATTTCCATTCACATTTACACTTACTCTGAAGAAAACATCCAACCTAGGTTTTGATTTTTGAAGTGTATAGCTGGCTAACTTTTAGGTGAATTATGTTTTTAACATTAATGACATTCCATCTTATATTTAAAAATAAAACATTTTAAATATTTATTTAATGCATCTAGGGATAAATTAGTCAATAAACTCATAAATGCTCCACAAACTAGCAGCCTATTTGACTATAAATTGAATGAAACATTCACTCTTGAGAAAGAGCAAGCTACATCCTAGTCAACATTAGTTTGCTGTGCTCCATTTACTAACAAAGTTTATTTATTTTACGTAAGTTTTCTATTTGTCTGAAGATTGAAAAAAAATATTAACTTTTGAAAAAAAACAAGCTACATCCTTTCCATTAGTAGTGTGTTCTGAAAAATAAAAAAGGATAGTATACAGTAGCATCATTACTTTTCATCTTATAAAAATTATGCATGAATTAATTTTTTTTTTTAAATGTCATGAACATTGGTGCTCATAACAAACAAAAATGTTATAGAAGCACAGCATAAATATAAATACTAAATAGATAACATTCATTCAATCACTTAAGGGGAGCCAAGAACACTGTCAGTGGTCATTTATAGTCGAAGAGCTCCAGATCAAATCTACAACATACACATTATTCAATGCATCTTTTCTAAAGGAAAGACAACATGAGAAAAAAAAACAGTCTTCTTGTAATACTTTTACTTAGTCTTTTCATTAATCAAACTAAACTCTTTCATACTGAAACACAGTGACCACACTCCTCAGAACTCAGAGTACCCAGGTAAACTGCAGACTTGTCTGCAAAATAAAGGGATACAACATGAGCAAGAGTAAAGTAGTTCATTCAGAAGGAATGTCATAAATTTCACTAGGAAAAGAAAAAGTTTGCCAGCAACATCCCAACAAGAAATAAGCCCCATCTGGGCTCAGGCCATGTAAGAAAAATCCTTCCTCACTTTTGATACTCTTGCAGTTGACCAGTTTTATTTTATGGCCAACCACGTTTCCAGTGTGTTCTACAGAGCCATGATTTAAGTAATTATTTGACCATAAAGTAAAAAAACAAGCAATCATATCTGTACAATTCTGTATCATTATCTAACCATCGATATATATATATATATATTTAAATGTCCATATCAACCATGATGAAAGATATAATGTGTAACCATAGTTAGCAATTGGTAAACTGTAATTTTAATTTCCAATTTCTTTTATTTTTTAAAGTTAAATGATCAGATTTAATTGCACTAGTTTCACTTTTACTGAATTTATTTATTAAGGGTTGTATGTGTACTTTTTTCACTTTATACTTATAGTTTACAGGTAGATTTTAAAAAAAATTGTATATTCTTTCCTGTTGGTAGTATGTTAATTTTATTTTCATATTTTTCCTCTTAATACTTTCTTTTTGTTAAAGAAAGAAAAAATTTTTACTTTTCATTTTAGCTAGAAGAAATTCAAATTATTCAGCTTCAAGGTTTTCTTTAGAACAAGACATATCTGAATATCTTTGACACTCGAATAATGACTGATATACACAATTATAATAGCTATTAAAGTATTATATACTGATGTTTAATTAATTAATAATAATAAGGTATTGATATTAAATATCAAACTGTGCCACTTTGTGTGAATAATCTGAAATGACTGAAGAACTTGCTGATAAAGATCCATTGAAGTATTGAGATTATAGAGAGGCAGGGTTATTCAGACAAAGAGACTGAATTATCTCTCTCTTCATATTCTGACTCTGAAAATGAAACTGTAGCCACTGAAAATTGATGGACCTTTGATGAACTTTTCTTTGAGCTTTCAGTCTTCACTGTAGATCTATAAAAACGCTCAAAGGACAAATGTGCATCTTTCTTTTTCTTTTGCTGGTACAATTCCTTGTAGCAGTTAATACTGTTTGTTATTGCTTTATTAACTGTAGAGCTACGTTCTCGGTTTGGATCATCCTCTCTGAAGATGGACATTGCTACTTCCAAATGATGAAAAGCCTCTGACAACCTTTTAGAAGTTAATATTCGAGGGGGTAGTGCTGTGTCATAAGCCTCTTCTTCTGCTTGTTGTTCCAGCAGCATCACATCTTCATCTGACAAGTTTTCTTCATGGGATTCAAGCAACTCCAATACATCCAATTCCTCTACATCATTGAATCCAATTTCTTTTGCCAGTCCAACTATGTTACGTTGAATTTCTGGCACTGTTCCCCCAAAGCTTTGAAAGTAAGTAACATACTCAGGCCATATGTTCTGCCACACACTATTCATATTTGACCTTGTAACTTGCTGCCAGGATTCTCCAATATTGTCAATGGCTTTCATGATGTTATAGCCATGCCAAAACTCCCTTATTGATGGTTTATTTTCATCACCAGTTTCTGCAAGGAGCTGAGAGAAAATGTGACGTAAATAATAAGCCTTAAACAAGGGCACAATGCCTTGATCCTTGTCCTGCAAATAAGAAGTAGCATTAGGTGGAAGAAAAACTACTTGAACATGCTCAGATAAATCTTCAAGATTGACTGGATGGCCTGGGGCACTGTCCATGATGAGTATTGCTTTGTGTGCCAGATTGTTTCTGACACAATACTCCTTCACAGATGGGCAAAAATGCAAATGAAACCATTCTTGAAAAATTTCTGATGTCACCCTAGTCTTTTTGTCTGACTGCCAAACAACAGGGAGGTGTTGTTTTGAATACCCTCTTAAAGCCCTTGGAGTTTCCGTGTGGTAAACAAGTAATGGTTTGAGTTTAAAATCCCCTGAAGCATTTGCACAGAGTAGAAGTGTCAAGCGATCTTTGTCTGCTTTAAATCCCGGTGCAATAATCTCTGTAAAAATAAACGTTTTTGCTGGCAAACGTTTCCAGTACAGGCCAGTTTTTTCCCCAAGAAAAACCTGTTGAGGTGTGTAGCCACCATCTTCAATAATCTCTTTTATGACAGCAGCATAATTTCTGTCAGTTTCTGTGTCAACATTCATGCAAGCTGCAGCTTCATCTGCAACTTTAAAATGGTGCAAACTGCTGCGCCTCTTAAATCGTTCAAACCAGCCACGGCTAGCACCAAACGTTTCCCTGAGTGAATTTTCGCCATAATCTTTCTTTAAATCTTCATACAAACTTTTAGCTTTTTCCTGAATGACCATCATACTAATAGGCACACTGTGATTGTTCTGGTCTTGTATCCAAGCATTTAAAAGTCTTTCCATGGTAAACATAATTCCACCTCTTGTACGAGTTATTTTGGTGGCCGCTTGTGGAGCCACACTTTGAGCACATTCGCGAATTTTTTCACCATTAAAACGAATTGTTCTTACTGTTGTAGGCGGAAGGTTAAGCTCTCTGGCGATATCAACTGCCCTTTCACCCGCATCAAAACGCCTTAAAACGTCCAATTTGATGCCTAGATTGATGCTTTTCCTTGATTTTTTTTGACTATTTGCGACAGCAGGCCTATCGCTTCTAACGTGTTTTCTATTCATCGTCCTGTTTTTTGTTTTCGTTTCCCCCCTCAGCGACCGTATAACTGCCTCAAAATATTACTATTCATTAACCTACCAAATCTCACACTTGTCCGTGTTTCAGTTTACTATATTTTATTTTAATGGAGTTATTTTCAAACGTTTTTTTTTTTTTTGGTACACGTTTAGTATAACGTAATCTACAACAACGTAGAGTGAGGACTGTCCGTTTAAGTATATTTCTTTTGCATACACTAAAACTCAATTTATTCGCCCAACAACGAGTTTGCGATATTTATATTTATGAACTCGATTACATATATAGTTAGGTAAATGAATCTCATTGTAAAACTAAACTAAAAACATGCAAAAATTGAGAGTTTTACTTGGTTCGAGAGTAATAATAGAACGTTTAGTATTCAATGTCAAGGCTATGTATCTTGCTCTTTGTTATCTTCTCAAATTAGTAACGCAAATTTCAAGTATTTTAAAATATTATTATATATGTAGAAGTAAATAATTTATACTCAAGGTAGTAAATTATAATTGTCTGAACTTTAAAGTGATTATTTTCGAACATAGCTTTTATATTTCTGACTCATCCTTAAAAACATCTCCATTTTTCGATTAAAATGCACGTTTTTACACGAAGCAACCTGGTTCACACCGAGGTTGCCTATATCAGATTTTATTTTCTTTACACTCAGGACGAATGGTATTTAAGTTCTCTTATACTTTAGTAAAGAAGATACTTAAAAATTATTTTTTAATGTGTGTTCATGTTTTACTCTCGTCACGTCGACATTAAATTGATGCCAAATGTAGTGGTGTATTATTATTAATATTATTTATTGCTGTCTAGTGAGAATATACGTTTACCTAGAAGACAAGGAAACGTGTGTGTGTGTAATTTGTAGTCTTAGCTGTACACTGCTAATATTTATGATATTCACTGAGTTGGGTGCAATGAGAAATTTATGGAGTAAAAAGTGATAAATTTCTTATACTGCTATAGAGAACTAAGCCTACTGTTGATATGCAAAACTGCTTTTAATTATAATATACTATATAGGCTCTAAGATTATCAGATGAACTTAATCAGTCTTCTTTATCAGTGTGGGAACTATTCATGGAATTCCTTATTTCAAGATGCTGACCTTTAATTAAAACTATTCCAGGAGTATATACACAGAATTTTAGGGTGTACTACTAGTAACTACCTGCAAAGTTTAATTCTGTCAGATATTACTTTTACTTTTTGTGTCATTCACGTCTGAATTGTATGCAAACTACCATATATACATTATAGTGTATACATTTGATTGCTAGTAAAAGTAGTAGTGTGTTGTAATATGCAGATTGACTCTTGGTAGTGTTTTGTGACATGTAGATGAATGTTAATGGTGTGACATGCAATTGATTGTTAGTGGTGTGTTATGACATGCAGACTGATTGTTAGTGGTGTCTTGTGATATAAATACTTATTGTTAGTGGTGTGTTGTGACATGCAGACTGATTGTTAGTGGTGTCTTGTGATATAAATACTTAGTGGTGTGTTGTGACATGCAGACTGATTGATTGTTAGTGGTGTGTTGTGATATAAATACATGTACTTAATGTTGGTGGTATGCTAAGACAAAACCCTGATTTTTATTGATGTGTTGTGATATAAAGACTGTTATGGTATGTTATTAGAGTATTCTATGTTTACTGCTAAAGTTGTGAATGAGTGTATGATGGAACTGAATGACAAAAGAGCTTTGAGGGCATATTTTCTCTCAATTTTTATAGATTTTTAGGTTCACACCTCATTATATTGCATTTAATAAATAGCTAATATATATACTTTAGTTCATTGCTTTGCATATAGATATAAATACATATATATATGTGTGTTTGCGTACGATGATGAGCAACAGTGTATGTGATAACTTCAAAATATTGTTTTCATTTAATACATACACTAAAATCTAGTTTTATTTGAGTTCACATATATTTTATTTTGTTTAGTGAATGTTAGCAGTGTGGTTAATTATGCAGGTGTGATTATCAGTGGATAAGTATAGTATTAGTAAGTTGACTGAACACATGCAATTAAAAATATTTCTTAATTAATCATTCAGTGTATTTGATAAATAAAAAGCTTCTTAACTCATTTTCTTTACCTATGACCACACTTTTGGTTCAACCTGATCACTGCTTCTTGCTTGTATGAACTTAGATTTGCTGTATTGTGAAGGCTTTTGGTTCAACCTGACACCACTTCTTACTCTTATGAACTTAGATCTGCTTTGTTGAGAGGGCTTTTGCTTTCACCAAACTGCTTCTCACTATCATGAACATATATTGATTTTACTTTGTGGCTTTTGGTTTAACCACTACTTTTTTTTATTACAATTATTAACTATACTTTGTGGATGTTTGGTTTAACCAAATCAAGCTACTTTACAGTTTACACAATTACTATACTGGTTTACTTTGTGGGCGTTTGGTTCAACCAGATGCATTGCTTCATATCATAACATCATGACTTCGGTCTTGTAAGAGTTTGTCTCAATAAATCATATTTCTTTCAGAATCATAAACTTATAATTGTTTTGTTGAGATCTTTTGGCTGAACCAAACCACATTGCTTCTCACTATCATAAAATTACATTTGTTTTGGCTCAGACTAATCATACTGCTTCTTACTCTTGTGAACTTAGTCTGATTTTTATCATAGTCATAAATAGAATGCTCACAACATGCCCTCGATACAACTTGTACCAATATCTTCTGCATTAGAGAGTGTACTTGTAATAGTTTAATGCAAACATCTGAACTATATTTTGGAAATCCCTGTAATAGTTTCCTAACATCTTAGTTGTATTTTGAAATCACTATGTTTTAGCTGTTAAATGTTTTGGTTTCTATAATTAAATAAAATATACACTCCATGGTGACTTTAATTTTGTGGACTGTATGATGATGCTTTCTTTCCTTCATTTGACACGCTGATTAATATCTATTCTCAACCTCTTAACACACAATCACACATACACAGCAATGAATACTATAAAAGAAAAGTATACTGCACTTTATAAGCAAAACATATAGAGCAGACAATGCCAATGATATAAAGCATGACAAAAGAAATCTACATTTTTGCAAGAATTGAAGGCAGACATTTTTTAGATCATAAACATAGTTATTAGGTGGGATACTAAAAACTGAAATGTCCTTCTAAATTGTTTCAGCAATTAAAAATAATTACAAGAAATAGCTTTAAGCAGTCATGTAATGTGCATTCAAGCTAATTTATTTGTTACAAGTGCTTAAAGAAGCAAAATACAAAAATTTCAAAACATATCTGCCCACTCATATTTCCATATGCAAATTTGTCCATGAATTCATCAGTGAATAGGTCAATGACCACTGAAGATAATCAATAAACATTTCTGAACTGTCAACGTCCCATAAAATAGAGGAAAACTCAGTGAACTCCCAATAATGTATCAATGTTTCTTAGAAGCTATACAATAACTATGATGTGTCATGTCCCATAGTTTTTTTAAGGTATACTGAACAGTTTCACCATAAATATTTCAATGTCTAAAGGTAAACAAGTACCCATCTGTACATGAATACCCATGAAAACATCAATGTTCTTTAATGGCATACATAAACAAAGAACACCCATGTCTGTGATAAACCAGCCAATCAAAATTGTTCATACAGATTTTACAAATGTGCTTTTCACTGATTTTAATTAATTCTTTTGCTATCAAAAGAAAACCTATGCTGGTGCAATGTATGTAAAACAGCCTTAAAATTAACTCACTGGCTATCAAATAACAAACTTAGGTTAACATAATACTTGTAGAACAGACTTTAAATTACTGGCTATCAAATAGCAAACTTAGATCAACACAATGCAAGTAAAATAGACTTAAAATTAACTCACTGGCTATCAAATAGCAAACTTAGATCAACACAATGCAAGTAAAATAGACTTAAAATTAACTCACTGGCTATCAAATAGCAAACTTAGGTCAGTACAATGCATGTGAAACAGATTTAAAATTAACCATCTGGCTATCAAATAGCAAACTTTGATTAGTATTTATGCATAATGCATATACAACAAGCAATCTCTTTTAAACCAAACAACAGCACTGCTGTCTGAAAAACATAACAACAAATGTATTAGTACAAATTTTTCACATTCTTTCATAATTGCAGCAATGTGTTTAGATACAAAATAAATTAATAGATAAAATCTGTGGTGAAAAGTGGCATGACTAAAATATTCAATTCACAACTGTATATACATACATATATATATGTATAGGTGAAAAAAAGTATGTGACATCTTTATACACAATGTATCATAATGTGTAAAGCAAAACAATAAAAACTGAGAAAAGATCAACTCATTCACTTATTCAGACAAATTTTAATACACACAAACACATATTCAATTTTCTTTATAGGATTGTTAATTTCTGAGCTGCAGCAACATCTCTTTATTTTTTCTCACACATAAATAGACAAGTAATACGTAGTACAGGTTCCATGCTACTGCTAACCAGCATTTTCTTTCCACCAATGCTTGACCTTTGAGCTCATCCTACACTTACCTATATTAGCTCCAAGCACCCTGCATCAGTGGGTTTGTTTCATCATATAACTTTAAAACAAGTGTATGTAAGCACAGCCACATTCATTTTACTCTACAAAACAAAATCATTTAGAAGTACATGCATTTCTGTCAGTCCAGTATACAGATAGCAGCAAGAGAATGAACTGATTATACACATCAAAAGGTTTTGGATTTAGTCATTCATGGGAGCAGTGAGCAAGTGACTGAATAAAATTAAACTGTAAAAGTTGATCACATGCATGACTGATGTGGTTAATAACGTTACAATTTATACAACAAAAAACTGATCACATGCACAAGGTTATGTGGTTTTTTTCCCCCTTTCTGTTCAACACAGAAACTCTTATTTATATACAAATAATGTGGTTCTCAGTTGAAATAAGCATTAATAAAATAATTATATACTTTAAAAATTAAAAAAAAGTATACATCCAAACTATATACATTTCATCAAAAATAACAACTGATGCATTATTCAGCTTCACTTTTAAAAATTCAGATCCACTTGTAAAGTGAAAAGCAAACTAAAAGGAAATTTCAGTATACATTTATATAATAGACACACACACAAACAAATATGTAATACTGATTTGTCTTTGCATGTGAAAAAATGCCTACAGATAAATGTCTGCCAAAGAAACACAACCCAGCTATTTTGATTCCCAATTTTTAATAAATACTTCTACTGTTCTAGAATACATGTATTAAAAAAAATTATTTGCACATAAAATATTTAAATAAAAACTCCTTTGAACAGGTCCCCCATCTTTTGTTAACCCCTGCATTCTTGCAGAAGTTAATATTCATAAGCATGACTAAATTTCTTCAAATTCTGCAACACATCTGTTCACGATTAATGCTTCACTGGTCAGGAAATAATTTCTCAAAAAGTATTTTACCACCCACCCACCTAAAAAAACCACAATGCAACAGCTAAAACTTGTAAACATAATCTGCACACTAATCATGTTTATTTTTGCTCTCAATTATAATAATGGTGATCAAAATAATAACAAATGAATTTTAATTTTAAAAATATGTGAAAAGTGGACAAACTGGAAGAAATGTATTAAGAAATAAGGAAGAGAAAAGTAGTGTGAGGACATAGGAGATGAATGCAGCAATATTTACACTGCCATGGAATGTGATATTTAAATACAGCAATAGGGCCTATAGATAAAGTAGCATGACACACACATTCTTAAGTTCAGTTTAAGATGATCCTCTTGCTTCAGCACAAATAGATGTCATCAAGACACATTTTTCTTATTATAAGAGTAGTCACTAGTTTGCTAAAAGGTCACATTTTCTCATAACTCAGTATAAGATTAACTACCAAGTATCAGCAAGACACACAATTCTCATAACTCAATATAAAACTACCAAATGTTAGCAAGACATTTCTCACAACTCTGATATTTCTTTTAAATCTATAGAAGATTAACACTAGGATCAGCAAGAAACAATTTTATAACTGGGTACAAGATTAGTAACTTTCTGTCTGCATCAACATATTCCCTATAAATGTGGAGCCTGGTATATTTGAAAACAAGTCTAAATAAAGTCAAGAATGAGTGTGTTTAAATTAGATGTTTGGTTGGATACCATGTGAGTACTGCTCAAGATTCCATTGACAAGTCTGAGACCTGATGGATAAATTTGTCTGTCTGATGCATTTTATCCATAGTACAATTGTTATAGATACTGTTCTAATGCTGTAAGAAAAAAACAAACACTAGTAAGCCAAATGTTGCAAGATATTTTGATTTCCACAGGTCATTAACATAATAAGACCACAAATTAATAATTATCATTTTAATAAAAGCTTAATCAGACACTAATTGCATGAACCTCACCATTTCCCAATGGCAGCAATATAATCAACAATAAACTTGTATCTCGTGCTTTAGCAACGTAATGAGACAACAAATTTATCCAACTACATTTATAAGCAACATAATAAGATAACAAATTAACTTTATCTCATGTTAGCAGCTTTGTAAGTCAAATAAACCTTATCTTCAGATGTCAGCAACACAAAAAAGACAGAATATGAACTTTCTCATCTCCAAACATCACAAAACATATTAAGAAGCTAAATGAACCTTGTAATATCCATATATTAGCAAAATAATAAAGAAAAAGAGAAAATGACTCATCAAAGATAAACTGCTCAAATACAAGATTTTAAAAAAAATCTATCGAAAGATTTTTCAGTGCATTAAAGTTTTAAAAAGAATTCTGACAACCACATATCATATAACCAACATATTTCATATGGAGTGAAAACTAATTTTTAACAAATTTCTACTGTTGTTTCTTGAAAGGACTCTGAAAACTATATTTTGCAGGAAGAAAAAGTATTGTGAAATGATTTCTTGAAAGAACACCATATATAAATAATGATGGCTTTCATTAAAAATGTCAATATCTAACCATCCAACACTCATTACCATGATAGGTACCTTGAGCAAATGTTTTCTTGTCCATGATAGGTACCATGAGCAAATGTTTTCTTGTATTATTTTATTAATTGCAATTCAGTGTGCAATATGAAAATTCAAAATAGAAAACAAATCAGTAAAACAGAAAACTAACCAAAAGTTGTAGGTATTATTTTAAATTCTCTTTTCATTTAACTCTTTTTTTTTTCCTGTCACTGGTTTCATCTTCTCTTGATTTATTCATCAAGACAAGCATTCATCACACAAAACCCATGACCAATGAAATCAAGATTAACACAAGCTAACAAAGACATCAAGACAAGCATTCATCACCCCAAACCCATGACCAATGAAATAAAGATTAACACAAGCTAACAAAGATATCAAGACAAGCATTAATCACCCCAAACCCATGACCAATGAAATCAAGGTTAACACATGCTAATAAAGACATCAAGACAAGCATTCATCACCCCAAACCCATGACCAATGAAATCAAGGTTAACAAAAGCTTATAAAGACATCAAGACAAGCATTCATCACCCCAAACCCATGACCAATGAAATCTAGGTTAACACAAGCTAACAAAGACATCAAGACAAGCATTCATCACCCAAAACCCATGACCAATGAAATCAAAGTTAACACAAGCTAACAAAGACATCAAGATAAACAGTCATCACCCAAAACCCATGACCAATGAAATCAAAGTTAACACAAGCTAACAAAGACATCATGATAAACAGTCATCACCCAAAACCCATGACCAATGAAATCAAAGTTAACACAAGCTAACAATGAAATCAAGATAAACAAAAGCTAACAATGAAAACTAACCTACATGTTCAAGAGAATTAAGAAAAATTACAGATGCTTTATTACTTAATCACAACAGAACTAATCTTGTTTTTAGAAATTTTATTTATAAGGTGGTTGTTAGCCTGATGGGATTATTTAGACGTCAAAGGAATATATTATCTGAGCTTTAAAAAAAATTGTTGCAGGCCATTCCATCTGGAATGCTCTGACTTTTCATGTGTGGCTGAATTAGAGCAGGTAGGTCCATTCTGAAGAATTATCAACTGTCTTTAACAATAGTGATATGCATCTTATCCAATCATTCCAAACCTACAAGTGTTGTGTTGAAGTTAAAATAAAAATAGTCATACAAAAGATAATTATGTTACCCAAAACTGTATTTTTGAAAGAATAATCTAAGAGGTCATCTTTTCCACAAATTTAAAAATAAATCTGCTCAGAATGTCTTGCAGTCTAAGTTATTTTGTAAAAACTGAATGGCATTTTACCAGAAATATCTTTCTTCGGGTCTATTAATTATCAAAGTATCTTTTCCATGACTGAATTACCTGAATACAATAAAATATTTTTACAAAATGTTTATTTAAAAATGTTGTTGTTAACAATATATTTGATAAGGGATGTACATGTATTTTCAAAATAATATAATCCAATATTCAATTATTTTTAAACTGATCTAATCATGACAACGGATATTTTGGATATCAGTGGTAAACTAACCAAACAACAAACAACTTAAATTCATGACATGGTGAACAGCTTTCACCATGAGCACACTTTTCAAGGTATCTTGAACATTTCTATCCAACATAAAAGTTTACAAAAACTGCAAACCCCCCCCCCCCCATATATCTTTTTAAAAGCATACTTCAAAATATCAAAACATGGTTGCCTGGAGATGAAGGTAAATCACTCACCTGGTACATCTGTACATGCTATGATGGGAGATGTTTAGTGCTACATCAGTAAATGGATTGTCTTAAATTCAAAAAAGGCACAAAGGTCCATTATAGCTTTCAGCTTGAATGAGTGACTTTTAATTTGTATTATGATTAAGCTTAACATGACTGATCACACTCAACTGCATTTACTTCATGACCATTGATTGTCCCAAAAGCTTATGAACAACCAAAGAAACCATCATACATAAGTTTAACCCTTAAAATCATGCAGGAATCGACCTGTTCTTGTTAAAGCACACTATTTTTGCTAAATTTATGTTTAATTCTCAGTTTCAAGATATGAAAAGAGAAGTAATAATTAGGAATATAAACTGTATCCATACACTCTTAAAACAATGACCAGTTTCACATAAATGATTTACAGTGCCTCTATTCAGAATTCTTTGCATTAATTCTATTGAAAGTTAAATGGGTATTTGCTGTTAGATTCAGTCAGAATATGGGCATTTACTATTATAAGAAATATTAAGTATATACCCTACTACTATTGCAATTAATATAAATTTCTTTATATGAATATTATGACTGAGAATGATAAGCAATGAATAAAAATATATACAATACAAAATATTTACATTACTCTTAAACTATCTTAATGTTTTGTTTGTTGTGCTTTTTATAAGTCAACATTTCTATAAAATATTCTGAAATGATAATATACATGGTATTAATGTTGTTTTCATTATTTTAATGTTGTATTTATGCTGATCTTTAACAGGTTTCACAAACTGTCAACAAGTCTCATACATTTTCTTTGACATATTAATCATTCTCTCTCTGAAATCTTAGCACATTTTTGCATGCACCATACAAATAAATCTAAATAAATCACTCAGGGGGCAATACTATATGCATAATAAAGAAGAATAAATAGAAATAATTTATGTGAAAAGAAGAAAATTAAATTCACCAAAAATTATGTTATAAAAACTGGATTAGTTTATACAATGCATGACTTGTAGTTGTACTTTAAAAAAATCATTACAATGCATGACTTGTAATTACAAAAAAAATCATTACTGTTATAAATCATCTTAACAGTTTATCCCTTAAAATAACACATAAAATAAATTAACCAGAGAGAAATGCAACATATAATAATTTTAAACATACTTAGCTCAGTTGTATATGCAAACTTGGGCAACTGACAGATGTGCCCAGAGTACTGTTGACACGACATTAGGTAAAGATATCGGTATATTGATCAATGGACATGTGTGTGTGTGTTGCTTGCATGTGTGTGTGTGTGTGTGTGTGTAGAAATGGAGAAATGAACAGAGATATCTATATGTCAATCAATGGACAGAAGTGTGTGTGCATGCACACATAAATGGAGAATGAGCAGAGATATCTGTATACAGATCAATGACAGAAATATATGTGTATGCAGCAATGGGCAGGGAACATATATATTTGTAAATGGAACAATGGACAGTAATGTATGTGAAACAATGTAACCAGACAGGTATATTTTTAATATAACAATAGCCATCAGAGAGACATATATATTACAATGGACATCAGAGAGACATGTATATTACAATGGACATCAGAGAGACATGTATATTACAATGGACAGCAGAGAGACATGTATATTACAAAGGACATCAGAGACATGTTTATTACAATGGACATCAGAGACATGTTTATTACAAGTTGTATATAACAACAGATATCCAATGGCTGTGAACGTAGCAATGATTTACTAATGGCAAGGCTAAGAATACAAAGTGCAACATTTATTTATTTTATATTTTTAATATTGCACATCCTAAGGTTAAGAAAGTAAAAAATTATAATCATTTAATATCATTACACACTCTTTCATTTTACGATATGCTCAAAATTCATTTGAAAACAACATAAAAATAGGACAGTAAAATTAAATGTGGAAAAAGGCATATATAAGATGTAAATTCATGATTCTGTTTACATCAGATTTAGAATCTTTAAAAGAAAATTTATTCACTCACACCCACTGCCATCATGTTCTTTATATCTAACTTACAAATCATTAATGTTTAATAATTCATAACAGAAAAATAACAGTGACAAAATGTCAACACAAATCAATTCTAAACATTAAAATCAATCATAAACCCCATTAAATTATATTTCAGATCAGAATGCAATATAAAAATATTCATGTTATATGTTGACAGTGACTCAATAAAAAGATCTATAAATCCACACTCCTTTTAAATAACAATAGTATCACTAAAAGTCACTTCTGTACCACCTTTTAATGGCACAGAATGATAACCATTTGAGAGAGCTGGCTGTTTTGGCAGGTTTCCAGTCCTATCATTGAAAGTATGATTGATATTGTTATTATTATGATTTGACAACTTTGAGCTTGTGTAGCTTTTTCTTAAAGCTGATTCCGAAGAATCTTTCCCCATCATGACATCAAGTTCAGATGACATCAGTCTGTCATCATAAAGTGACAATCGTGCTGGTTTCTTGGATGGTCTGATGGGAGTTTTTACACGCCTGCGAATCTTTTCACTTTCATCTGAACTATCATGGTCCAGTGATGCATGAGGAGCATTAGAAATAAGCTCATCAGTACAATGGACTACACTAACCGAAACATCAGAGCCAGAATTGCCCAAATTATGTGAAGTTTTCAATAAATCCTCTTGTTTTTTCAGACCAAATTTAGAAGTTAGTTCAGGCTTTGATAAAGACTTTATGGCAATGGATGGTTTGAAAATAGTGCTGTAGTTATGGCCCTTGAGAGAAAGTGAGTTGGGCCGTCGTCGTTTTGCATCGTAACTGTCTACTGCTGTTGACAGCTCTGTCTCCTGCCAGCAGGAGGGAGAGCCATTATGATGCTGAAGCTGTAGTAACTCTGATGTACTCTTAGAGTGGGTGGTTCCTTGCAAGCGTCTCACAGGCTGCTGACAGACAGCTGGAATGTGGAGCTTAGCGATACCAACTTCAGCAAATCGCAGTCTGTTTTCTGGATATCTTTGCTGCAAGACGCTGTGCTTACTTTGCAAATGATTTGATTCAGCAGAACTAATATCCAAACCACCATACTGTGTGTGACTATCCACACTGTTTTCTTGGTGACCATTGGAGACAACTCCTGTAGAATGAGTTTGTTGATCACTATTTAATGTATTCTGGACAGAAATGTTAACTGGTCTAATGATTGCTATGCCATTCTGCAAACAGACTTCAGTCTGTACCTGAGATATGTTTGCAGTTTGAGTATCTAACACAGTGCCAGGTTGCTGATCTGAGTTACCTTGTCGACTGCTTTCCAGAGTTGTCTGTTCATGCTGTAGGTCATCTACTTCTAAATCTTCAGCACGAGAGTAAACATGCCGCCTTCCATGGCCAAAGATACTCAAACCACTCAAGCGTAGTCCAAGCTCTTTCGGTCGAATAAGCTTGGAAAGTTTTTCTCGCAGTGAGCGTTCCCCTCGCTGGTAACTTCGCAGGCTGGATGTGTTAGCCACTTTAGGCCTACCAACAGGTACATTTCCATGCACATGATTCTGAAGATAAGGAATTGGTGGATTTCTATGACTTAAGGCATCATTTTGAACTAAAGATGCTTCTAGTCCATCACCCACAAAATCAGGAGGGCTTTCTGCGGAGGGGTGGTCAATAGGGGCACTCTGTGTGCTTAGAGAATCCCTGCGGTTGTTAGATATCAGGGTATTTCCTGACACTCGCAATTCTTCATCGCTGCACTTGTGAGTGTTTCTCTCCACTGTTGGGTTTCTTCCTTGATGAGGTCGAAGAACTGCATTGTTCCTTTCCTGTAAGAGATTACTGGCTTTTGGAGCAGGAGCGGAACTCTCTGCAGGAGTCAGAGGAATAATTGTGTCTGTTGTAGATGCAGAAACACTCCTGTCTTGAATCCAGCTCTTATGCAGCTGGGTCAGTGACACAGAAGGTGATCTCAATATATCTCCAATGGGGATGTGTCCATTGCTATATAACATAACACCTGAAGTGTTATCATTTTGGGTTGTTATGCCAGAATGGAGGCTGAACTGAGATAGAGGTCGAACACAGGTTCCAGCAAAGGCATCAGTTTCCAGAGTGAGATGAGCTGTAGATGCATCAACTACAGTGTCAATGTTGTGAGTGTTATCTGAATCGCTCTTATCCCCACTGCTACTCATGGAGTTTACAGTTGAAATCATACCTGCAAATAAAATTTGTTTGCATAAAAGAAGTCTCAGACTTGTTACAAATTTAAATCTTTTATCAAACTCTGAATTCAGTATAGTACATTACAATTTTAAATTTTAAATTAAAAAAGCCCTTAAAGTTGTACAAGCAAACTAGGTTAAAATTCTGGACACCAATGAGCCTGTATGCCATGTTGCAGCATTGCTTGACTAGAATTAGTTTGACAAATTCTGTTCATCCATCATTTTGTTTGCCAAAGTCACTATAGCCATAGACCAGTTTTCACCAGAGTTAGCAATATCAACTATTGAAATCCATCAACACCAGGTAGGACAATAATTAAATTAGATAGATCTGATTAGATAGAACAATAAATTAAATATTTAAAATAATTGTAAACAGTGTGAGAGTTCTTTTTTTCAAGTTTGATTGCTGTCTCATTAATTATCAGATTCTCATAATTCATGATGTGGGTGTTTATTTTGAAGTGAAATGTGAGATACATTTCATGAGTTACATTTGCCTTTGTGTATATGTTTATCCCTAATAAATTTAAATAGTTTTGTTTTGTGTGTGATGACTCAACTTTAACCTTCCAGCTCAGTGTCTGGCTGCACTGCATGTGCATATGTCTGTAAAAAATGAACCAACAATTTTTCAAAAATTCATATTGTAATAAAAGTCCTATAGTCATCATTATTTTACAGATAAAAAATAATTATTGCTTTTACCTAATTGCCATATGGACTTTAAAATAAAGAATGTATGTATATTAATCATAATGATTTTTTTCCTCTAAATTTACAACTGCCTGAACTTTGAAGACAAAAAGTTTGTTCCATTTACTGCAAACTTTAATTAAATGGAAATTTTTAGTAATTTTAAGTTTTACCACAGTAACTAACAATCTTTTGAACAAATCTGCAAACCAACCTCTGTGCTTTGCCTCATGTGCCCATAAATTTGGTAAGTCAGATATCCGCTCTTCAACACAAAGAGCTGTCAATCTGGCTTCAGCATCTGCATCCCAACATTCCTCTATTGTCTCCTTCAATGATCGAACAGCCTGATTTGGAAAATTGAAATGAGTTAAGTCGCAATGCTTGCATAAGAGATAGAAAAGATATGCAAAATCCCCCCAAACACAAAATGAATAAGTAAGCATAATACCTACTAAAATATGAACACTGGCAACGAATATTAATAATTTAGGTTTTAACTAAACTGAAATATATAAACCTTGTAATCACAAAGAAATACAGATTTTCACAACAAAGCACAATAGTGAATGGCCAAATAAGATAAATTAACAGAACAATAAATTTCATGGGTTCCTTAAGCTTGTGTGTTTAGTTTTAAACTCATTATTTTAATGTAAGACAATGACTCAATGTTGTCATAAATAATTAGTTATCCTATGTGTTGATAATGACTATATCAATGAAAGCAGTGCAACTGAATCTTTCTTGTGGTGCATGGGAAGGTACTTCAGAATACAGTTTGAGACCCAGGTAGGAATTTATTAAGAGATACATTTTAAAAGAAAAATGCATTTATTTTTTTTTTCTGAAATAATTGCTGCTTTCCTTTCTTAATGCAAAACTAAAAAATGAAATAATTGAATGCAGGATGTTAAGTCTGAAAGCTTACTATGGTGGTTGGAGGCAATGTGGAACAGGTGGAAATTACTCACAAGAAAGGAGCTCCAGAAACTCTACGTATATTATTTACTTCGAACAATAGTTATAATGCAAAATTTCTGTAACACTCTTGTGACCTAGGCGGCATCTCTACTACTTGTTTTTTTAACTAGAGAGAATTTAAATTATTATCACATAGCCATCATTATTGTGGAAAATTAAACTCTCTAAGAGGAGCCAATGCTATAAGAAGTATTTTTAAAATTTAATTAGATTGCACCATTCAATTGCATCAATATGTTTTATAAATTTTTAAATAAGCCACACAAAAATTTGAGTATTTTAGTATAACACATATTATTTTGCATTATGTAATCTATAGACATATAAAATATTTTTAAAAAAATCAACAACACAACTTAACAGTTGATTGGGACAATTTATGATGTAAACAGATGAGTTAGGACAAATAAATTTAGACTGGTCTAAGCAACAGATAGATTTGGGGATCCAAATTGAGAAATTTATACTGAAGTTACTAGTTAATTAAAAATATATTCTTTGTTTAAAAATAAATCAGATGAAACAAACAAAGGTTTCAAACTTTTGTTTGTCATGAAAATTAGATTCCCTAATGGTTTCAAAAGGGCTGCAGGCAGGGTGAAGCGTAAAAGTATATTTAGCAAAACAATAAGAAATGTATAATAAACTTGGAGGTCAGCACTCCTAATTAATGACCAAAGTGGGAATTTTAGCAACAAATAAAAATGTATAGTTAGCTTGAGAATTGGATATTTTAGTAGTGGCCAATTTGGAGTTTTAGTGACAAAATAAAAATGTACAGTTAGCTTGAGGGTTGGATATTCTTGTAGTGGCCAATTAGGAGCTTTACCAACAAAATAAAAATATATTGTTAGCTTGAGGATTGGATACCCAAGTAGCAGCCAATATAGGATCTAAGCTAAACAATAACAATATAAAAATAAATGCAATATAAAATTAAGGCAGTGTCAATTCAGGGTCTTGAAAAAGAAATCTTGGGTACTACTCCTATAAGGTTAAATGAGACTAAGAGGTGAGAAAAAAAAATCTCTCCTAAAAAAAGAAAACCAAAGAAAAACCCAACCAAACAAAAATCCTTACATGGTTGGTTTCCTTCCAAACTTCAGGAAATTTTGGTCGACACTTGGCCCTTACTACCAGCATCTGCATTTCTTCAAATGTAGGATTTGAACCAGCCTCCATCTGATATGGGGATGCATACTCTGGCACAGGTGCACCTGTCACAAGTAATACAGTTGAATATACAATAATGTCAGAGGAGTTCTAGACAAAGTATGCTGATTAACTAAACATTTTTTCTAATTAATGTTTTCTACTGTTTTATGATAAGTATGGTACCATTAGCTAGATTGTGTACCTGTGGTGCAATAGGTGTTTACAACCTATTAAGATGTAGGTCACTCAAAAGGGTGAAGGATGTGGAGGGGTAAAGGGGATGACAGGATGGGGGAACCACTAGCTGGAAACGAGATGCCCATATTTAGTCATTTGTGTTCTGTCGTGACATGGTAGAATCTGCTAGCTGACCTAGAGACCATTCATTTATACATATCAATGACCCATGTTTGCAGATGCACATTCACTACACCCAATGTCCAGGGGTCAATTTCTTGCATATGTTGATACCAAGCACGAATTACAAGAGTGGTAAATATAATTGACTTTCCTAAATTATTGTATATATTATTGATAGAATGTTGTGTAAAATATTCATGTGCTTTGCTAAATGATTGTGTGAACTAATGTATTTCATCTCACAGAAGCTAAGTGTGGCATTAGCGATGATTTGTGTTTATGTAGGAATGTTGAGACTGCATAAACACGTGCATAAGTCACACATTGTGTACACATGCTCACACATTGTTAAACTATTTGTAGCTGGTAAAGCGAATTAGAGAGAAAGTGATTGTCATTGTGTAATGAATATTGCTGTAAACCAATTGTTGGTTGTATTGTATCTATGAATATATGCAATTGTAGGAGTAGAATCATTATTATTCACATATAAATATTTCAATGAATTTATGAATTGTAAGTTAGCATGTAGCTAACGGGTTGTGATGAACTTGTAAAGAGCAGTCTATCGCTGTCTCCATGAAGCCCAAATGATTATTCATGCTAATAGGTTGCTATAGAAGAATATTGTTTATTACAGCTGGTTTCAGGTCAAGGTATACTGGTCCCTGGATCCTCTGATGAGAATGTCTAGCACACCTACTCGACACTGAGTTGGTCATACCTGGAAGAGAACCGCAACGTGATGTCATTTCTGTCAAGGATGCTGTGAGCTGTTGCAAGTCTTCATGAGACTCTAGTTAAGTGTGCTCGCTCCAAATAAACTGATAGGTCAAATACAAACTTTATACGAATAATTGGGTGGGGCAGGATAGACAAACTCTCATGTATTCTGCAATTGAAAACTGATTCTTTTCTTTACTATTATTGTTATTAAATTTTACTTTGTTATCTTCACTCGTTGCATAATTTGTTGTAATCGTCAACTAAAGCTGGTATGGGGGCTGAGCTGGTGGAATAATAATCATAACTAATAAAAAGGGGGAGATAACGTTACCAGCTTGGGCACATCAGCTGATTTATCTGTCAGTATGTCATTTGAGTAATAGCCCGAATCTCTGGCATATTAGCGGAAAGATAGGTCAGGCCATCCAGCTGTTGCTAATATTAGAAGTGAAATGATAACCTAAAACTGATACTTGGGAGTATGATATACTGACATATTGACAGGGTCATTAAACATAACTGGACACGTGACAGTTAACAACAAGATTTTGATTTTTATCATTTACAAACCAGTCACATTTTCTACACACATGCATATATTAGTAGTTTTGCTTTTATGTTGCATAGTGCATGAATACTGCCAGTTAACTGTGGCACAAAGTTGTATGACTGCACAGTGCATGAATAATGCCAACAGTAGGTTGTTCACTGTAGCACAAAGTTGTACATCTGGGCACAGTGTATGAATACTGTGCCCAGATGCCAGTATGTGTTGTTCACTGTAGCACAAAGTTGTATGACTGCACATTGCATAAATACTGCCAGTAGAGTGTTGTTCACTGAGCACAAAGTAGTAGGACTGCACAATGCATGTACACTGTAATCAGTGAAATGTTCACTGTGTCATGAGGTTGTATCTGTTTTTGTCAATTCAGGTAATTTATTTATGCATGACCTTTTCAATAAAATGTTCACTTTAGCATCCTATTATTATTGTAGTAGTAGTGGTAGTAGTAGTTTTTCACAAAATAAGTGGCTAATTATATATACACTGTTACATCAATGAACCTATAAAAACATGAAAGCAAATACCTATACATGTATAAGTGTTGTGAACAGTAAGGTATTAGGTGTGTATAGGACTGTGCTTGTGATATACAGCTTTATTTATGCATGGTTTTTCAAATAAGATGTAGATTATGTATGCAGTGTTAAATAATATATTTAGAAAAAACATTAACATAATAGTTGAAAATGTATTAATATAAAGTTTTAAATACAGTTTTATGAACCTTGCACTGATCTGTACAACCCAGAATCATTAAGATTAACAAAATTACACTGTGTACTCTGATAAAATTCACAAACCTTATGAGCTATTTCAAATTTGTTTATCCTTAGAGGGATACAAAGTGAAAAGCTATTTCAAATATATGAGATAATTAAAGAGAAGAGCAGTAAAGATAATCAATAAATGAAAAATGTGGACATTAATCTGTATAAGATTTATATCATTGTTTTACATATGTAAACATAAAAAATAAGTAAAGATAATCAATAAATGAAAAATGTGGACAGTAATCTGTATGTGTTAAGATTTATATCATTGTTTTACATATGTAAACACCAAAAATAAGTAAAGATAATCAATAAATGAAAAATGTGGACAGTAATCTGTATGTGTTAAGATTTATATCATTATTTTACATATGTAAACATAAAAAATAAATAAAGATAATCAATAAATGAAAAATGTGGACAGTAATCTGTATGTGTTAAGATTTATATCATTGTTTTACATATGTAAACACCATAAATAAGTAAAGATAATCAATAAATGAAAAATGTGGACAGTAATCTGTATGTGGTAAGTTATATCATTGTTTTACATATGTAAACACCAAAAATAAGTAAAGATAATCAATAAATGAAAAATGTGGACAGTAATCTGTATGTGTTATGATTTATATCATTGTTTTACATATGTAAACACCAAAAATAAGAAAAGTACATGGTAATCTGTGCGTGCTAAAGAGTTACATCATTATTTAATTATTCAAACACAAATCCTAAAGTAATTTTGAAGTTTATTTGTAATATAAAGTAGTGGTAGTTCACAAGTTATATCAGCCAGGAAAAGAAAAGCGACATTGCCATTATTAAAAATCATATAGGACATGATGACTGATGTCTATGAAACTATCTGCTATGTTGTTTTCCAATCATTTCCCATCTTAGTTTCAATCACTTTACATCTAATAGTTCATCTTCAAATTATGTTAACTTGTTAGTCTTGATGATGCAGGTAACCAGATGCATATATGATTATACAGACTGATTTTGTAAAAGATACGTATCTTAGTATCACATATGTGAAAGCAATGAATCAATGAATTGTTCTCAGACTGTTGTGTATTGTTATATATTTATCTGCAGTAGCATCAGAATATTTCTTACATGAAGAATTCATCTACTATAGGCAGATTAATTCACTGCAGATTATCCACTAAAGACTATCTATCCACAAACAAATCTATGATTGTCTGTCTGTCTGATTATCTAACCATCCTCATAAAGATCCGGAGAGAGGAGTTATTTCAATTATATATGTTCCTTGATATTTAAAATATAATTAAACATCTACCTACCTACCTACCTACCTACCTATCTATCTATCTATCTACCTATCTATCTATCTATCTAACATCTCTATCTATCTATCTAACATCTCTATCTATCTATCTAACATCTCTATCTAACATCTATCTATAGTGTGTGTGTGTGCAGGATAAAGATCTATGCAGTAGAAGTTATTTCAAACATCTATCTTTACAACACACACACGTGCACGCACGCACGCACACACACTCACACATCATATAAAGATCTACATGAGTGAGAAAGTATTTGAAATACATATATAGTTATACCCTGATAAAGATCTACACAGCGAGAAGCTATTTCCCACAAAACAAGACCCATGGCATAGACATCTATCTGTTTGAGGGACGCTTCACAGTCTCGAAGATTAACAGCTCCATCCAGAAGTTCAGGTGCCATATAGCGTAGTGTACCAACCTGCATGACAATGTTTATACTTCATAAATTAATATTACTCTTAACTGAAAATAGTACATATCTAAAGTGCATATTATACAGTAGTAATAAATGTACTTGCTACACAAAAGTCCTATATCAACCAAATGCTAAGGAGAAGATAACAAAATGTTGAGTTTGTGTGGTTTAGAGTGTATTTTTCTTTAAGTGTCAGTATTTTTCATGCAAAAAAAACAACCTGTAAAGAATATAATCAATTCAAAACTACCACTCTTTCCTGTAAAGTAAGTTTTTGTATATTTAATAATCAATTCTTATATGGGCAGCATGCCAGTCAGTAAAAGATCAAAAACAACCACCTCTGTACAATCACTTATAAATTAAAATATCCTCTCTTGTGATTCAAAGAATAATAATGCTGATTCTATTAATCTTTTTTAAATTTTGTCTGAAAGCATGACCAAAACTCACGTCAGTCAGTGATGTCTGTTCAGCAATTTCTGGGTGTCCTTTCTTAATAAGTTTGGACCCCATAGTTGCTACAGCAAACCCCAGGTCTGTGATAACACAGTTCAAGTCTGAACGAACCAAAATATTGCGTGTATTGATGTCTCTGTGAGCCAAAACTGGTTTGAACTGATCTGTCCATGCAAAGACAATATAAAATAATTTCAGAACATAGGAAAATAAAATATAATATCATAGAGTAAAATTTTGAAAAAATCCAACCCAACATTATAAATATACATGTACTATCAAGCTTTCATGTACAAGGCATGTGAGAAATGATTAACGAACAACATAAATATGATAGTTTTAGTCACTTATATAGATATTAACCGTTTATTATTGTGTACAGAAAATTTAAGGCATACTCCCTGATGGAATGAGTGTGATTCTGAAAGAACTTCAATTTTTATCAATACAGAGATGTGAGAGAATGACAAGAGAAAAGCCTCACATCAATATTTACTGAAGGTATTGTCATATTTCAGATCTGCTAGGCAAGCTTATATAATTTATAATTATTTTAACATTACAACAAAATAAATTCATTAACAGTATTTCTTATCTTCTTCTACTGTTCTAGTGGAAAGAAATTTATGCTTCTATATTTATCATAGGTGTTCTTCTGGTGCAGACTTCATGTGATCATGGGATAATTGCCAGTGAGCATTGTGCTGAGGCATTGGAGTTAACTCTCCTTGCCTGAGGAATATATTTTTGTACTTGGGTTAAGTGCATAGAAAACACATTTCTTGGCTAGAGTTAATATCTGGCACTCGATGTCTTTTAATACATAGGGTAACATGCATCCAAAATGTATCTGCTGGCTAGAGTTACACCTGGCACTAACAATCCCTTCCTTGGGCATAAATGAAATCAAGTGACCAAATGGGCTACAAGGTTCAAATCAGTCAATGCAAACAAATGACACAGAAACTTTAGTCCTCTTTACTCAAATCTGATCTACTATGACATGGCTCCCAAGCATTGATAACAGATGTATATAACAGTCAAATTGCTATCATGATTCCAAATGGTGGAAGTTCCACAAGGAGTCAGTGTGGAATTTAATTTTAATCTACTGACTAAGACAGTAACTGGTCCAAATCTGATTATATTCCCATCTAGTCAAATTATTCAAGAGTGTATATATCAGTAGTCTTAAAGATGAATATTGTCTGAACAGAACAGTTATCTGATGCATAGATCTGCATTAGGTGTTATTTGAGGTAGTGGCATGTATGTTATGTCAAGTTTGTTAGAATGAACAACTGATGTATTGTGTCTACTGTGTTACCTGAGAAAAATATTCTACATTAACAACATTCTCTTTCAGCTAGATATTTGTCAGGGATATATGTTGTCTTTGCCCAAAAAGTATACAAGTTTACTATTAAAAGATTAATGTTCTATTTCAACTAAATATATGTAACATTCTCTTTCAGGTAGAAATTTGTCAGGAAGATAGGAGTTTATTATTAAAAGTGTAGATAGAGCATAGGTTAAATTGGCTCAATCTCTATTTCCAGATTTGTTACACTTTTTTGACTCCTTGTCATAGAACATACTGAGTTCCAACATATCAGGCCGCTAAGGACCTACATTTACAGATAAGTGAGTCACAAGCCAGAAGTTGCTAGTATCAATAATCTGCAAATGCTAAGTTAGAGGTCAAAGTGCATAAAAAATTACAATTCAGTGGTACAATTTCAATATAATTATAACAGAGATTTTAGTGAGGAGAAAAAGACCAATATACACTGTACTAAGAAACCCATAACTAGCAAACCAATAATAGTATAACTTTACTTGTTATTTATTCCTTAGTTTTGTATTTTAGATTAATTTAATGCATCCTGCAATGTTCATGGGTTCTTTAATAGTAAATGTCTTCTAGTTAAGAGTTCTTGGGGCACCAAGGATATTTCTTCATCTATTTCTACTTAATTCATTTTCATACTTGTGTTATAACTCTGTCTTCTGTATGTAATGAGTTATGTACAGTTGCTGCAGAGTGCAGAAGCTGATAAAATCAGTATTTCTTAGCATAGCCACTGCATGCTTGCCAGCAATTTGCTACAGGTATAATGCAAACAATGCAAATGTCTACCTAAGTAATCTCCCTATACTACAGATCTTAACTGCAAAAGAAACAAACCCCACCCACCCCAAACTAAATCTAGATTATTCCATCTGGAGCCAATGTTTTAACAAATTATAAGTCTTGACCATATTTCCTCTGGAGCCAATATTTTAACAAATCTAACACGAAATTTTAAAACATTTTATACATATATTAAAGTCAGAAACAAATTTAAATATTGACATTTTAAAAAAGTCTTTACCAGAACAGCAATATTAAATAACAAATGGGTAAAAGAAAACAATTAAAAGAAGCTAATAAAGTATGATTAACTGGTATCCATAATAAAATATTCATTATGAAGAGTTAAAGACCATAAAGTCTTGTGGTGAATCAATATACCTACCAACAATCTGATTTTTTTTACTAAACCTTTTCCTGCAAGAAGTCTAAAATATACAGTATGTTTTATGGCATTCTGAAAAATCCAATTTCTATTTTAGGGTGTTAATTAAGAGTTGAGAAGCAGCAGAATTCAGTCATACACAATTAATATGTAACTGCAACAGAATTTATATAACAAATTTTTTTTAAAATGCTTACCACCCTTCTGTATATCTGTGTGCAGGTGTGACAAACCTCTTGCAACTGAGAGGGCCATTCGTACCATGGAGGGCCAGTCCAATATATTGTTCTTCAAATAGCCACACAACGACCCAAGTGGTACATACGACATAACAATCATTAGTTGCGGAGATCCATCTTGAGTGATCCGTTCATCAGCACCATAAAATTTGACAATTCCATCATGGTCCATGAATGGTAGACGATAGAGGGTGCGTTCATTGTTGTAGTATTCACGATAATGTTGGGTGTAAATTTTCACTGCTGCATCTTCCTCTCCTAGCTTGCCTTTCCAAACCTGGAAAGAAAGAAATCCAGCCTATCATCATATCATATCCACTCTCATTCTTCACAGCATCCTGTTAAATAATTTCACACAATGGCTTCTATTCATTATGTTAGGTTTTACAGATGGAATGAATTCACAGAGTGTCACAACAAGGACATCCCTGTCAGCATTATTACAGGTTTAAGTTATTTTAAAAAGTACAACCTTTCAACTCAATTTGTTAATCCTTCCAATCATTTGGATTTCAGAGTAATATTTAATTAATGGATCGCAATCTGAATAAAAAAAACCCAATTAAATATAACTTTTTTTATTAAAGTGCTCAAAGCACACAATTAAATCAAATTTAGGCTACTGAATGTGGGGAGGGTTATTTCCCTTTAACTGTGCAATAGTACGTTGACTTTGCTTGGAGAAGGTTATTTCCCTTTACCTTTGAAATCTTACACTTTGGAATCATACACATACATAGATAGAAATAGGTGTACAGATACATTGAAATATCTAGTATAATGAACAAATATAGAAGGGCCTGATTATCATGAAATCAGCCTAGTCCGGAAGCGCTTCACCAAGTTCAGTCAGTCAAACCTGATTTTTTTAAAAATTAAATTTTAGCCTCTTTATTGCCTTTGGCCTTGAACTAGGTGGTGTTGCATATGCACAAGGCCAAATGTTATTCTTAAAAGCATCATTGCTTGCATTAAAAGGTAGAAAATGACAATTTTCATGCACAAATTATTAACACATCTTAAACTATTTCCCTTTTATTTTTTTCCTGTCAAATTCTTCTAAAATTATGCTGATACAAAGATTCTCAGTGATTACAAATATAGATACAAAGTTTTTTTTAAATCTCACACTTCCGACATAAGGTAATGAAGGCTTTTCTGTTGTTGTTTGAGATAATTATTTTTCAAGTGGCAGTATAGATGGTGATAATTACTCAGAAAATTATTTCAGTCAGTAGACAAATGAAAATAACTGACTTTAAATACACAAAAGACAACAAGAGCTATACATATCATGCTTTTCACAGAACTATATGAATCCTATAATATACAGAAACAGACAAATACTTCTGAAGTGAGGTGTCCTCTTCACAAAGGACAAGTTATAGTGATATTCACAGAAATCTGTAAGTCCTATAATATACAGAAATGAATAGTTACTATAAAAGTAATACACCTGAAATGATGGGTCATTTTCAGAAAATGTCATAGAAACAACCAAAGAGCAGTATTAAGAAATATTTAAGTGACTTATCCTATTACAGGTAGGACACATTTATTTTTATTTCAATTTGCATTTTAAGTATAATTCTTGTTTGTTTTGTTTAAGACAGACAAAAACATCATTTACAGAAATATAAATTTTCCTACTCATACAGAAATATAGCATCAGCTGTAATTAAAATACACAAATATGTTCAAATGTCACAATAGAAAAATCACTTATCTCCATGTTCTTCATGCAAAACTTTGGCATACAATTAGTAGGATAAATGTTAAGTTTATAAAACTGTAAAGACATATCAGTTTCTGGTCAACTGATACATTGGGGAAGAGATTATATGCTGCTTTGATGCATTTCATCACCTCTATGATACCAAGGAAGTGTACAACATTCCTACAAAGACAAATCAGTAGATAGAATAGTTTCTTTTAATAATCTTTGCAATCTAAATAATCATTAATTATGCAATAATCATGTACACTAACCTCAGAGTAGCGGCCCTTGCTGATTATGTGGCACAACTTTAGGTCATCCATGTCAAATTCTGCTGGCAATGCAGGAATCTCTGTAGTAAGGATTGATTCTACTGATGGCTGTTTGGGTTGAATACACATGCGAAAACCAATGTAAGCAATGATAACAAAAAAAGCGACTGAAAAAACGGACAAAAGAGATATGATGATGGTTTTGGTTTTGTAGCTATTATCTTGGAGTGGATGACCTGCAGAAAAAAAAATACCAGAAAAAAATTGTCAAGAACACTAAATCAGCAAACAATGAAAGAAGATTACAAATAATTACAGTTACAAAGAAAATGTTTGCCAGAACTCTATATATCAATAATCTTTAAAATTACTCAACATTTCAAAGCAACACAAGTTGATAGGAGTGATAAATATTAGGCACTTGGTGTTTTGGACCATGAGTTATAAATTTCATTCAGTCTATTGAGTTATGACAATACGAGTTATAAATATCATACTGGGCCTTGACTTGTAAATATCACTCACTTGGTGTAATGGACTACAAGTTATAAATGTCACTTACTTGGTGTATTGGACTACAAGTTATAAATGTCACTTACTTGGTGTATTGGACTACAAGTTATAAATGTCACTTACTTGGTGTATTGGACTACAAGTTATAAATGTCACTTACTTGGTGTATTGGACTACAAGTTATAAATGTCACTTACTTGGTGTATTGGACTACAAGTTATAAATGTCACTTACTTGGTGTATTGGACTACAAGTTATAAATGTCACTTACTTGGTGTATTGGACTACAAGTTATAAATGTCACTTACTTGATGTATTGGACGAGTTATAAATGTCACCTACTTGATATAATGGACCACAAGTTATAAATATCACTCACTTGGTGTAATGGGTGTTGTGGTATGAGCAGCAGGATTATAGCCATCTGTAAAATTCTCATTGCACATGTCACCAGAACAGCAGCAGAAATGTGAGTTGTTTTTGGGTGCCATGCTAGATACACATTGATCTTGTATGCATACATTGGGTTCCCCTATCCAACATCCTAAACAAAGGTTAAAAAACACAAACCATTAAATATTCCTTTAAAATAAGCTTTCCACCTTCATTGCACAAAATGAAATCAGATATGAAAGGGAATTACAGAACTGGTGGAGAAATATAAGACAACAAATGTATATACAAATTATCAATTTGAGTTATAAAATAAATATTTTACATACAAATATCTATCTATCTATCTATATTTTATTAATGTGCAGCAATAAAGATTACTAGTAACAAAATCATATGGCTACATCAGACATCAGACCGAAATATTTAAGGACATTCTAGAACAAGAACAAAAAAATTCAGGACAATTTTAAAAAGGGAAGTGATTTCAAATATAACAAATGCCACCAGTTTTAAAAATGTCTTTAAAATTTGACCACAAATAAGTTAATTTTTCTCCATGAAAAAATATAAAAGTTGAGTGCAAAGTAACCTGAACCCAAAGATTGTACTGATTTGTAAATCAATGACTATAACTTGTTTTGACTGGAAGTGTGCAATCTCAAGACAGTTAAATGTAGTTTTATTAATTTTTCTTTTATTTACAGTATTGGACTGACACTAACACATGCAGGTTAACTATCAAGGATTGTACTGATCTGTCATCAATGGCTATAATATGTTTTGACTGGAAGTGTATAATCTCAAGAGAGCTGTATGCATTTTTATTAAATATTCTCTTTTTTCAACAACATTGGACTGACACTAACATCAATGCCAATTAAACAGTCAGTGGATTTTGCAACAACCAAATAAGCTGTATGCACTCTGAGTAATGGACCAAGTGGACTGAGAAAGTCAGTTCTGTATAATGATGAGTTAATATTTGCCCAGTCTGTTCAGTTCAATAGAAGATGCTATATACTGTTTTTACCATCTTTCTTGTCTGCAACAGTTTAAGTTGTCACATTTATAAAAAATATCAACATTTTAAAGTATTCTGTATTGGGCAGATTCAAAGTTGTCACATTATTAAAAAATATCCATAAATGTCTTAAGCTGTTAGTTAAAGTGGAATAAATATATTTTAAAAAAGTGTCAAGTCATTAATCTTGCAGGAAGGGTTACTTTTCTAATGTGCTAGTATGAAATCTGCTTTATGTTTTAATAAGACATCACTCTGTGTGTGTGTGTGTGTGTGTGTGTGTGTGTGTGTGTGTGTGTGTGTGTGTGTGTGTGTGTGTTCCGAGATGTATTTAGTACATGAGAAATTGGCCACATTCTGACTTTAAATGTGTTTTCAGTTCTTTGGCCTTCACCTCAGTGAGTAGAAGCTCAAGTGATAAAACGTGTGTTGGAAATGTTTGTATACCAGTCAATCCCACTCTAAATAATATCAGTAAGCCTCACACTCAATAAAGAAAGATTAACCCACAGCAAAATTGGTGTGTTTTTTCTGTCTGCCTGCCTATCTGTTTATCTATCTATTGTTATAGAATTTAATTTATAAGTATTAGAGGAAAAATAAATTATTAATAATAAAATAATAACAAATTAAAAACAATTATACCATAAGGTTATATAACCCATTTGAAATTATACGTCATTATGGGACCCTGACTGACGTAAGCATTTCCTTATGTGCCGTAGATTTCCCACAAACCCGGGTTTATTCTCTTTGCAAGAGATAGTCCTATCTGTGTAAACACATCCGTGTTGATATCACTCTATCGGGTGGAGGGAGAAAGTCCAAACCAAAATGCTCTATTAACCAACAAATCTCTCCCCTCTCTCAAAGCCAACTTTAAACTGTAGGTTCATTGTGCAGCATAGTGGTTAAAGGGAGATAAAACATCATGCAACGGGAGATAACGTAGAATGCATCGCATCTTTCGGCGAAGCTGTCACACTGCCTGACATCGCATCGGGCGGTGCTATTAGAAAGAAGTCATTTCAGGAGAGAGTAGAAGACGCGAATAATATTTTCTTTAAAACCCCTTCTCCGCTTTATCGGCTCATCGGAGGTAAAAATGTTTTTTCGATGGGGAACAAGGGCCGCTATTGACGCAAAGAGTTATCGTTTCAGACACTAGTAGACAGGTCTGTCGGCTGCACGGTACATGGCCTGAGACAGATACACTAGTAGCAAGGTTAGAAATGAAGGAGGGTGAGGATAAGGTAATTGCATGATAATAACCTCCAAATTACATTTCTCACACACACACACACACACACACACACACACACACACACACACACACACACACACACACACACACACACACACACACACACAGACACACATCATATGTCAACACTTTAAGAAAACCAAGCACACTTGTATCGCTGTCGGTATGAATATCCAGTTAGCATCTTTAGTCGTTTTCTGAAGTCTACAAGACCTAGGTTATATTCTTCATCATCCAAAGCTCAACAAACACTTTCATTTAGGTCTATTAAAAAAAAAAAATCGAAACAGAAGGAGACTGCATAGAGTTGTGTGTACCGTGTACGAGTATGAGTAATAATTTACTGCAATTGACAAATACATTATTTCTGACTTTCCACCACACGATCTCTGGTTGAGAGCCACACAATATCTGACTTCCCACCACACGATCTCTGGTTGAGAGCCACACACTATCTGACTTTCCACCACACGATCTCTGGTTGAGAGCCACACACTATCTGACTTCCCACCACACGATCTCTGGTTGAGAGCCACACACTATCTGACTTCCCACCACACGATCTCTGGTTGAGAGCCACACAATATCTGACTTCCCACCACACGATCTCTGGTTGAGAGCCACACAATATCTGACTTCCCACCACACGATCTCTGGTTGAGAGCCACACAATATCTGACTTCCCACCACACGATCTCTGGTTGAGAGCCACACAATATCTGACTTCCCACCACACGATCTCTGATAACCACACTATCCCTGATTGATAACCACACGGTATATGAATCACACATGACCATATTGTCTCTAATAACCACATTATCTCTGATGGATAACCACACGATCTCTGATGGATAACCACACGATCTCTGGTTACAACCATACGATTAAACTCGTGATCTCTTACTGACTAACTCATAATCGAATTTTAGAAATCACTCAAACCAAAGTTTCGGAACCAAATTAATTATCTATATTTGACAATTTTAAAACGGAATCTTGCTAATTAACAATATACATGTAAATCTAATAGATGCAGAGTTGATGTTGACACTGCTCTCTCTCTCGTGTAATTCGATTTAATTTATGTTTTGCACGAATCTGCTCTTAAATGTCCCCAAGTTGCTGTGAATTTAATGCCCCAAATCTGAATCTAGTATATAATGCCCAAGAAACGTATGTATAATATCAGTTTTCAAAGAAATAAGTTCATATACAAATTTCTATACATTCCCAAATGTTTTTATTGGCGACGTTATTTGTTGTCCTGTTTGTTTACTGGAGTCTTGTTTGAGACCACACAAGGTATTGTGACGTTTTAAAAAGTGACATATGCTTTTCATTCCAACTCTACCGCTCTTGCATATTGTGTTTATTTATTCCTGTCTCTGTACTGTCCGAAAGACGGCAATTTTGTAAATGGCGGAAAAACCACTAATGTACTCACCTCGATTATTGACACCACGTGTGTATAATGTGCACATGTGAGAGAGTGTGTACAATGACTATCGAATGTGTGTGTGTGCGTGTGTGTGTGTGTGTGTTTGTGTGTGTGTGTGTGTGTGTGTGTGCGCGTGTGTGTGTGTGTGTGTGTGTGTGTGTTTGTTTGTTTGTATAGCAAGAAGGGGAGCTGGGGGAGAATGCGAGCAAGCGCCGATTTAATTTTCTCAGAAACCCCGAAATACAGTAAATACGTCATAGTGATGGGACATGGATATAACGATTACAAGGAAATTAGTGTGCGCGCGGCCGAGTGTACACACACACACACACACACTTAAAATAAATAACTGTGGCGTCTTTAACGTTATATTTAGCACGAAAGCATATTTTTTCATAAACTAATTGTGTAGTTGCATGAACTATTGGGTGTGGAAGTACTGGAGTCATTTGGTAGTATTCAAATCCAATGTGGTAGACATTTCTCCTACTTACAACTGTCACTTTTCAAAACACATGCAAACTTTTCTTGTACTTTGAAATGTCTGCATTGTTTAGGCATAAAATTGAAACAAACAGCAACAAAATGCAGAAACTTATAATTAATGCATCACAAGGACTGAGATTTGACTGAATCCAAAACAGAAAATGTAAATCAATGCAAGGGCTCACTGCTACAAGTACCACTTGTCTGGCAGATAAAAGTAACTAATCTTTAAGGAGAGCAGATTGAAATGAATTGATGGAGAGCTCTAGATAACCCAGTTGACTTTAAGGGCCCACTACTGCATGTACCACAGTTCTGGCATTGACTGTTATTCAGTGGCAGGTAGTATACACCTGGATTTATGAGACTAGACATGCACTGACATCAATGTGTCAAAGCTACAACAAAAACTTGATGAGTAACAAGGTACTATGAAAACTACAACAAAACATGATGAATAACAAGGTACTATGCAAGCAAGCAAAAACATGAGTAACAAAGTGTCTGTCAAAGCAAAAATAAAAATATGATAAGTAACAAGGTATTATGAAAGATACAGCAAAAACATATCAGTAGCAATGTGCTGTAAAAGTTACAGCAAAAACATATCAGTAACAATGTGCTGTAAAAGTTACAACTAAAACATGAGTAACAATATATGGTTAAAGTTTAAACACAATCATGGAAGTAATAAAGTGCTATAATGATATACATAAACACTTGCAAGCACACAAAGACATACAAACACACACAAGATACACATACAAGCAAACAAAGACATGAATATACATATGCATAATGATGACATAAACACTTGCAAGCACACAAAGACGTGTGAACATATAATTATACACATACACACCAGGAAGCAAAGAAAGACATGCACACATATACACATATATGATAGACATATGTACTGGCAAACACATACATACACATACTAATAGATGTGTACAGGCAAGCATATATATATATACATAATGATAGATATGTGTAATGGCAAACACATATATATGCATAATGAAAGACCTGTGTACTTGCAAGCACATCCATACACATAATGATAGACATGTGTACATGCATACACATGATGATAGAGATGTGTACTGGCAAGCACATACACATAATGATAGACATGTGTACATGTATACACATAATGATAGAGATGCATACTGGCAAGCACATACATACACATAATGACCCAGATGTGTATTGGCAAGCACACATGTACACATAATGATAGCCATAACACTGACATGCACATATTGACATACATACCAAAAATTATACATAAATAAAGCAGATTAATGCAAATACTATCAAGATAAGTTTCAATGAAGTTAATCAATGCTAAACTTTAATTTTTTAATAAAAAACTGTTTTCAAAATCAAACAAATATAACAAAATAATACTAATTAAAATGTGGTAAATATAATCTACATAATCAGATTAATTTAAAATCCTTAAACATTTCTTTCTTTCAATTTTTCTAGTAAATTACTTAATATAATAGGAATTTAAAATCAGTTATTGAAAAAATTATAATTTACTATAAATTAATATTATGTAAAGTCTTTTCATGTGTCAATCAAACCTTGTGTTTATGTAAATACAGTATTATATTAAATATAATATAAGATACATTTGTGCCTTTGTAAATACAGTATTATATTATACATAATATAAGATACATTTGTATCTATGTAAATACAGTATTATATTATACATAATATAAGATATATTTGTGTCTATGTAAATACAGTATTATATTATACATAATATAAGATACATTTGTATCTATGTAAATACAGTATTATATTATAAGAATTTAAGATTCATTTATGTCTATGCAAATACAGAAGTACACTTTGATTCTATATAAATACAGTATTATAAATGAGCTACTTTGTGTCTAAGTAAATACGTAATACATATGAGTTATTTTGTGTCTAAGTAAATACAGTAATATACATAAGTTATTTTGTGTCTATGTCAATACATGAGCTCCTTTGTGTTAATGTAAATATAGTATTATACATGTATACATGAGCTACGTTGTGTTGTTGTAAACAGTGTAATAAATGAATACAGGTGCTATTGTGTGTCAATGCAAACACAGTATTATACATGAGTACATGTGCTACTGTGTGTCAGTGTAAAAAAAAAGTATTATACATGAGTTACATCTGTGTCTATGCAAACCCAGTATTATAGATGTGCCACTTTTTTTGTATACACATTGTTGTAGATTTGCTACTTTGTATCTGTCAATAAATGGATGAGATAATTTTAGAGATCTGTTTCCACAGATATAATTCAGCTACCATTACTTCATCCATGTGTGTGTGTGTGTGTGTGTGTGTTTGTGTGGTTTTATATGCACAATAAGCAGTTAAGTGTTAAAATAGATCACCAAATAAAATACAAAATCGCTCACGAACCTTATCAATACTAAATATAGATACATGGACCAAAAACAGACAGACAAATACATTTATTTTAAGAAAGAATAAAATGTTCATTCAGCCACAAAAACTGAAGTAAATATCGATTATTCTCATTAGTTTCAGATATCATCGAAAGCACAACCATGCCAATCCCTATAACTAGAAAAGAAAGACAGATATTGTCATACATATGTACGTACTTAACACACGGATTGCATCTACTCACCAGGACAATATTGTCATACATATGTACGTACTTAACACACGGATTGCATCTACTCACCAGGACAATATTGTCATACATATGTACGTACTTAACCCACGGATTGCATCTACTCACCAGGACAATATTGTCATACATATGTATATACTTAACACACGGATTGCATCTACTGACCAGGACAATATTGTTATACATATGCATGTACTTAACACATGGATTGCATCTACTGACCAGGACAATATTATCATATATATGCATGTACAATACTGCCATATGTGTACATGTACTTAATACACCAGACTAAAGCAAGTCATGAACTAGACAATTGCGTACTGCAAATATGATGCCAAAATAAAACTAATCATGAACTAGACAACCAGATACTGCATGACACATTTCAAGCATAAAGCCAAACTACACTAGTCATGAATTGGATAATCCTGCCTCACAGATTATTAAACAAACAAGGAGCCAGACTTAAGCTAGTATGAATTAGATAATCCTGCCTCACAGATTATTAAACAAACAAGAAACCATATTAAAGCTAGTCATGACTCAGATAACCGTCTCATAGACTATTAAGCAAACCTTGAACAAGGATGCTTCATATCAAAAAAGGAGTGTCTTGCAACTCAATCATACCTATGGTTAGAAAGGCAATGGGCAAAACCCATATGAATACAAAATACAAAAAATGATGCAGGTAATGGACAAAAATAATGCATATAAATGGATGTACTGATTCTGGAAAAAAAAGGTCAACAGGCAAAACACCTGTGAATAGATGTACTAGATGTGGACAGAGAAGTTAACAGGCAAAACACCTGTGAATAGCTGTACTAGATCTGGACAGAAATGTTAACAGGCAAAACACCTGTAAACAGATGTTGTATATCTGGACTGAAAAATTAACAGGCAAAACATCTGTGAATAGGTGTACAAATTCTGGACAGAAAGGTAACAGGCAAATGTGTTTACATTAAACTGAGACAGATATCATTAAATAATAATAATAATAACAATCAACATATGCAACAGCATCTCTGTAAGCATCTGACTCAGAATGCAAGAATTCACAAGGAAGCCCAAGAGGAAAAAAAGAGAGAAGACAAAGCAAGCAATTGTTAGAAAAATTTATGGCTGAAATAAACCTCACATACTTTCTAACAACAGAAGGAATTATACAACATTCCTGTATTTCCTCTCTCTCTTCTCTTTTCTTAACCCCCTCTCCCAACATATACATATAGAAAATTACCCCCCTCTCCCAACATATATATAGAAAATTACCCCCCCTCTCCCAACATATATATAGAGAAAATTACCCCCCTCTCCCAACATATATATAGAAAATTACCCCCCTCTCCCAACATATATATATATAGAGAGAGAAAATTAAAGAAAAACCAGTACTTCATTTTTACACGTTTTCATATTACAATTATTTTTACATATAATATATTAGTTCAGCAGCAATTACTAAAAAGCCTCCTGTCAATTTTTGTTATACTTGTTATCAATACTTGAAAACCTATTACTTCATGATTTTTTTCACTCATTAACCATACACCTCTTAACCTCCTTCTATTAAAGCCCTTACTCAAACGGTCTAGAATGCCTTGACTTTGTTTTAACCATTACTCACAAGTCCCACAATCTATTTGAGATAAAACCATTATACTCTGACTCAATCTGCATTGCCAAATTTCATTCCTCAATGTAAGATCTCATTTTCTTTCTAAAATTTCATCTCTCAATGAAGGTCTTGTATCCTTTATTGTCAAATCTTATTCCTCCATTTAAGTCTTAAACAAATTTTGTCAAATCTTAAACCTACATGTAAACCCTCATCTTTCAAAAGAAATTCTTCATCGACATGGCTCAGTAATCACTGTAAGGAATCATTCTTTTTTTTACATGTCCTGGTCCTACAAGCAGATCTCACTTTATTTTCTAATTGATTTGAATTTAGTGTGGAAGAAGTCCAGTAATGAAAGGCAGCCATTAGCTTAATGTGAAGAAGCTTTTTTTCAAAAGAATTTCCCTGTTTATTGATTTATAAACTGCTAAAATTACGATAGATTTGAGAAGTCTCTACCCCAAGTGTGTAAGTGTAAGGACACACTGCACTCTGTTGATATATGGCGGCAAAGTATACACAACATCGTGGAATTTCTGGTACAAGGAAATAACTGGAAATCACTGCATTGTTCTTCTGCTTGAGAGAACTAATATAGTGAAAGAGCGGTCAGATTAGTCTTGAGAGAACTAATATAGTGAAAGAGCGCTCAAGATTAGTCTTGAGAGAACTAATATAGTGAAAGAGCGCTCAGATTAGTCTTGAGAGAACTAATATAGTGAAAGAGCGGTCAGATTAGTCTTGAGAGAACTAATATAGTGAAAGAGCGGTCAGATTAGTCTTGAGAGAACTAATATAGTGAAAGAGCGGTCAGATTAGTCTTGAGAGAACTAATATAGTGAAAGAGCGGTCAGATTAGTCTTGAGAGAACTGCAGCTGATGGAACTTTCTACATCATGCTAGAGAACACACAAAACTGACAATTTTTATTGTGACAATAAACTTGTGATTTTGTTATGAAAGCGCATGAAAGACTACTGCAGCATAATCTTGACAAGATTACGTACAAACTATTATCTCTATAACTCAATTTCTGTTCTCTGACAAGAATTATCCTGTGATTTATATTGACATCTACTGAATTATGTATTATGAATTATGATTTAATAAATTTATTGTTAAATTTATTCACCTTCTTACAAATATTGTTAACCATATGATGGATAGTGGGTGGGTGGGGGCTCACTAAATATAGATTAAAGATAGATTTATCTTCTACTTTGGAAAGAAGTTTACCACCTATTGAATTATTGTGTGACAATGAATATTTGTATTTAATGTTGTGGTGGAGTAAATTTGCCTATCCCTATTTCTAGACTTAACTGTTATATAAATTGTTAAATTGTCAAAGTAATCTAACCTTGGGCACTCCTTATGATGGTATTTTTGTGTCAGACAATGTGTGCATAATCACATGCAGACAAGCTGCAGCACAGGAAGCTGGAGCTACGGTATGTGTGAAAGTATGTAAGGTGAACCAAGAATAGTCTGTGGCAAGTGTGAAGGTTGATGCATTGATGATTTTGGCTGAAGCAGTTGTTGGTGGGCAATATCACCAGGAAGTCACACAGTGTTTGAAGGAATGTAACCTACTAACCTTACTTCTCGGCCAACAAAATGTTCCTTTGGACATTTTAAACTTGAATATTTGGGACACACAGTGGGACAAGGTTTCCTGTGGCCATAAGCATTAAAATTAAGAAAACTTGAAGAGATGGAGAGACCCAACACCAAAACAAATGTTAAATCCTTTCTGGGGCTGGCCAGTTACTATAGAAATATGCATTCCTTAGTTCAGTGCCATTGCCAAATAACTCACTGATTTGACAAGGAGAGGCAGATCTGAGATAGTGATTTGGAGAGCGGAGTGTGAAGCCATCTTTGCTAGTTTGAAAGACTGCCTATCATGAGCTTCTGTCCTCCATTTGCCTGATTTCAATAAAGAATTCATACTCAGAACAGATGCTAGCATTGCAGGGCTAGGTGCTGTACTGATGCAGAAACACAGCAATATTCTGTATCCAGTCATATGTTAAATGTGGCTGAACAGAATTATTCGACTTCGGAGAAAGATTGTCTTAGTATTGTCTGGGCAGTCCAGAAATTCCAAGTCTAACTATATGGCAAGTATTTTGTTATTCGGAGAGATCATTAACCTCTTGCCTAGCTCACTTCACTAAGGCAAATTTATGTTTGATTATGTGGTCATTACTATTACAACAGTACAGGTATACTGTGGATGACATCAAAGGCAACAAGGACATTTGAAACTGACAATTCTATTGTGACAATAAACTTGTGACTTTGGTATGAATGCACACGAAAGACTATTGCAGCAGCATCTTGACAAGGTTATGTACAAACTAGTATCTCTATAACTCCATTTCTGTTCTGATAAGAATTATCCTGTGATTTATATTGACACTAATCTATGAATTACGTGTTAGGATATAAGACTATACAAACATTGAAACTATTCAAATGTGGTTAATGGAAATATTGATGTCAAATAATCTTCTCATACCAATATTAACAACTGATAACCACCAGCACTAACATAATAGATAACCGCCAGCGCTAATATAACGTTAACCACCAGTGAAAATCTCATGGATATTTGGACCATTGCCACTTTTCGCGTTCTTCTGCGTGTTCCTTACCGTCATAATTAAAAACAGAAATAACTGACCATTGCCACTTTTCGTGGAAAATCTAACCAACCAAACAAAAAACATAAAGCAACCATAAAATTAAACCCCAGACTATGCAACTATCCCTTTTTGTCCGTGTGAGTAATCTCTACTTTCCAAATAAAAATCTCTTCTTATGCGCGAAATAGCGAAAATATGGAAGCGGTTGTGAAATTCCAATCATTCCAATAAGCACCTAAAGTGATTAAAGCAACATCAAAGGCTACCTATTCCAACAACTCCGTCTGCAAAATCAACTAAAGGTGGCAGTGGATGTTATAACAAAATTAATCGTTGGCTTAAGAGAGTCAGGTACATCCATCATCCCGGGGTAAAAAGGAAAAAAAAAATAATCAATAGTGTATCGGCTGAATGAGACCACTATTCTCTGGGTAGTCTTGCGTTGGAATGCACTGAAACGCCGAGTGAGTCATGAAGGAGAGAAAACTTGCGGGTTGGACTTTACAATAAAAAGCATTGCTAGTAGCAGACTGATCAATACATCTGCCTTTTTCGCCCAAAGAAACACCCCAGGCGCCTATAACTTCGCCTGCTGGCAAACTGTTACCAAAACATACTGTAAGCAACTATAACATGCGTTCTCTGTGCCTCTCTTTCACGTACATGCACGCACGCACGCACACACACCCATACACACACACACGTGCGCGCGCATTTTAATGAAGACAATATTTGTTTTCTCATATCAGACTCCTTGGAGGTTATTAATAACTTCCAGTAAAACATCCATTATCGGAATATAGAAAAGAAAGAATGCTTAAATGCCCCACCCCCTCCAACAACATCCTATCAAGACAATAACAAAATTACGATATGTATATGCTTTTAAAAAAATAATCTATTCCACTGCCCATGTCAGACGTGTACTGTTCTTAGCCAGAAGATGACAAGGGAAAAGTGGAATGGACCAGTCATCGACTCAAAGGCAACTTGGAAGTAAGGAAGAAAAAGATGTGCAAGTCTGTAATTACTAATTATATAGGTTTCTATGAACTCTTAGAAAATGATAAGCCACATGATGTTTCCTGTTGTTCGGCTACCATAACTGTCAGTTTCCTTACGATAACTCGTGACTGTATATGTTTCAATGATGAAGGGTCAAAATATCACATGTACTTATTTATACACACAGACTTTTTTTTCTGATGCACGATAAAGACATGTGTCACAGTTGCTTGCTATTTTATGTCGTCACATTAACATGTTATTTTATGTTGAATGATCGTCACAACTCTCTGACCGGAGGCAGGCGCTCGTTATTAACTAGGAAACCTTATTATGGGGTCTCGTCACAGTCTTCAGACTGTAAATGATAGCCCAAATAAGGTGTGTGTGTGTGTGTGTGAGAGAGAGAGAGAGAGAGAGAGAGCTAGAGAGCTACAAAGTTATGATTACATAATCTGTTGGCTCGATTTCAACAAAAGTCTATCAGTGCTTGCCTTGCGCACACAAAATAAATAAATGTCACAGCTAGACAGTGTGTCGATATCCTTGATTGTGTGTGTGTGTGTGTGTGTGTGTGTGTGTGTGTGTGTGTATGTGTGTTAGAGAGGGGAGAGAAAGAGAGAGAGAGAGAGTGGAAGATGGTAAAATAAAAAGTGAAGCAGAAAATTATGACAGACTTAAGATGCAAATGTCCATTGCACATTGGTCACAGCACTGAGAAAACCTCAAGGCCAGCTGCACATCTCACCAGACCAACTATTAGTGCCACATCTGGATTATTCAGTTCATGAATTCCAACACATCCCGCTAGTATTAGCAATGACAAAACATTCAGGTCCGATTTTCACTCAAACAATTTCCTTTACCTCTTTACAAGACTTTCATTAGAAAATGAAAATGGTCTCACAGAACTCGTCACGTTCGTACCAGAACGGATCGCGTTTGTTACAGATCTGATGACTTTCGTTACACGGTTACAGAACTGATAGATTTTGTTATAGATTTGATCGCTTTCGTTATTGATTTGATGACTTTCGTTAAAGAACTGATCTTTACTTTTATAGATCTGATGGGATTTTAAATGCAACTGATGGTGTTCATTACAGAAATGAATGTTTTCGTTACAGAACAGAATTGGATTTTATTGCAGAACTGATAGCTTTCGTCACAGAACTTATAAGTGTCATTATAGATCTGATGATTATCGTTATAGAACTGATTGCCTTCATTTAAGAAATTATTGCTTCCGTTACAGAAATGATGGCTTTTCAGAACAGATGATGTATTTCGATACAGAACTATGTCGTTCGTTACTCCTGAGACAAGTATGGTGTAGACTAACAAACAAAATTTTAAAAAACACAATTACATTCAAGATATTAAATTGGTCCATTCTGGCATTAAAAATTATAATCAAGGAACTACTGAACAACTTTCAGTGCATGATTTATATATATTTTTTAGTAGTATATTCTTGTCAAAGCGGTCTGGTCACTGACTGCTTGTTGATGTTGGCGGGTTTCAGTGAGTCAGGGGAGTGTAACTCTTTGTGCCACAATCATCGCCAAGTGAAAGTGAAATTCACACAGGAAAATTCTTCCTATTGCCGCAATTGTTGGCGAAAAATTACATGGGAGGAAAGGCATGCTAGTAATTAAAATGCAAAACACTTTTCTCACACTTCAGAAACAGGGCTAGGAGAGCTCCGAGAAGAGGATTAGATTGTTTGGGGGTGAGGGTGGAGAGCGTTTCCCTCGTCACAGCATTCAAAAGAAAAAAAAACAAGAAAGAAATAATCTCTCTCTTAAACAGTGACTGCATTGAGACCCACTGGCAGCTAGCTACAACTCAACAAGATTTTTGTTTATCTCCTTTCCTTTCAATCTCCAGCAGAGGAGTTAGAAAAACACGTGTGAAAGAAAGCGGGTATTGTAATAGAAAGCGAGAAACACCCCCACACCACCACCCCGATGGAGACTGAAGATTGCGCCGATTACTGGGGACAGAAAGAAAACACAGTTTGCACGCATGCGTGAACACCAAGGATCCGGTACTTCCAATCCGAATTTTGTTTAAAGGACACACACACATCAATGTACGCAAGTATACGGGACACCCCCTCCCCCACACACAGAGTATAAAGACTGTGTGTGCGTGTGTGAAGGGAGGAGGGGAGAAAAGGTTGCATATCATGCTGAGAGATCTCAGTTTTTGTTACGGTGCATGCCAGGCGTCGCTTTGTCTGGCTCCAGAAACACATGATCTTGGAAATTAAAATAAAATGCTTTCTAAACTAATAGATGTGGAAATTTTCACACAAGATATTTTTACCTTTACATGCTGCAATAAAAAAAAAACCACAAACAACAAAAATCATGCATGCTTCCGAACACAGTTGTTCGCAAATAAACTCTCACTCTCTCTCACATACACACTCACCAGGAGCATTCAAAGCAAACATTTAAATTTAAAGGTCAATATACAGTTTACAATAATGAGTGGACAGATTGTTCAATGAAAATTTGTTTATCTACAACGGCAAGCAAGTCACTAAGCGAAAGAAATGGGAAACTGATACAGGCGACTGTTTACATTCTCTTTCAACACGCAAGTGTTTTCTGTCTTTCGGCGTTCAGAGTTTATCAAAATATATGAAAATCCTGCGTACAAAGAGTGCTAACAAACGTGTATTTCAGACGTCATGTCCTTGTGCTTTTGTACAGTAAGTGTAAATGAACATATCAACACAATAATGAGATGTACTGACAGAAAATTACAATATGTTCTTGTCAGTCCGGATAAAAGTTTTAAAATAAATAAATACAGATATATAAGAATTATGTATTTTAGCGTGTGTGTGTGTGTGTGTGTGTGCGCGCGCGCGCGCGCTTGAGCGAGAGAAAGAAAGTCTTTGTGTCCTGATATCAAGTAAACCAAAGTTCCTGACTTCACAACTCTTTATAACAATTTGAAAATAATAGCTCCCTTCTTTCTACCTCCACGATCATAATCATCAAAACACGTGATCACAGTCAATCAACCAATAAATCAGAGTTTAAATATGCTTAACTCACAATACACTATTTTGTTAAATCGAATAGTTAGCCCAAGCCAAATAATACACTAGTTATTTTTCGAGTGCTCTCCCTTCTTCTAAATAAGTTCTAGTGTTGTGCAGTTTTCGTGTTCCGGTTTAGAAGTAAAGCTTACGGTTGACACCACTTCAAGTCTACGTTTGTCGCCCCCCGCCTCTTCTTCGACATGAATTTCTCTGGCAAACGGAAGCAACGTTTTTTATGTCTTTTGTTTCAGCACTGTCAAGCAAACTGTTGCTTCCATGCTACTTCACGCAATAATTTTCCACTCCCCGCTTGAGCTCAACCCGACCAACGGCCTTGCACATCTCTCCCTGTTTGGGCGCTGATGAACCCGAACGACTAACAAGCGCATCTCCTGAGGGTGCAACCAGTGCTGTTTTACTGCCAATAAGAGAAGATTAACAGTAGACCCTTTTTCCTGACCAATCAAAGTTTGCACCAGATAAGACTAATGTAAGCCCATTCTTTAACCAATCAAATGTGTACCAAACTTAGAACCAAGAAGCCCTCTCAAACAAGACTGACGTCGAGGCGATGTTTCAATTTAATTTCTTTAATTATAAGTTTAAACATAATAAAACTAATCCTCTCTGTAACCTTAATCCATTCTGTTGTCGAAAATAAATATGCAGATTATAAGTGATTGATAGACGAAATCACTATATATACAGCAAACAAAACAGTGTTTCTGCTGTATATCCACAAACCCAACCGCACAATTAATGTCAATGAATGTACCTTCATTGGTCGAATACTTTTGTCTACGTTAAGGCTGGTGGTAAGGTTTAGACTGTAGACTGTAGAGTCTATGACGTGTTACTCTGCCTGTTTAGGTGGTAAGGTTTAGACTGTAGACTGTAGAGTCTATGACGTGTTACTCTGCCTGTTTAGGTGGTAAGGTTTAGACTGTGGACTGTAGAGTCTATGACGTGTTACTCTGCCTGTTTAGGAGCGAGTTCCGCACGAGTTTGCGTTTCTTATTGCCTGCACCGCACCATCGAACATCAACAAATATGATGACTAACGCGCAAGATTTTCTAACAGTACGCTATATCAACAAATTGCAGAAACGGATGTGAAGCAGAACGAATTAATTAATCAAATTTTCATCAATGTACTTGAACTCTCCGAGGAATTGGATGTGATTTTAGTTACATCAAGTCGGCCTCAAAGAAATAACACACATCTGTACATCGACTTAACCCCAAAGAAATAACACACATTTTTACATCTACTTAGCCTCAAAGAAATAACACACATCTTTACATCTACTTAGCCTAAAAGAAATAACACACATCTTTACATCCACTTAGCTTCAAAGAAATCACACACATCTTTACACATTAAAAAAAAGTGGGTTGGGGTGACTAGGCTTATCGGCGTGTAACACGAGACTATATTTAAGCATGACTTTTTCAAAAAGTTACTGACTGAATGAATATTTCTTACGTATATTTTTGTATCTTAAAGAATAAAAAGTAAAACAGGTTTACACATAATATGCCTATACATAAATTTATCTAAAGCAGGTCTACACACATTATGCCTATTACATATCTACAAATTTACCACAGACCTAAATGCACAGTCATCAAATCCATTAAAAGAACTGTAGTTGTGTACAGGCGCCTAAAAAATAAACAAATAAAATAAATAGACCTTTATCTGTGATAAAAGCACTGAACTAAAATAAACAGATCTACGCATGCACATATCTAAAAACAAAAACAAACCTACTTAATGTCTGTATCTAAGAAATAATTAAACAGACCTACATATGCATGTGTCTAAACAAACTAGGCAGACCTGCATGTTCATGTACCTAAAAGAAAACATAAGGAAAACAAACTAAACAATTGTACATATGCATGCATGGAAGAAAAATTTTTAAAAGCCAAACTAAACAGTCCTGTATACACAAAAAAACCCAAACCAAACAAAACCAAACTAAAAGGCCTACATATGCATTAAACTGTAAGCGTAAGTGATTTGTTGTCACAGTAAATACATGTACATGAATGTGTGAGGGGAACACGTTGTTCAGCACGACTAGTCGAGTGAGATCGACTAGGTGTCAGTGACGTCACAGTAGATATTTATGCATGCATTTTCTTTTCAACAGGTGGGGAGATCAGGTGAAGACATTTAAACAAAGTACCTATAAAAAAATTAAAATAAAAACAAGTACTTGAAACTATAACACGAAGACTAGAAAGCCAACGCCTCCCCGTGGGTGTCTAGGAAAAGTGGCTCCTTCCAAAGTACATGAATTCTTTTCATGATAGCGAAACATTAATGCAATTCAATACTTGATTTAACAAGGTCTGCTAGACACTAATGTTCCTGCGTGCTGTAGAGGAAAATGGGCTAATCGCTTGTTAAGCTAACACGCACATAATGGCTTGTTAAGCGAATATCCATGTAATGGCTTGCTAAGCGAATATCCATGTAATGGCTTGCTAAGCGAATATCCATGTAATGGCTTGTAACTATCAGAACTATCCATTCGGCAGAGGACAGTGAGCCTGAGCGAGTGAATGATGACTAAATGCCAAGAAACCAAGAGATACCATCAGTGAACGACGCCTCATGGTCCATCGTGACTAGTGAATTGTCATCCCGAGAATTATGGAAGACAGAACAGAAAGTGTGGCTTAGTAAATTTGCCTATTCATGTTTCTAAACTTAATTGTTATATAAATTGTCGAAGTGACCGACCTTGGGCACTCCTTATGATGGTAGTTTACTAAGTGTCTGAGTTGGAGTAACACTCTAGTTGAGAATATGCCTAGAAATTGCTGATGTAATGAAAACTAGTTCCAACTGGATGAGTAGATTTTATTATCCAATGGTTAAGATTATGAGAACGAGACCAGCCAATGGGCTGAGATCAAAAAGTTTACTTGCTGTAGAAAATTCTATTGTCTAATCACTTGAATTTGGTATGGCAAAAAGTCCAGTCTTGAAAGGTGGTCGTTAACTTAATAGTGAGTTAACTGACTGATTGAGAGAGAATGGACTTTGAAATATATCGTGCATTTTTGCTATTGATGTGTTATACTTGAGTTTTATGTAGAAATGTATTACGTGAGTATTATTTCTACAAATGTTTGATCTAGGATGCTTGTATATAGTATGCTAAACACTTGACATTTTTCTAGTGAACCTGTTCATAAACAGATATGCTGTATTTATTATATGTACGCATGTACTGGGCTAATAAATACAGGAAATTGAAAGTTGAGATTTGAATGTAAGAAAGAATGGAGTTTTAAAAAAGCGATAAACTGGAAACTTAGCGTTTGCTCCCTGATTATATCTTTCAGGGTAAGGCAGCCTTTCTTCTGTGTATGATCTGAAACTCCTGGTTTACTGATTATAAACCACTATGACCCACCGTGGTAGAGGTGGGGAGAGGTATGTAAATGTGGAGAATACACTACACCCCATTGATGTATGTGGCAAAGTATGCTGACTACATCGAGCAATTACTGGTACTGGAAATTGCTACAGTTGCTGTTCTGATTGAGTGAGCCAAATATGGTGAAGGCAGCCAAGTTAACCTCAAGAGAATAGCAGTGAATCAGTGTCCTACAAATGTGCAAGAGAAACATGAGGAACTGACCTAATAGACTTGTGCCTTTGTTACAACAGCACACAAAAGACTATTGTGACTAAATCAAGTTACTTAGAAACTATTATCACTTATCTCATAACTCCATTTCTGTTCTCTGATAGAACTATCCTGTAATTTGTGTTGTGAACTGCTGAACTGTATTCTTTTGGATATAAGATTGTGTAGTACAAAATTTATTCAAATGTGGTTTCAAGGAAATACCAATGTCAAGTAATCTTTTTCATTGTATGTATTATATGTATATTTGATTGTTGATTTAATAAATTTATTGACCTTCTTACACGATTTGATAATTTTTTGTTGGAGAAGAAAGTGGATGAATGGGGGCTCGCTAAATATAGATTAAAGACAGATCTGTCTTCTTCTTTGAAGATTTTCATCTATGGAAATAGTGTGTAATGGTAAATATTGTCTTTAATATTGTGGAGTAGAAAATGTTTACAGTGCCCGCATATCCCTCAAATAAGAGAGACGAGTGATGTCTGCTAGAGAATTATTAATAACATAAATTAAGATTTCTCCTCACCTGTAACTAGTTATGTACGATTAATTATTATTAATAATAATAATATGACAGGAATGGCAGAGATGTTAGCACAAGAGTGCATAAAGACAGGAGTGAAAGTAAATCAGCTTTATATGAGTAACTAAAGACATGAATAAGAGTGAATTAGCTTTATTAAGAGTACCTAGAAACATGAGTAAGAATGACTCAGTTTTATAAGAGTACATAAAGACATGAATAAGAGTGAGTTAGCTTAATAAGAATACTAGAGACATGAGTAAAAGTGAATTAGCTTAATAAGAATACTAGAGACATGAGTAAAAGTGAATTAGCTTAATAAGAATACTAGAGACATAAGTAAAAGTGAATTAGCTTCATAAGAGTACCTAGAGAGAAGAGTGACGGTTATAAATGCAATTATAGAACGGAATGATAATGAGATAGTTTTCGCACTCCTACAAAGTGCAAGTCCCCTGCAAAAAACTCACAGTGATGTAATGCTATAATGCGGTGGCCAAAGAATGGTGTGTGAGTTTTACAATACTATCAACCTACCTTGTTTCAAAACAGTAACCTTGGATTTGTTGTGACCATCCGACGTCCATAGAGTAAAGCAATAGATGTTACTATGACAACGAATGGTGTAGTTGTCATCCAGCAGTTCCCCACCCCAGTTGAAGAACGGTTTGTCCACCTCATTTTTGGAGGATTCCGAAGACGACGAGCCAACATCAATGGCGGGAAGAACATTCCGTTGTACACATAGTATACTGTCCCCTTCACTGACACCTGAAACATGAAAACAGGGTATACAGTGACTGGACCCTTCACTGATATCTTAATTTTAAATGAAGCCAGCCATAGCTATGTACAAGTAATATAGCGATATTAAGTTTGGTATAGTTATGCACATGCAATATGGTGGTATTATGTTTGGTATAGAGGTGTGTACATATAATATAGCGGTATTAAATTTGGTATAGAGTTAAGTATATGCAATGTAGCGGTATTAGTTTAGTATAAAGTTATAACATGCAATATTAATGCGTACAGCGTTAAATACTTGCAATATAACGGTATTAAGTTTGGTACAGCGTTAAGTAAATACAATATAGCGGTATTAAGTTTGGTATAGCTCTATGTACATGTGAAGTAGCGGTATTAAGTTAGGTATGACGTTATGTACATGTGAAGTAGCGGTATTAAGTTAGGTATGGCGTCATGTACATGTGAAGTAGCGGTATTAAGTTAGGTATGACGTTATGTACATGTGAAGTAGCGGTATTAAGTTAGGTATGGCGTCATGTACATGTGAAGTAGCGGTATTAAGTTAGGTATGACGTTATGTACATGTGAAGTAGCGGTATTAAGTTAGGTATGACGTTATGTACATGTGAAGTAGCGGTATTAAGTTAGGTATGACGTTATGTACATGTGAAGTAGCGATATTAAGTTAGGTATGACGTTATGTACATGTGAAGTAGCGGTATTAAGTTAGGTATGTCGTTATGTAGCGGTATTACGTTAGGTATGGCGTACAAACAGGTACTGTCAATGGTATGTAAATAATGGAAAGCATACACGTTATAACCAATACATACACGTTATAACCAATACATATGTTCGCTCAGTCTTATAAGTCGTGAAACGTATTTCCAATGTTTGATACTAAAAATAACAACAGCGTCGTACAGTATTTATAAATTATTTTTAAGCAAAGGTGTATTGAATTTTTTAGTGAAGGTGTATTGAATATTTTATCAATCTTTAAAATCTTAAATGTCAGAAAATAATATAAATATGGTTTCATTTTTTAGCTGTATGACTTCAAGTGAGCCATATTAGTTTATAGGAATATCATGCTGATAAGATGTTTGTTAATAAGTGTTCTGTACATACTTACTGCCTGCACTCTCATGACTAATAATTGCAGACTAACAAATTTACTCTCATGACTAGTCCTTGCAGACTAACAAATTTACTCTCATGACTAGTCCTTGCAGACTAACAAATTTACTCTCATGCGCCTTTTCTCTATATATAAATACGCGGAGTTAGGGCCGTCGTGAACTCGACGCGTCAAATACAGGTACCCCACTGATCTGCCAGCTTTACGAACCATAACTCCAGGTTTCTGTATTTTTTGCTTCTTGAGACTGGAATGGTATATATTTTAAGAATGTATCTGCAAGTACTCCAAATCGTCTTATTAAAGATTCTCTCTACAAGCGACTCGTGGTTTCTTATAAGCTCTGGACTAATGAGACAGATGAAATAATGTTGGCCCGACATACTTCAAGGGAAATTCTAGGGCACTGCCCCTTTCAAGAGAAACACTAGGGCAGTGCCCCACTTCAAGAGGCACATTAGGGCAGAGCCCCATTTCAAAACAAAACAAAACAAAAACGCTAAGGCAGTAGTGCCCCCCCCCTCCAAAAGACTAGGGGAGTGCCCCACTTCAAGACTAACACTAGGGCAGTTGTCCACTCCTCAAGCTAGTCTTAACTTTTATTTTCAATGCAAATCTGCTTAATAAGCGATTTAAAATGAATACACTGGATGAGTTTAGAAGCGAGATCTAGTCTCGACTTTGATTATTTAGAGCGAGCGCATTATGATGACAAGAAACCCAGACGCTAAATGCACTTTATTATACAGCGTCCCTCGCCAAGGTCATAAAGGGAGACTGCTCATGTCTGTGTTTATTTGTCGTTCACAGCCAGTCTTAACGGGAACCCGATAGCATGCATACCCAAGACAGGCCGAAAGGTATCTAAGGTTACATGTAATCCTCTGAAAACCGTTCGCAATATTAAATAAAATTCAGGCGCCAAACATTTACAAAAGCGACGGCTGTTTTTCTTTCTTTACTTTTTTTTTAAAAGCATTTAATTTCAGGTATAAGAAGCATTAAGCATTCGGCATACAACAGCTTGAGTACTACTGAGAACTCGCCAAATAAAGCGAGGATGCAGTTACAATCTGTTTGCACCACCAATCCAGTCAAACAATACACGCACACACACACACACACACACACACACGCACACACACACACACACACTAAACATATATATATTGCCTGCACGACTTGTGAACTCGTAGTGTGTACTTAGCACTGCCTCAATGCTTGCATTACGACAATGCGTGAAAGTGCACACAAACGTTGAGTGATCATAGTTAAAAATGTACATAAAACTTTCTAATTTCCAGATTGTAGAATATGGAGGCACTAATTAATTATTATTAAAAATCTATCTATCTAAAAAATAATTTCATAATGAAATGTACTATATCTTATGCGTGACATCAACGAGTATGTATTATTTTTAAAGTATAAAGAATTACAAATATTGAACACATTGCTAATTCAATTTTAACAAGTCTCTAACACAAAGAATTCTACCACTTTAGCCTCTTTAAATACAAAACACCTTGCATAGTGTTCTACAGTTCAAAGCTAATTGCTCAAGGATCCAGGATCGTAGTCTCGCACAGAAAATGTACTCTACCTGTTCTCTCAGAGATTAATGTTTTTTTCTCAATAATATGCCTTTCAAAGAACTCTACATAAACTTTAACAGATTAAATACAAAGTTTTCATGTATATCATGCAAGCACATTCAACCTAGGCAAGCTGAATTGAGATATAAATTAGTGATATACAAAAAATATTTGAAAGACAAACCTAACGTACATTCCTGCTAGGCAAGCTAAACTTGAATATTCAGATGGAAAAAATATATAATAAAACATATTCTGAAAGCACAAACAAATCTAAAATAATTCACTTTACCCAGCTAAATGTACATATTCTGACATAAATTAATAATATACAAACTCACATAGTAAATGTAAATACTCTGACATAAATTAATAATATATAAACACACAAGTAAATGTAAATAATAATCATAATCATTAACTAGGTGGCGTTAGCGTCACAAACCGACATAAATGATATATTTCAACACATCAACGAAAGGTACATTTTCTTACTTATATCACCAACTTTAACACATCACCGATATTGTAAATTTTCTTACTTAACAGCAACATATCTACTTCAACACATCACCGACGATGTAAATTTTTTTACTTAATACCAACATATTTACTTTAACACGTTACCGACAATGTGTATATTTCTTTGTATGTAACATCAACCCATCTACTTCAAATTAAATGACTCCTAGAGTGTTCATTTCCTTATCGAAAACAGCGTGTGTTTCTAAATATATCTCCAAAATATTCACTCTCTTACATCGAAGACAAGATATTTTTGGTTTTGAATTGCTATTGTTTACGGTGCACATCACGTCTTACCACTCAAGTGCTGCGTTACAGCTAAGTGAGTGATCAATAATCCAGCATCATGCTAGACTTTTTGTAAAAAGAACCACCCATATGCACCACAACCTCAAGCCATTAACCAACACCACCAAGAGTTATGCAACCGCAAAGTCCCGATAGTACACGAGTATACTTGTCAATGTCAGGCCACAAAAAGCACGTCCCGATAGAGATGTACACGAGTATACTTGTCAGGCCACAAAAAGCACGTCCCGATAGAGATGTACACGAGTATACTTGTCAGGCCACAAAAAGCACAAGTCCCGATAGAGATGTACACGAGTATACTTGTCAGGCCACAAAAAGCACAAGTCCCGATAGAGATGTACACGAGTATACTTGTCAGGCCACAAAAAGCACAAGTCCAGGTGGAGATGTAAAACCACCAGAAAATGGCGCAAGTTTCGACAAAGACGTTATGCGACTACAAATGTGTATATATTAGACGCGAGAGCCGGCAAAAATGTTATACCACCACAACAACGAGGTGCAGGTCTCGATAAAGATGTTATACGACCACAACAACGAGGTGCAGGTCTTGATAAAGATGTTATACGACCACAACAACGAGGTGCAGGTCTTGATAAAGATGTTATACGACCACAACAACGAGGTGCAGGTCTTGATAAAGATGTTATACGACCACAAAGAGTCGTGAGTACAGTCCTAGAAAAATATGATAAGATTATAAAACGTCCCATAATAATGCAAAACGATTACATAAAAGGGTAAACCTGGACAAAGTATTACACGACCATAGCAAGACTTATCCCAGTAAAGATGCTATAGGACCATAGCAAGACTACTGTCCCAATAAAGATGCTATACGACCAAAACAAGACTACTGTCCCAATAAAGATGCTATACGACCATAACAAGACGCTTGTCCCCAAATAAAATTGCTATGCAAAAAGGCGCTTGTCCTGACAGAAGTTATAAGACTACAAACAAACATGCTAAATTTGTAAAGGTGTTAAATTTGCAAACAAAACAAGATGACGACAAACGCTGTTGCTGCACATAGAGGGCCAAATTTATACACCCTTTTATCTCGCTTTTGTTCTCTAGGTTATCTTCCAAAGTATTGACTTTGCGGTCTCGATCTACACAGCTGTGGGTCAACGTAATGTCACAGTGTAAAGTCCAAAAGCTGTGCTTCTTGCACTCGCTGAACCTCGTGGCTGGTGATTTTAGTGTTTGGTAGTTTTAATGTTTGTGCAAGGTTTTTCTCTGAATGCAAGTGTGTGGTGAAGACATTCATTACAGGCCTGTATTTTTAAAAATTATGTATGTTTATATGTCTACTTCGTCTATATGCGTACATTTATTGTGCGCATTCATGTCGTTTATTGTAGGTGCTTACTGGGGGCTTTAACGTGTAGTTGCTGTGTGTATTTATATGCGTTTGCTGTGCGTATTTATATGCCTGCTGTGTGTATTATTCCATTTATTATGTGTCTATTGTGTGTGTGTATATATATATGCATGCTTATTGTGTGCAATCATGTATCTATTGTGTATGTTATGTTTGTCCTATGTATTTAAGGTCAACTGTGCGCATTTGTATGTGCTGATTGTGCATTTGTGTTACATTGTTCATTCTATGCATTTGTGCACGTGGTTACGCTGTCATGCTTCACGGTGCTGGAACAAAGCAGCACATCTTCAAACGAAAATGATTAATTAAATAAAGATTAATTAAATAACGCAAATTAAATAACGTTGTAACTGTCAGCATGAACCTCAACGCACGTGCACCAGCATCTCGCACACAAAGCACAGGCATGCAGCTAATTAACAGACGCAAGGCAACGCTTGCGCATGCTGAATATCACACAGCAAGTTCGTGACCATGCAGCACTTGTCCGGCTTACCGACAAGTCCGGACAATAGAAAAATGCAACAAGAATCGAAATCAGCATAGAGCGAGAGAACAGGCTCTGCAACAGTCAGATGTCAAGAGAGGTCTACAAGATCTGGAAGAGAAAAACTGCAATGTTAATGTATCGAGAGAGATTTTCAAGGTCTTGACTAGAATAAAACTTTGCAATGCCACTGGTGGGACTACTGACTGCCCACTTTGTTTCTTAACGACGTCTCTTTCCTACGTACGGGATGCTTTCGTGGGAAGCAAGCTATTTCTCCTTCCATCAAACCCGACTTGGTTATGGAATCAAAATTACTTACATTCCAGTGACGTCATAATCATTTTGCTATATGTGAATTTACTGATCCTAAGGTATCTAAATTTGTTGAAATCTGTAAGCCATTATTTCGTCAGCTTATACTATATCCTCACCAATGTATTTTGTGTATAATAGTAATAATACTGTCACTCGTAAAGTTCAGCAAAAAGACTGTTCCTCTGCCAGAGTTAGGCAAGGCTAAAGTTATTGAACCTGGGGATAATGACATACGTTTTGGTTTTGGTTTGGTTAAAACTGGACTGTTTTATCTGGCTAAAAGAGAACTTTAGAAAAGCAGACTTTTCGGTACGAAACCTGATTTGGTCCTTTCTACAATTAAATGAGAATAGTTATCAAGTAAAGCGTGATTTTTAAAATTTCAATGAAATGGTGAAATGATCAAATTTCTCAACAAAATAAACCCTAGCATATATTTTTCTCGAAATATTCGGCTGATGACTTCGATAAATGCAAAGGGAGATTTAAGAAAAAGTTTGACAAATGTAAAACACTTGGAAACGTTGGTAACGCACGCTAAGAGTTCATGAAGAGTTCGATAAATATAAGCCTTCGATAAGAGCGCACAGAGATTTAAGAAAGAATTCAACAACAACAAAACCAAACACAAAAAAAAGGGGTGGGGTGGGGTTGGGCAACAGACATGCCTGTAATCATGAGTGGATCGTTTGCCGTAATGAGTGGACTGCCTCATTCTGCCACTATACCTAAAGCAGAATGTAATCAGGACCTCATCTAACACCCACCCATTTGATAATTTATTTAATGAATTTTACTGACTGAATTAGAGACACGCCCCTACCTTTCTCGCATTGTATGCTGCTAACTACACGTACTTCCTGTCAGTGACAAGACGTAAAGTGGCAAGACATACAGTGACAAGACGTAAAGTGGCAAGTGTACAGTGGCAAGACGTACAGTGACAAGACGTAAACTCAGCCAAGCCAAGTTCACCTCCAACGATCGCGAGTCCAATTCCATCTACATTCTACAGCAAATATTCAGCCCATTTAGCACTATTTTCTGTAGTTCATTCATCTCAATGATGCCTGCAGCAAATATTCAGCCCATTTACCACTATTTTGTATAGTTCATTCATCTCAAAGTACAATGATGTCTACAAACAACAACAACAAAATACTCAGCCTACTTGGAAATCAATCTTTTCTAGCTCATTTCCATCAAGATACTATGATGTTACACCAAGTCAGCAATAGACATATGCATGGAAACGAAATCCTATTTATACTACAATTTGGAAAGATTGTAAAGTATATGATGAGACAGGTATGGAAACGACAAGTACACATACAGTGGTCAAAGCTGTAAACTAGACAATAATTTATGATGAGACACATGGAAACGACAAGTACACACATATAGTGGTCAAAGCTGTAAACTAGACAATAATTTATGATGAGACACATGGAAACGAACGTGGTCGAGATTGAAGGAAGATTTTGGAGAAGCTTTCTGAACTCTTGCGAGAGAAACATGAAACTTCGGCATGAATTCTATTAAAACAGCGAAATATTTACTTTCTAAAGATGTCGGTAATGTAGCAGTGTAATAACACACAACAGACACGCATACTCTTTATCACACACAAATAAATTCACACACGCTATTCACATTTTTTTAAATAAAGTATACGTACAGCTTCAAACATGTTTTATCTCTATCTCCATTTTGTATTTCCGCAGCCCTCCACATACCAGTATTTTGAGTACATACAAAAAAATAAAGTTAAATAAACTACTTTCAGTTGGTGAAAAGTCTTTGACTTCATACCAGTACTTTCAGTACAGACAAAAAAAAAAGACTGTCAAATAAACAACTCTCGGTTGGTGCAGTCGTTGAATGAAGTCTACAATGTCTTCGACTTAATATGTTTCCCATAAAACCAACAAATTGTACAGTTTAGAGAAAACTCTACTTAAGGGTTAAAGAAATAAATCAATTATGATTACATCAGACTTGGAATTAATTCAAGTTAATCTGAACCATTATATCAATAGCAACAACAAAAAGAAGAACAAAGCGTAGACACCGCACACTTATTCATACACACTTACACACGCATATGTGATTCTACTTTTTCAAAATAAATAACACTATTCTAATCAAACTAAGAATCCAAATATCTGAGTTGATCTCTAGCACTGCAGATTCTGGACTAATCTAAAATATAATCTATCCATGAACACTATGAAGTAGTCTAGTATATGTACAATGTACAAGTATCATAATCATAAGATGTCTGTGAACATTATGATGTAGTTGGGCATATGTACAATGTACAAGTATCATTATGATGTAGTTGAGTATATGTACAATGTACAAGTATCATAATCATAAGATGTCCGTGAACATTATGATGTAGTTGAGTATATGTACAATGTACAAGTATCATAATCATAAAACTGACAATGAAGATTGTGAAGTAGTTTAGTACGTGTACAATGCACTAATACAATCACGAGCCTTCAATGAGTAATCTGTAGTAGAAGTGAAACATTTAATATACAGTATTAATCTACTGAAGTCAGATCATTCAGTTGATCCGTTGTACATCCTAGAATTTTGAGAAGAATGCAATTTACTAAATTTTATGAAGAATGCAGTTTGCTAAATGTTATGAAGAATGAGCTTGTTACATGTTACGAAAAATGCAATTTGTTAAATGTTAAAAAGAATTCAGTTTGCTAAACGTTATGAAGAATGAGCTTGTTACATGTTACGAAAAATGCAATTTGTTAAATGTTAAAAAGAATTCAGTTTGCTAAATGTTAAAAAGAATTCAGTTTGCTAAACGTTATGAAGAACGAGTTTGTTATCCTAAGTGAAAAATATTAGCATTATTAGATTGCAGCTTGTATTCACGTATTAAACTTTGTTGTTAGCCAGCATTATTTCCCTTTTGAGTTTTGAGTGTTGTTGATTATTTACTGCAAGCTAATCGCTCTTCCTCATTTCCAAAGGTACAAAAGTTCGACATGCTATACATATTTACAGTATTAACTATTATTCAACTGTGGGCAAATTTGTAAACGTGTTCAAAACAAAAATCCCTCTTCATTATTATACTGTGGGCAGGTTTGGCAAATATTGCTTAAGCCAAGGTGTTCAAAAGAAAACAGTATTATTCTACTTTAGTCAAGTTTGGCAAGTATTGCTAAAGTAAAGGTGTTCAAAAGAAAATACCCATTTACAGTATTATTCTAATTTAGTAAGTTTGGTAAGTATTGCTAAAGTAAAGGTGTTCAAAAGAAAATACCCATTTACAGTATTATTCTAATTTAGTCAAGTTTGGCAAGTATTGCTAAAGTAAAGGTGTTCAAAAGAAAATACCCATTTACAGTATTATTCTAATTTAGTAAGTTTGGCAAGTATTGCTAAAGTAAAGGTGTTCAAAAGAAAATACCCATTTACAGTATTATTCTACTTTAGTCAAGTTTGGCAAGTATTGCTAAAGTAAAGGTGTTCAAAAGAAAATACCCATTTACAGTATTATTCTAATTTAGTAAGTTTGGCAAGTATTGCTAAAGTAAAGGTGTTCAAAAGAAAATACCCATTTATAGTATTATTCTAATTTAGTCAAGTTTGGCAAGTATTGCTAAAGGTGTTCAAAAGAAAATACCCATTTACAGTATTATTCTAATTTAGTCAAGTTTGGCAAGTATTGCTAAAGGTGTTCAAAAGAAAATACCCATTTACAGTATTACTCTAATTTAGTCAAGTTTGGCATGTATTGCTAAAGGTTCTCAAAGTTAATGCTTTCATACACTTCAAACTAGATATGAGGTATAATGTTGATATGTGTCAGTTGGTTTTTTTGCTGCTTGAGCTAATTTCCATGTAGTATTACTCAAAGAAAATTCATCAAAGCATATTAATAATGATAAATTACAGTGCCGAGTTTTAAGACTAGTAATTAATAACATATAATTACTACCAATGGAGAATATTCATAGATAATTAACAATGACGAATATTGAATGTCTGCACTTAATAAAAGGCATGCACTATAAAAAAAAAAAAGTGCAGCAGCCTTAATACAGATAATCGATCTCGTCGCAGGTGACGTCACCATCACGTCCAAGTATGGTCATCCGTGTTACAACTGTCTAGCCCTAAATAACTGTTCTGTCTAGACAACCCGCTAGGTGACCCACTGATGATGAAGCGACTGGTGTCTGGATCGAGATCTCGCCCATCTGTCAGGTTACGAAGCCTATTTACCTTGCATCGAAAAGATGTTTATTATCTGCGCTTCTAATAACTGCATGCAGACCTACCTTTAGTAGGTCACCGACCAACTCCGTCAGTATCGGTGTCACTACGATAACATCACCCCTTCCAAAGGGCGACAGCTGACAAGATCATTATTTACATTCCTTGTATCATCCAGAGAAGCGTATGTTTATAATATCAGGTATATCCAGGCACTATGCCTCAATAATACCTTATATCATCCTTAGTACCATATTTTTATATCAGCTATATCCAGGTACTATACCTCAATAATTCCTTGAATCTTTGCTAACAGAGTCGCCTTTATAATGTTCGCAAAAGTAGGACTACAACATAAACATATACTTGCATAGCTTGAACTCAATCATATGGTTCTAGCAAACTTAACTGACTTTTTATTTCACACACACACACAAACACGCATGCACACACACACACACACACACACACACACACACACACACACACTAGCGCGTGCACGCACACAAACACCGAAGTGATAGACTGAGAAGAAGCCACGAGAACAAAACAAACTCCTAACCTCTCGGACAAAAATAAAATTGGAGAGCCAATGAAGTAGTTTCAAAGTTCAATACATTATTTCAAACCTTAACTGCTAAACATTTATTCTTCAAACTTTCAAAGTTTCGTATATTCTTTCAAACCTTAAATACAAACATTTATTTTTAAAACTTTAACAAGTCTGGAAATTATACGACTTAATGATTTTTCATATTCTCCAAACTTCGAAAATTGTTTAGAACCAAGTCCATCTTTAAAATCTACTTTCCATACCATTGAACACGCGTGCATTTCATTATTTCCTATACAACACACCTCAATATGCATACTCTATGATATCTTATACAACACACCTCAATATGCATACTCCATGATATCTTATACAACACACCTCGATATACACACTCCATGATATCTTATACAACACACCTCAATATGCACACTCCATTATATCTTATACAAACACCTCGATATATATCGTGACATTTAATACAACAAAACCTCGATATACATACCCCGTGACATCCTACAAAATATATTGATGTAAATTCTCCGTGATGTCTAACACAACATTCCTCGATATACATATCCCGTGACATCCTATACAACATATATTGATATAAATTCCACGTGACATCTAATACAACATATATCGTGATACCTTATACAACATAACCTCGGTACACACACACACACACACACACACACACACACACACACACACACACACACACACACACACACACAGTGACATCATTTGCGGGAAAAAATAACATCAACACCGACGCGTACTTATGACAAAACGGCTGGTTAGAAGTGAGGTACACATTTTAAATGATGATATTACATTCAATGTGATATTTTATTTGTCCAGTTTGGCGTAAACATTAACTAATACAGTATTCAATGTAATGTATATCTCGACTAGTGGCATTATTTTATTCAGTTTTATCTATAAATCGTACGTAATAACTAATAAGACTATTTAATTCAATCTAATATATGCATATAACTAATTATATTATTTATTCGTTGTAACGCATACAGCTTAAACAATGTAATTATTTTAGTCAGTTTGTCGTATGCATACTAATTATGTTATTGCATTCATTTTGATAAGCACCCTTAATAACAAATGTCATTATTTTATGCATAAATCTTGAATACTATTTTATGAATATGACGTATATAATACTTATCGGTAAACAGTTTCATGTCCATTGTAACATCATCTTATCTATTGTTTCCGTTATGTCGTTATCTTTATTCAGCTTGATATTTATTTTCACTGTGATATATATATTTTTTATAAAAAGTATCGTAATCTAATAATCTATTTATGTTCACTGTGACGATTAAGTCTAATGTGATAAATAGCTTAATTTCCAGTATATCGTCATCTTATTCAAGAGATATGTATTTTTATTCTGACGTATAAAAATTCAGTGAAATAAGGATAAACAGCTTTATTTTAATGTAAATGAATATTATCTACTCATATTCAATGTGATGTACCTCTTAAAAAATAACTGTCAAGCACGAGTAACGTCGTCCAATAAAGGGAAAAACTCCTCATCGTTCAGTTTGAATTAACTTAATCATTAAAGCATTCTTCTAATCTGTCTCAATCTGACAACCAGTTGTCATTTAAGTGTCTGCTATCTAGTCTTATTAATGGCGTAGTGTGGTTAAGAACACGGCCTTCCAGATCTTCAGATTTCATGTCAGTCATCTGCAAGTTTCTGCGCACAACGGTAAGCTTGGAAACATTCGAGAGCTACCTTATCACGACCGCTTAATAACTAATGAATGACGTCACAGTAGGTGCTCGCGTATGGCGTTACAATAGGTGCTCGCGTATGGCGTTACAAGAGGTGCTCGCGTACGACGTTACAATAGGTGCTCAAGCACGGCGTTACAACGAGCACGGTGTTACAATAGATGCTCGGTTAAGGAACTGCTTTTTCTAGTAAAATGCTAAGAATGAAAGGGACGGGACGGGGTCATAACCAGTATTATTTATTGTATGGTAAACTTGACAGTGATAAAATATTTATTAATACTTATAACTAAATAAATAGATTCAGTAATAAACAGTATGAAAATATGTATCGCTGTAAAACTAATTTAGTAATAAACAGTGTTAAAATATTACCGCTATAAAACCTTTTTTTATAAACCATTTAAAAAGTGTTAAAATATTAGTTATACTGCTGTACAAGTGATTTAGTACAAAGCAGTTATTTATTAATATTTGCCGCTATAAAACTGATTAGAATGCTAAAATATTTATTCATATTTTCACCTCTGTAAAAATTAATTAGTAATATACTAATAAGCAGTTTTAAAATACTGATTAATATACTACTTTGGGTAAAAATGATTTAGGAAGAAACCCACGGCCATATCGCTGCAGTTGAAAAGCAAATAAACACAAATAACTTTTTATATCTGCAACACAACAAATCAACGACCCGCTGACACAGAGAGCAAGTGTTTGAGTTTTAACACAGATAAACAGCATTTTCAACTTTTGTGTCGCAGAAGTAATCTGATTACGTCGGAGCTTCTGAGCCTCCATCGGCAGATGAAAATTTTAACTGGAGAACAAGCGAAGCCATTTCGAATGACACAACAATATATTATTGTCAGCTGATATTTCCATCAAGACACGTGTGAAGCCATTTCGAATGACACAACAAAATATGTTAATTTTTCACGGTCAGTTGATATTTCCACCAAGACAACGGGGGAAGTCGAAATTCTGTCAATTGCCCTCCTTTGTCGACATGGCGGAAAGAGAGGACAAAGTCTTTCTCCTCTCTGACCAATCATGCCATTCAATTGTGAGACATTTTAAAAAAAAAAAGTAATTACATTTTTTTTATATCTCTGCAAGTCCTTTTTCTGTAATTCTTTTTCATTAAAAAAATTATAATAATTGCATAATGTCTATATAAATTATAATAATAACAATATGCATTTATTTGTGTTACTCTCAAAAGAGCATACAGTCATTATCTAATACTCATAAAGTCATAAGCCAGGGAATAAATGAACTTACAATCACTACTCAGCAATCATGAGCCAGGGAATAAAAAGCTTACAATCACTACTCAACACTCATGAGCCAGGGAATAAAAAAGGTTACAATCATTACTCAAAACTCATGAGCCAAGAATAAAAAGCTTACAATCATTACTCAAGACTCATAGCCAGGAAATAAAAAAGCTAACAATCATTACTCAACACTCTTGAGCCAGGGAATAAAAAAGCTTACAATCATTACTCAGGGAATAAAAGAGTTTTACAATCATTACTCAACACTAATTAGCCTGGGAATAAAAGAGCTTACAATCATTACTCAACACTAATTAGCCAGGAATAAAAGAGTTTACAATCATTACTCAAGACTCATGATCCAGGGAATAAAAAAGCTTACAATTATTACTCAACAATCATGAGCCAGGGAATAAAACTTAGAGCTTACAATCATTACTCAACACTAATTAGACAAGGTATAAAAGAACTTACAATCATTACTAATTAGCCAGGGAATAAAAGATCTTACAATCATTACTCAACACTAATTAGCCAGGGAATAAAAGAACTTACAATCATTACTCAACGCTAATTAGTCAGGGAATAAAAGAACTTACAATTACTCAACACTAATTAGCCAGGGAAGGAGCTTACAATCATTACTCAACATTTAAGAACCAGGAAATGGATGAGGATTGATGAAGAAAAATTCCATTGACTAAGGGTGGACTTGAACCAGGACAATGTGCATGCATGCCTTTACCCCAGACCTACTGAATTCTAAGCATTCAGCATATGAAGAACTCTCTGTAGCCTAGAGAGAGTCCTTCTTATGCTGAATGCTTAGAATAGAGTCTAGGTAACATCAAGGTAAAAGCTAACAGAAATACTTATAATGACTTATAATAAACTATAAAATATAACTAGCATTTTAGCTTTTCCTAAAAAATTTTCATTTTAAAGTAATACTCTTAGAAACTACAAATATTGCTTAAAAAATATTAGCTTTTCCTCAACAATTTTCAGCTAAAAGTAATACTCTTAATAACTACAAAATATTACTTTAGAACTTTAGCTTTTCCTAAACAACTATCAGCTAGTAGTAATATTCATAAAACTACAAAATATGGCTTTAGCATTTTAGCTTTTCCTAAACAACTGTCAGCTAACAGTAACATTCATAATATTAATAACTACAAAATATGACTAGCATTTTACTTTTTAGCTTTCCTTCAACAATTTTTTTCAGTTTAAAGTAATACTCATAGAAACTACAAATATTAATATAGCTTTAGCAATCTTAGCTTTTCTTCAACAATTTTCAGCTAACAGTAATACTCATAATAACTACAAAATATTGCTTTAGCAGTTTAGCTTTTCCTAAACAATTGTCAGCTAACAGTAATACTCATCACAACTACAAAATATGGCTTTATAGCTTTTCATAAACTGTCAGCTAGCAATATAGTAATGGGCAATATTTTCCATACAGTCCACAAAGTTTTAGTGGATACCTGAACACAAATTTGTATAACCCATATGATTGTATCTGCACATACATCATTACATGTCTCTTTTCTAACCATAATAACATTAATGTTATTTAAAATTATCATGTTTAATATGTATATTCTTAAACCAAATCATAATTCTAAAAGTGTTTCCCTACTTTTAACACTGGCTAACACCTAAGTATACTCAATCCTAACAGTGCCAATATTTATATATGATTTAATGAATACTTTCACTTGCAAAGGATGTTATTGTTAATACATCTTAAACTTAAAGCAAGTTATACACATTCATAAAGGTCAAATTGCTAATAGTAATACTGACAGTGACATCGGTTATAATTATACACCTAATACTATTATTACTAATGAAGTAATATGTACTCATAACTGTTAATACTGACAATATTTAATTTATACAACTAATACTAAATTAAGTAAAATGTACTCATAATTGTTAATATTGACAATGTTTATACACCTAATACTAAATTAAGTAATATGTACTCATAATTCCTAATACTGACAATGTTTATACACCCCTAATACTATTGTAAGTTATACGCACTCATCATGGTAATACTGACAGTGTTTATATGCCTAATACTAAAGTAAGTTATATGCACTCATTGTGGTAATTGTCTAATACTGACAATGTTTATCCACCTAATAGTAATACTAAAATAAGTCATACACACTCATAAAGTCATATTGTTAATACTGACATTGTTTATACACCAAATACTAAATTAAGTAATATGTACTCATAATTGCTAATACTGATAATGTTTATACACCTAATACAAAAATAAGTTGTATGCACTCATCGTAGTAATACTGACAATGTTTATACACCAAAATTAAAGTAAGTTATACACACTCATATTGCTAATACTGACATTGTTTATACACTAAAATTAAACTAATAAAGTAAGTTATACACTCATGCTAATACCAATGTTGATACACCCACTATTAAAGTTATATGCATTCATACTGCTAATAGTAAAAGTGACATTTTAAAAATGTTAGATATATATTAATAATATTTATTAATCTACCAATTCATTCAGCAAGATAAAAGTTTGCAAGAAATAAGTATTCAATAGCATTGAGAACTGTTTTTACTTTAAAATAAAATAATTTTAGATAAAACTAATAATAAAATATGAACAAAAAGGACAAAAATACTTGTCATCACAAATTTATAAGCACTGTAAACATGTGGTAGCCATATGATTGCATAGTCAGATTTTGAGCTAATAAAATTAAAGTTCAGGCTCTACTTAAAGAAAAATAAAGTTGTTAATATTTTCTATTTCTTACAGAAATAAAGATTACATCATTTACATGCTACTGTGGTTATAGTAACTTAAAGTAATAAAGATTACATGAAACTGTAGTTATATCATTATCAGTTCACTGTGGTTATACAGTAATAAAGACTATGTGCTATTGTGGTTATAGTAACTTAAAGTAATAAAGATTACATGAAACTGTAGTTATATCATTATCAGTTCACTGTGGTTATACAGTAATAAAGACTATGTGCTACTGTGGTTATAGTAACTTAAAGTAATAAAGATTACATGAAACTATAGTTATATCATTATCAGTTCACTGTGGTTACACAGTAATAAAGACTATGTGCTACTGTGGTATTATCTGTTCACATTAGTAATACTAGTAACTAGCTCCAGTTATAAAAATGCATTTCAATTATAATTATATTTTACATTAAAATATACAGTTAATATACATGTGGATTAATTAAGAATTGTTTGATCAAATCATAGCATTTGAAACATTATCTTCAATCATGTGTTAACTTATTTGAAAAAGTAACAAATATTAGTATTTGTCTTTGGTGTGTATGCAATGTACTATTTGTGGCTGTATGTGTGCTGTGTACTACTGTGGGTGGGTGTGCAATGCACTGTCTACTGTGGTTGTGTGTGTGTGTGTGTGTGTGTGTGTTGTGTGTCAGTCTCAATATGTATGTGTGTACAGTATAGTGTAAGAATTAGGCCTACTGTGGTTGTGTGTGTTGTGTGTGTGTGTGTGTGTCAGTCTCAATATGTATGTGTGTACAGTATAGTGTAAGAATTAGGCCTACTGTGGTTGTGTGTGTGTGTGGTGTGTGTGTGTCAGTCTCAATATGTATGTGTGTACAGTATAGTGTAAGAATTATGCCTACTGTGGTTGTGTGTGTGTGTGGTGTGTGTGTGTCAGTCTCAATATGTATGTGTGTACAGTATAGTGTAAGAATTAGGCCTACTGTGGAACACACTGTGCTTTGGGGAGCACAAAACAGAAGTGCTTCCGTAAGAAGTATCGATCCGCCGCATTATTTATGTTCAGCTTGAGAACTGAGAATCACTTCAGTGTAAGTATCGAACGCCTGACGAGGGAGAATTTCGAAGGCTGTAGTTAATCCACACAAAATCATACGAGTATGCACGCACAGTAAAATATATATTAGCACGTCAAGGTCTGCTCCAGCAAATTAAAATTTCCTTTAACATACCATACACAAAAATGCAAAACAAGTAATTTTAAATAACGCACTCATAAAATCGAGATTAGTAACGAACCAATACTTTCTATCACATGTTTAAAGTAGATGATATTTTTAATACTAATAAGCGTGCGTTCAAAACTTACCGAAATTAAGTAGCATCCAAAAAATTAAAATCACCATTGGAAGTCTGTCCCAGTTCATTTTCGAGTCATAATCAGTAGCAAACGAATGCAAGCTGCCAGCCCTCAGTTGTACCGCGATCAACACCGCCACAGAGTCCAGGTCGACACAGTGCTCACAAACTGAACGCGTCAGATGTGCCGAACCATTCCTCGCAGCAGACGACAGTTCTGTGGCGGTGTTTTGCAATCATTGAGTAATCCGCAGACGCTTAACGATTCGGAATGCGACACAAATTGTCCCCGACAAGCGTTGTTCGAACAATATGGCTGATCACTACTTCGGCTTCTAATAACACAACTGAAACAGCTCCATAGTGAAATGTAGTTCACCAAATGGCCTCGATTGGCCCCCTTGGAACTGGCACAGAAAATTGGAGAAAGTGGGTGGTCTCCAGTGAATACGAGCACTGTCAATTTTTGCTTCGAGACATCTATTAAAATATGTACAAATATATATCACACGTTACTGACGTAAACAGGTAGCGAGCGAGGCTAGCGGCTGTGCCGACGTACAGCCTTGTGTGTTGTTGTGTCGCCTTTACTCGGCTAGACGGTGTGCGTGTGTGCATGCGTGCGCCTGTGTTTGCGTGTGTTACGGCAGCCTGCCCTACCTTTCTCGGGCGCTTTGAAAGGCTGTTTGACCCAGACAGTCAGGCTGGCGCGCTGTGTGTGCCCTGATCTCAGCCTAATGTGAACCTTCGCGTCATCAGTGCTTGTTTCACGGCCACTGAACGAACAGGTTTAGAGCATCGTCTCTTTTCTGGCATAATACTTAATCCAATCTTATTGCGCAAGCACCAGAAAAACAACAGGCAACACTCACAACTTAGCACTGAACAAAATAATTTAGAAAAAGCAGCGAGGCATCAGACAGAAAGTGGAAATACTAGAATTTTGCTCAATTAAGTAAGTAGTCTAGGTTTGGTTCTGGGGTAGAAAAACTTTCGGATGACCCTTACCCGCTCCTGACCTCAAGGCGTTGGATGGGACAATAAATGATGTCCCCTGTGCTACTAGTTAAGCAACAAGCAACAGTACGAAATTAAGATGCAGTTACATAAATAAATGCAACAAACAACTGTAGGGGCCTACAAGATTAATCTGCAGTTACACATAAGTAGCATTAATGACACACTAATGAAATACAATTACAGGTACCCTGTCTTTCATGTAATAACTTTTTGTAATAGGCTTTACATAAAGGATCGAAATATCTTGATTCGTTATTGTAACAAAATTTCAATTTCGGCCAGTCCAGCACTAAGAACTCAGTTTTTCCATTCACTGGAGATTTTCTAGTGATCGAAGCTAAAACATAAACGTCAAGGTTCTGAGTCGCAAGGTGCTGAAGGTCAAGTTGAGTACTCTCACGCACATAATTAATTCCACTGCATTTGCTTAATATGGACGCTATTGCACTCTCAGTTTGTGATTCTTTTGAATAAGAGGAGAAGTGGTTGGGTGTGAATTTATGCCATTTTAAATGATCGGGGATAAAACAGTACATGAACTAACATCAGTGCTTTTATGGAAACCATCCATTGAAATGCGTTTACTTTTCAAAGTTTTGCAATTGCTTCTTTCACTCTTTCTTCTTTTCCCTCTTATATGCATCACTAGTTGTGCTGCTTACTGCAAAAAATTAACAACGACTATTATACTTATTATTTAAACAAGTTTACGAATTTTCTTTTCCATTAGAGACTTGTACAAGCAGGAGGAAATTTAGAAAAATAAATTTGCCTATCCATATTTCTAAATTTAATTGTTATATAAATTGTTTAATGTCAAAGTGACCCGACCTCGGGCACTGCTTATGATGATACTTTTAAGTGTCAAAAGTTGGAATAAACAACTCAGGTGGAAAATATGCTAGAAATTGCTGATGCAATCCAAACCAGTTCTAAGTGGATGAGTAGTTTTTCTGACTAATAGTCTCACACTCATTCATAACAAATTCATCCAATGAGGATGGACTGAAAGCTACTTTGGTAAAGAAGCACTCTGTTCTAATCCCTTTGATTTTGACATAACTCAAGTCCGGTCATAAAGGCGATCGTTAGCTTATGGTAAGTTAACTGACTATAAAGAAAGAATGGATTTAGAAATATTTCGTACAAGTTTGCTATTGATCTATGATTTGAATTAGAGAATGCTTATGTAATTGAACCATTATTTCTATGTTCACTAATTTGACTACGTTTGACATTATACTTGAGAATTTTAATAAATGCTATATTTCTTATGTTGCGTGTGATTCGGACTAATGAATATTGTTGCAGGATTTGTAAGTTGAGAATGTTTGTAAGAAACAAAGGAGTTTTAGAAATGAAATGTACCTGAAATTTAGCACTGCCTTAATTTGACTTTTGCAGAGAGATGTACGCCTTTTTTCCTTGATGCTTTGATCCACTTTAAATCACAGTGATTACTGTGCTCTACCAGGTCATATTGGTGGTGTTTGTTTCCAAGGTTATCGTCGAACTTATCAGTAACGTATTGCTATAAGTTGATTCCTGTGAATTCTGTTCCAGAGCCAATACAGTGAAAATGTGTGGCTTGAGTTTTGTCTCAAAAATTCAAGAAGATTATTTGGAACAATTCCTAGTGATGTACTGAGTAGCATACACGAAAATTCGAGAACATCCTCAGGAGGTGCTTGTTAGTGTAAGGGAAATTCAGGATGATTCTCCACAGTGTGCTTTGAGAGCGTATCGAAGATCCTGGAACAGTTGTGTAACGTGCCTGGAAGGGGTACATGGGACCATCATCTAAATAAGTAAGACAGAGACTTGTTGCAAACCATTGAAAAGGGGTTATGTATATTGATTTTAATTATTTCTCTAAAACTCCATTCTCATTGTGATGATTTTGCCTATGAAGTTGATTATATATATATATATATATGTTCATTTGACTGCTCATGTCTAATGCTAGGATAAACTGAACAATTGTCTAGTGTTAATCAAAAATTGTCGTGAAGTAATGTAAATGTCAATGCTCTTTTGATTAAATTCATATTTTGTATATTTCATTGTTGATTTAAATAAATTTATTGTCAAATTTAATGACCCTCTTACACATATGTTGGAGAGAGAGTGGGTGAATGGGAACTCACTAAAGATAGATTAAAAGATGAATTTATTTTCTCTTTTGGTAAGAACTTTTCCACCTACGGAAATATTGTGTGACGGTAAATTTTTGTCTTTCATTTCATAAGAGAGAAAACATAACGCCCGCATATTCGCCAAATGAGAGAGATGAATGACGTCTTCTGGAGAATTATTAATAACATAAAGTAAGATTAGTCATTAGTTAATGAGTTAATGCACATCATAATAATCGTCACAATAAACTACAGTAGGCAACAATTTAAATAGTTTAAGTAACACACACAGAGAGACAGACACACTGAACATTGTGCGTTCTTAGGTCACATCGACTTATTATCTCCCTTTACACACTGGGAGAATATTTACAAAAGTTTGAAATTTCAACAGTGATCAACATGAAGGAATGGTATGGTATATACTAATTTTACTCTCCACAGGCAGAGATGAAAGGTCTGCCGAAAACTTGAATTATCTCCCCATCCATACTCGCACGTTGATGGACTGCAAACTGAGACCATTTTCCAAACTTAATGCTTAATAGCTATCACATGCATGCACCCACAGTCTCTGCTTTATTCCTCACCCCCACCCCACTCTACTTCACAGAGAGTGAGCTTTGAGTCTTGCATTGCGCGGTGCAAACATTGGACTTGGGTCTGAGTAGAGATTTTCAATTTTCAAGTTCTAGCACTTATTTTTTTTTTTAATGGAACAAATCTTGGGCCCCTTCTGTTGAAACACCCAAGCAGTGCAAGGGCTGCAGTGGCAGTAGTTATGCCACTGCTTTTGATATAATTATATGGATTGCCTTTGATATAATTATATGGATTGCCGTTGATATAATTATATGGATTGCCCTTGATATAATTATTTGGATTGCCCTTGATATAATTATTTTGATTGCCCTTGATATAATTATTTGGATTGCCCTTGATATAATTATTTGATTGCCCTTGATATAATTACATAACACGAGTGGTCTATGTATCAATGTAATAAATGTATTGAAAAAGAAATAACATAAGATAGCATGGTTTCATGTAGCAACTAGTTCAACATTACAATTAGAGTTTATACATGTTTAAGTGCCTAATCACAACCATGTGGTGTCATAAGAGAATGTTCTTTTTTAGTCCTATGGCACTGTAGTAGTTATTTGGTTCGTTCATATAAGTGAACTATAAATGAGATTATAAGAGAACACAGAATGTTTCTGAGTGAACTCTGAAAGTACCTTGGTAGAGTTTGTCTACAACATGACTGAAGTTGTGCAATTGTGACTTTGTAAATACATAGCTTTAGATTGCCTGACATGTAGCCTAGGGTCACAGTGAAATGCTTTAGATTGCCTGACATGTAGCCTAGGGTCACAGTGAATGTTGTTAGCAGATATGCATGTGGTCCATTGAACTGGTCTTTGGCTCGTGGGTCATTCTGCTCTGGTGTGGCTTGTGGCTCAGCACTCATCAAACTAACATCCAAGATAAGTGATTCTCCAAGATAAGTGATTCTCCAGGATAAGTGATTCTTCAAGATAAAGTCTCAGATAGAGTCTCAGACAAAGTTTCGATCTGCCAATAAAATAAACATTAGCCAAGAAATCATCTTCATGTGTGTTATCTGACAAAACACTCTTACTTATATGTTCATCATATATTTAACTATCATAAGCAAAATATGATATAACAATATAAAATAAATTACTGTCAAAAGATAAACAAGAGAATAATATTAGATAGACAAGCAAAACTGAATGGCTATTGCAGTTAGGGTAGGTTGTCCATGAAATTTAGTAGAAAATGTAGACTGTCCATTGAATGGCTATTGCAGTTAGGGTAGGTTGTCCATGAAATTTAGGTAGAAAATGTAGACTGTCCATTGAACGGCTATTGCAGTTAGGGTAGGTTGTCCATGAAATTTAGGTAGAAAATGTTGACTGTCCAATAGTAGGTTGGGCTTTCTAATGAATTACACTTAAGACAGTTAAGCTGGCCATTCAACCATTCAACATTTAAGTCAATTAAGCAGTTCAGTGAGCTGAATACTTGTCATTTAATGTAGGCTTTCACTAAATTTCACTTGTCCAAAGGGCTGTCCATTGCACTTGGTCAGTTAGGCTGTTCCTTACACTTGGTCAGAGTATCTGTTACACTTAGGCTGTTCCTTACACTTAGTCAGAGTATCCGTTGCACTTGGTCAGTTAGGCCGTCCATTGCACTTAATTAGGCTGTTCCTTACACTTGGACACTTGGACATTGCACTTGGTCAGTTAGGTGGTCCATTGGTTACGTGTCTTTTGTATTAGGACAGAAGAGTTATTCATTAAATAATAACGCACTCAATTCAAATAAGCTAGCTGTACATAAATTATACTAGTAATGTTATGTAGGTTGTTCATAAATAATACCAAGGTCAGTAAGTAGGCTAGCTGTCCATAAATTATACCTCAGTCAGTTCAATTTGTTCTACTGTCAGTAAATTATACCTCAATCAGGTTAGGGAGACTGTTTATAAATTACACCTCAGTCCGTTGTAGTTACACTTACGTCTGTTAGGCTGTCTATGAATTAAATAAATGCCAATCAGTATAGTAACTGTAAACTGCTAACTGAATTACACTTCACTTATTTAAGCGCCTTTTGACTCACTGACCGCGATAATTTATGATATACGCTAACTTTAGACTCACTTAAAGGTGAAACTGTTTCTAGCGATCATGGAATACTTTACTGACCGCGATAATTTACGGTAAAATTAGGCTAAGTGTAGACCAATTAAAAGGTTTAAACTGTTCTTGGCATTAAAGGGCCTACTTATTTGCTGCTATGACCATAATGTTGTGCACTTGCATACAGTTCTGTAACACTGCAATTAGTACTTTGAAAACTGCTGCACTAGTGCTGCTCATTTTACCGTCATTCATATTAGTAAGCATTACATTACATCACATCCATTTCACCGTCATACATATTACTAAGCGTTACGTTACATCACATCCATTTCACCGTCATTCATATTAGTAAGCGTTACATTACATCCCATCCATTTCACCGTCATACATATTAGTAAGCGTTACGTTACATCACATCCATTTCACCGTCATTCATATTAGTAAGCGTTACGTTACATCACATCCATTTCACCGTCATATATATTAGTAAGCGTTACATTACATCCATTTCATAGTCGTACATATTAGTAAGCGTTAACTTACATCACATCCATTTCACTGTCATACATATTAGTAAGCGTTACATTACATCCATTTCACTGTCATTTATATTAGTAAGCTCTACATTACATCCATTTCACCATCATACATATTAGTGAGCCTACGTTACATCCATTTCACTGTTGTGCAGAACAGTGAGCAAGACATATTTTAAATTTGCATGGTAATGCACAGCTATATGTAAAACTATTTTGCAAATTTCAGTATAATGCATAACAGTATGCAAATCAGTTTTGCAGTTTGTATTGTAATGTTCACCTTTACGCAAAACACATGCGACTTGTATTACAATGCGTAGGTCCTAATAGTAATCATTATCAATGTTTTTACAACTTGTGCTGTGCGACAGAAATGATCCAGATGCATTAATTGGGATGGGGGGGGGATAGTTATTCAGGTATGTGTGCTGATATCTGTTGAAAATGAGAACAAACATACACAGGATATTTGCACTAACACTGAATGTCCTGTATAACATAACAGCTGACAGAGTGTTTAGAATTAAATAACTGCATACTTGTATAGCAGTTATGAGTGTACTTAATGACTGACAGAAAGGTCCTCACTCTATAATGTCACGTTTTGGAAGTATTAGTAGATTAGCATGACGGATGTGTGACGTACTGAGGTGATGGAGTACGGCTTTACTTGAACGCTAGAGATATAGAGTACTAGGGTATTCCAGACTGACGTACTGAGGTGGAGGTAAAACATACTGGTGAGATGGAGGCTTGAGGGGAAAGGGTAGGTGAGTGGTCGGGTTCATTAGATACTTCATTGTTGAGCGAGTGAAATAGTCAAGGCATGACCGAACTGTAAATGTGTCAGTTACGTTGTCATCTGTTATCATGTAATTCCAGAAGCCGATGTGACCGGGATATCGGACATTCACTTTACTGATCTGGTGTAGAGTGGTGGCTTCGGCTATAAATATATAGATCAGAGGTCAGTGTAATAATAAAATGGAATGAAGATCTATTAGAATAAGAAATAAACAAAAGTCATGCAGTTCAGGTCACCCGTAAGCTTACCGTATTGATATTAAAAAAAGAAAACTAGCTTTTGCCAGGCTGCCCTTAGGACTTAATGGGGTCCCGCACAGTAGGCTTACTGTTTTAAATGAAAAACTGAAATTGTGCGCACACAAAAATTACAAAATAGATCAATTAATTAATTACAACACTGAATTAATTACATGCATTAATGCTTAGTATTGAGATACTATTCGCCTATTGCAGCCGGGAACTAGCTCATACAGATTGTTATAGAAAAAAAGTGAAATTAAAAAAAAATCATAATGCTACTTTTCGTGGGACCCCTAAGTTATGGTGGGGCCTTATGCGGGCGCAAACACTGCGTTTCCCTTAGGATGGCTCTGAGCTTCTGTATCAGTCAGTGGGGGGTATTTTATAATTTTCAGTGCGTTGTTGTGTCAGTCAGTGTGTATGTATGTGTGTGTGTGTGTGTGTGTGTGTGTGTGTGTGTGTGTGTGTGTGTGTGTGTGTGTGTGTGTGTGTTTTCAATGCGCTGTTGTGTCACTCAGTGGGAAAATTTTATACTTTAAAGAATGACCAATATTTGGTTGAGGTAAAGGTCTTCACAGCCATTTAGAAGGCACTAATTACTGGTGTCCATTCAATGACTGCCTAAAATGTCAAACATAAAGCGTGTATTAACACTCCTTGCATTGTACACGCTATTTAGTGCAACAGAGTGACCACACACATTGAACTTTCACTGTCACTAGAAAACATAAAATTGGGCATAAGACTTTTGTCTTATTTAAAAAAAAAATATTATTACCGACCTCTGTTTACAAGAAAACCCCGTACCACCACGACCACCACCACCACCATCACCACATTCATCATTATATTTGTCATCATTGTAATCATCATGTACATCATTATGATTAGCTTATAATGGCTAAGGATTTAGTACATTAAATGTTTCTTTTGATGTCATCATCATTATCGTTACTAATTTTGTCAGTATGTTTACCTTAACTGTAGCAATATGTGTATTTGAAAGTATATATTGGGAATGAAATCTATTTTGAAAGCATTATTTCTTCATAATTCAGTGCAAAAGTTTTAGTTATTTTCCCACTCTTATCATTGGCTATCATTTGGGAGTGAAGAATTACAAAGATGGTTACTCACTTCCTAAATCAGTGAGAGCAATTAAAGGAAATAACACAACATAGGTCTACACCGGAACATCTACCTGACCTTTGACACTCGGCACTTTAACACAGAGGAAAGCTTGACAGAAATGAAGTAGCCAGGCAAATTCTTTCACGATGAAATACAAGAAAACAACTAACGGTCCAACGGCACATGGGCATTCGTTCGTGGTATTCGTCTAGAGTATATCTACACTTTATCATTTTTTTCCTTTAAAAAAATCATAACACTAACACACGAACTATGTATCCTTACATGACACCTGTATGACTGTTGCTATTAAACTATTGTACATTTACATGGCACCTGTGTGACTGTTGCTATTAAACTATTGTACATTTACATGGCACCTGTGTGACTGTTGCTATTAAACTATTGTACATTTACATGACACCTGTATGACTGTTGCTATTAAACTATGTACATTTACATGGCACCTGTATGACTGTTGCTATTAAACTATTGTACATTTACATGGCACCTGTAATACTGTTGCTATTAAACTATGTACACTTACATGGTACCTGTAATATTGTTGCTATTAAACTATGTACATTTACATGGAACCTGTTTGACTGTTGCTATTAAACTATGTACATTTACATGGAACCTGTAATATTGTTGCTATTAAACTATGTACACTTAAATGGCACCTGTATAACTCTTGCTATTATTGCAGTATTCAACTCTTCATATTGGAAATTATTAGTAGTGACTACTGATGAAATTCTTATTCAAAGTGAGATAATATTATCAACTGAACATTACTAAATAAGTCTTGTTTTCATTTTATCCTGTGATTTCATTCTATTCTGGTTCTGAGTACTAAACATATTACCACATAAAATAAAATAAATTTTAAAAGTACACATCTTGGAATGACATAATTTTAAAATGACGTGTACTGACAGATGTACTCTAATCCTTGGAAACTGAACATTTAACAATGTTCTCTGTTCCTTAGAAAGTGAACACAACGCAAATTTTCTCCGTTCCTTGGAAATTGAAAACTTAAATATTCTCTGTTCCTTGGAAACTGAACACTTAATACATGTTCCCTGCTTCTTGAAAATTGAACACTTAGCGCATATGTTCTAACATTTAGCACTGATGTCTTCTGTTTCTTGGAAATTGAACACTTAGCAAGCAAAGATTAGAATGCATGATAGCAAATTGGTTCTTTTTAATTTAATTTTTTTAGTGAAATCGTATAACTCAGATTATAATCAGTAAGTTGTCAAAATAAATTAAAGTTTCAATTAGTTATCGAGATTTCACTTAAATCAGCGGGGATATTTTATGTACCTATGTTCTGGTCAATATAACCTTTAATGTACTTTGGATGTATTGGTCTTTGAGATATACTTATCTACTGATTAGCGTCGTTTGGGATTTCAGTATCTATCAGTCATCATGTCTTTTGAGTTAACAATCTAATGTAAGTATGACTTTTTACTTATCTTGCCTTCAGTCAGAATGACTTCATTATCTACCTAGTAGTCAGAATAAATTTTACTTCTCTATCTACCGTCAGCCTGATTTTTACATATCTGTCTATTGGTCAGAATGATTTTTATTTATTTACATATCAGTCAGAATGACTTTTTCCTTGTCTAAATCAGTTAGAATGACTTTTTCCTTGTCTAAATCAGTCAGAATAACTTTTTACGTATCTATCTACCGGTCAGAATAACATCTTATTTGTCTGTCGATCAGAATGACCTTTTACGTATCTACCTATTAGTCAGAATGAATTTGTACTTCTCTATATTTCGGTCAGAATGAATTTTTACTTCTCTATATTTTGGTCAGAATGAATTTTTACTTCTCTATATTTCAGTCAGAATGAATTTTTACTTCTCTATATTTCAGTCAGAATGAATTTTTACTTCTCTATCTATCGGTCAGAAGGGCTTTTTACTTCTCTACCTGTCAGTCAAAATGACATTTCGCTATCTACCCATCGGTCAGAATGAATTTTTAATGCTCCATCTAAGGGTCAGTATGGCTTTTTATTTATCAATGTTAGGCAGAATGACTTTTTACTTATCTGTCTACTAGTCAAAATGGCTCTTTACTTATCTATTTCAGTCAGAATGACATTTTTCTTAAATCTTTTTCCTATCTATCTAAAGGTCAGCGTTGTTTATGACTTACCTATTTACCAGTCTGCTTAAAGTGGAATGTATTGATGAATGAAAGTGGACTGCATGTTTAAAGTGGATTGTGCTGATGAATGAAATTGGACTTCGTGTTTACTTCGGAACACTAGGTTTCAGTAAGAGATCGCTAGGGCTTTCTGAGAGGTCGCTAAGGGTTTCCTGAGAGGTCGCTAGGGTTTCCTGAGAAGTCGCTATGGGTTTCCTGAGAGGTCGAGAATGAAAAAAAAATACACATCGTAGACAGAGTAATATTTATGCAGGGGTTCCTTGAACCTCGAAAATTATTTCATGGGCTACCCCAGTGTCAAAAGGTTGAAGAAGGATTTTGAATGAGCTGGTACTGAAAATAATTAGTTTTCAGTATTTTAGAATGCCCGAACTTCTGCTAACGCAAACCTTTCCCCAGAATATAATTAGTAAAAATAAAAACTATAACTGACAAATGAATAATTGCAAATACAAAGAAAACGAAAAAAAAAATATGCGCGCAGCCATAGCGAACACTAACTCCCAGCACTGAAATTGGATTCCTTGTTATTTACATTTCTCTGTCATTCTGCTGGGATTGAACTCCTTTTGCACAGGAAAAAACATTTGTGTGTGTGTGTGTGTGTGTGTGTGTGTGTGTGTGTGTGTGTGTGTGTGTGTGTGTGTGTGTGTGTGTGTGTGTGTGTGTGTGTGTGTGTGTGAACTCCTAAAAAAAAAATGTGCAAATGTCAAAACAGCAGAAGTGCTCATATTTCCGTTATCAGCTTCATCGCCGTTTGATGCAATCTGCTACACACCCATTCTCAATGCAACTATATTGTTTTTTACGTTTTTCAGTGAATTCAGTATTATTGCAACCTTGCACACATTTGAATTAAAATGTGAAATGTAAAATAAGTATATGTAGTTGTAATACAATTAGGTAAAAGAAATTGTGAAATGTGAAATAAGTACATGTACTTGTAGCTACAAGACAATGTTCTTGCAAAATCGTACGAAATTTAGGAGTATCGCACACAAATTAGAAATTTTCGCGAAAATAATTCCTACAAGTCAATGCACGTGAATTAGCATAAAGAGATTGTAGGGACATGCACACATGAACATGAATGTTCATGAAAATAACACGTGCGTGCAATAGTACAAGAACATACAGGTAAAAGTATATGTGCATAAAATAATACAAGGACATTTATGCAATAGCATAAAAAGAGATTAAGGACAGGTACACAATCACAAAAGGCTATTTTAAAGAAGCTAATCGTAATAACCTATACAAATATGTACATATCGAGCGGATTAAAAATTCAATAATACGTAAGAATCACGTTTAGATAATGAGGTCAGAAAGTCTTAAACATCTGTTTTAAAAATATAGATATGCGAACATATACGCGAGAATCACACACACACACACACACACACACACACACACACACACACACACACACACACACACACACACATATATAATAAAGTAAGAAAGTCTCATTCCCATGCACATCGATAAACACTTGGAATAGCGTAAATATTATCATGTTTATAAATACTTTAAATGATGAAGACAGCGAGATTTAATTCGGGGACATGCTTTTAAATACCTATAATAACATAAGTAAAATCATATTTATAAATATGAAATAATAATAAACTCAAATATGCTAATATATATAAAAGTCGTAGTTATAAATAGCATGCATTAATATAGTTCTTTTAAATAAAAAAATCCAGATTTCAAAATCTTATTCAAAACGTACATATTAATAAATAAACAAAACTTCAGATCTGCATACATAAACGAGCAAATGACATTATATTGCTTTTATATATAAAATAATACAATGTTTATATATTATATTAAAATTCAAAATACATTATACTAAGTATGAAAATATACATAATTTGTTACAATGTCTATATGTTACATTAAATATAAAAAATATACACACCATTTGTTACAATGTTTATATGTTACACTAAATATAAAAATATACATAATTTGTTACAATGTCTATATGTTACACTAAATATAAAAATATACACTTTATAACATTAAAAGTTCATGCATAAATCTACGCACGCCGAAATCAGACCTCTTAGCATCAGAAGAAATTTAAATATTCACAAAAATGCGTGAATGAAACGATTGTGTAATAATATAATGATGTACACATAAGCATATGTATTTAGTAATGTTATGCATACTAGTAGGTAAATTCAAAGTTATAAAATTATATATAATTAAGATAAATATAACATTGTATCATGTGTATAGTCGGGAACATCACAATTAAAATGAATAAAATCTAATATAAAATTCCAGATATGCACTAATGTGTGTTTTAAAAAAATCATAAATACTTGTACTAAATGAATCCTGATAATGGACATACGTAATCTAACTTCATTGTTATAAATGCCAATAATAATATAAGAAATTTCATATATGCACACATATGGGTTAAACATATCCTAGCTAGAAATGACTATAATAATATAAGAAATTTCATATATGCATACATATGGGTTAAAAATATCCTAGCTAGAAATGACTATAAGAATATAAGAAAGTATAATCGTATATATGGGCACTTAAAAACATCATTATACATGCATAATACTAGCACATGTAAAGAATTTCCCTAGGTGCATACTCGTATGTGAAAACTCTGGACACAAATTCGTGTACAGAACAAGACAGTCTAGATATGTAAACAAGAGACAGTACTGTTACAAACACATGTACATGTACAGAACAAGACAGTCTAGATATGTAAACAAGAGACAGTACTGTTACAAACACATGTACATGTACAGAGCAAGACAGTCTAGATATGTAAACAAGAGACAGTACTGTTAGAAACACATGTACATGTACAGAACAAGAAAGTTTAGATATGTAAGTAGGACACGGTGATGTTATAAATGCATGACAGAACAAGAAAGCCTAGATATGTTAACAGGACACGATACTGGAAAACCATAGTTAGAAATGCATGTATAGAACAAGAAATTCTAGATTGCAAACAGAACACAGTGCCGCTACAAATGCTGTACAGAACAAGAAAGTCTAGATATGTTAACAGGACACGTTAGTGGAAAGCCATAGAAATGCATTTATAGAACCAGAAATTCTAGATTGCAAACAGTGCCGCTACAAATGCATTACAGAACAAGAAAGTCTAGAAATGTAAGCAAGGACATGGTGATCTTACAAAAGCATGTACAAAACAAGAAATGTAAGCAGGAACTTGGTGATCCTACAAAAGCATGTGCAAAACAAGAAGTGTAATATGTAAGCAAGGACATGGTGATCTTACAAAAGCATGTACAAAACAAGAAGTGTAATATGTAAGCAAGGACATGGTGATCTTACAAATGCATGTAACAGAACAAGAAAGTCTAGATAAGAAAAGAAGACACTGTACTATTACAAATGTATGTAGAAAACAAAAAAGTCTAGATATGCAAATTTGAACACTCTACTAGAAAATCAATATGAGGAAAGTAAATATAGAAGAACATACAGTTATTCACGTTCATAACAGACATTGTAATGCGTAAAGGAAGTAACAATTGAGTTGGACGTAAACATGAGTCATTAATATATATATCTAAAGAGGAGAAAGCCTACACCCATCGCACCACTACTAATTTCATTTCAGAGTCAGTACAGTAGTTTTCAAACTTTTCTGTTCATTTTTATGCACACACAAACTCCTTGAGAGACCTTGCCAGAAACATGGAAATGTTGGAATGTCGCGTCATCTGAGCTCCTCTTTAGCCTTTCCCCTCTCTCCGCCCTCCACCTCTGCTGTACTCCTTGCCAGCATGTTGAACTTGGAAGTCAAAGACCTTTGTTTTGCGAGTGCACTTAAGCCAGCACCAGTCGGGAGGCAGTTCTCGCGAGAAACCCTGAACACAACTGCAGTTCTCCGCAAAACTTTTAATCACAGAGAGATGCTAAAACAACGTGAACCTGAAACCAAATATTGTTTTACTTAAAGTAAACTTGCATTAAATCGTTAATTTTGTTCATGATATTAATGGAGGATTATAGTGTTACCTTTCTAAATCAAGATGTAGTTTTTAAACCAATTTTCAGAAAGGTAACTTTTATTACTTTGTTGGTGGATAGTTCGAGATAGCGACTGAGATATTTTGTAAATAAATTAACAGGATAAAATTACCATAATCTCTTAAATAGAAAATACTTGTTGTTCAAGTCCGGGCGTACCGCCATGAATTATTACCGTTGATGCCTTTCATGCTGCAGTCAATGACCCAACACCATACTTCGAAATGACAGAATGTGCGTGTTGCAGCAATGCAACAGCAGTAGTAGTGACACAAGGTTGTCAGTATAGAGGTAGTGGTGAGACTGGTGACACAAGATTCTCAATACAGAGGTAGTGGTGACACAAGATTCTCAATACAGAGGTAGTGGTGACACAAGGTTCTCAATAAAGAAATAGTGGTGACACAATACGGCAGTAGTTACAATTAAAGGGGCATAATGTTCTCAGTACAATAGTAATAATGACACAATGTTCTCAATATAGCAGTATTAATAGCGGCACAAGAGAATCAATATAGCAGTATTAATAGCGGCACAAGAGAATCAATATAGCAGTATTAATAGCGGCACAAGAGAATCAAAAAGCAGTATTAATAGCGGCACAAGAGAATCAATATAGCAGTATTAATAGCGGCACAAGAGAATCAAAAAGCAGTATTAATAGCGGCACAAGAGAATCAATATAGCAGTATTAATAGCGGCACAAGAGAATCAAAAAGCAGTATTAATAGCGGCACAAGAGAATCAATATAGCAGTATTAATAGCGGCACAAGAGAATCAAAAAGCAGTATTAATAGCGGCACAAGAGAATCAATACAGCAATAGTAACAACGAAACAGATTCTCAGACAACTTACGTTCAAATCATATCATTGCAGGAGGAACATGAAAGAAAATATACAAAAATTATATAACCCCTCCCCCACCCCATCCCTTTTCTGCTGACGGCCGGAAAGGACAATACTTGTGTGTAGTCTCGTGAGTGAAAGTCAAAGCTTGAACTTGACTCGTATCGATTCCTTTTGTGCAGTTAATTCATAATTACACAATTTAATAAAGGATGACTATATCAAATAGAAATGTTCTGTCGAATATGATATTACAATTTATTATTTGTAGTGCGAGAATAACATTACCACGATTGCTTGTTGTTTGAAATGTACTACCTGTAAAATCTGGAATTTAAAAGAAGCCATAACGCCATATAAAAAGATTTCGCAGCATATTCATTTCTTTGTTTTGATTTAAAATCATGACCAGTTTTTAAACAGCCAAAGTGTGGAAAGCAAGTTACATTTTCCATTTAATTTTAATACCGAAGGAGAAAAGAAGAAAGGTCATTGAGAAATCAGATGCGAAGCTTGGGAAAGTGGTACACTGACATCCATTAACCTGCTAAGTAAATACAAACCAAGAAACGACAAACTTATATAATCAATGAAACGATGGATAATGCAATTATAGAAAAAAGAAAAGGCGTTATTAAACGTCTGACAACACAGTCAATGAAAAGATGGATCACACAGTTAGTGGAAAGATGGAAAGCACTATTAAACGATGAACAACACAATTAATGGAACGACTGACAGCACATTTAATAAAACTATGGAAAACACAATTAATTGAACGACTAACAACACAATTAATGGAACGATTGACAGCACAATTAATAAAAAATATGGACAACACAATTAATGGAACGACTGACAACACAATTAATGGAACGACTGACAACACAATTAATGGAACGATTGACAACACAGTTAATAAAACTATGGACAACACAATTAATTGAACGACTGACAACGAAATTAATGGAACGATTGGCATCATTCATGACATGATGGACAACACTGTGACGATACGAGGGGTAGTCTGCCCTTTGATCCCTATAATTAAAACACCGCTATTGAGGAGCGTCCGAGACTGAATGTCCAGTCTTCGAACTACCGCATCATCACTTGTATAGCTCAGCCAAGCAACTGTACACCAAGTTATAATACTTAACCTACTGACCACGTGATCAGCTGGACCTGTCTAAAAAATGTGTCAGACATCTCAGTTAACTTAGACGGAGGGAACACTCTTCCAGATCTAAACTAATCAACAGACTTCTGTATTTCCGAAAAACGTCAGGTTGAACCGAAATAAATTCTATAATATTTATAATATATAATTCGTCCTACCCGTTAGTGTATACCTACTCTTATTGTCCTTCTTTTAATTTCGTCTGTCTGAAGTTTTGAATGACATATTAAACACACATAATTATCATTGCACTTAGGGAAAGGAGTTATAGTTTTTTGTATAGACTCGTTACCTGGTCAACCTCTCTGCGCACCATCTTTAAATGACAAACAGTGAACAGGCCACGGCCATCTTCTTTGTCACACACTTTGTCAGCCTAGTCTTTCGTCACGCGGTCAACCTAGACGCTTGGTGCCGGCCGTCAGCCTAGTCTCTCGTCACGCGGTCAACCTAGAGTCCTAGACGCTTGGTGCCGGCCATCAGCCTAGTCTCTCGTCACGCGGTCAACCTAGACGCTTGGTGCCGGCCGTCAGCCTAGTCTCTCGTCACACGATCAATTCAGACGCTTGGTGCCGGCCGTCAGCCTAGTCTCTCGTCACGCGGTCAGCCTAGACGCTTGGTGCCGGCCGTCAGCCTAGTCTCTCGTCAGGCGGTCAGCCTAGAGCCCTAGACGCTTGGTGCCGGACGTCAGCCTAGTCTCTCGTCACACGATCAATTCAGAGCTTGGTGCCGGCCGTCAGCCTATGAGATAAGTCATTGCACCAAACGAGACACAGAACTCAGAGACAGTGTGTGGTTAGTTATCCGGGCCGTGCGATAATACACTTTGTTAGTCGCGAATCATAATTGTTCATTTTTCTTCTGTTTTAGTTTAATTGTTATTAAATTTATTGTTATCTTACCCGTTGTTACATATTTGTTTGTAGCACGACCAGAGATTCAACTGACTGGGGGCGAGCCGTAATAAAGGGATACAGAATTATAAATCTTAATTTATAAATAAGGGGAGATAACATCGTCAGTTGAGGCAAGTCAACTGATTTATTTGGCAAGGTTTTTATGAATAATTGGCTGAATATTGTGGCATTTCGTGGAAGATAAGTCCGCTATTGTTAGGAATTATTCAATAAACCAATATTGATAACTGGAATCTAAAATAGGTCCGGGTCGTTAAACATAGACCGGACATGTGACAAATACATTTTTAGTGTTTTTGGTTGTCTTTTTAATTCTGTCATTGTGTTTTGTTTGTCTTTAATTCTGTCATTGTGTTTTGGTTGTCTTAAATTCTGTCATTGAGTTTTGGTTGTCTTTATTTTCTATCATTGTGTTTTGGTTGTCTTTAATTCTATCATTGTGCTTTGGTTATCTTTTAATTCTGTCATTGTGTTTTGGTTGTCTTTAATTCTATCATTGTGTTTTGGTTGTCTTTTAATTCTGTCATTGTGTTTTGGTTGTCTTTAATTATGTCATCATACTATAGTTTTAATGTTACTAGCCTGGGTTCTGTAAGACACCCCCTCATTATAACATCAGGAATGGCCACAACACCAACAACGCTACCGCCAGAAACAACAACAACAACCACAACTCCAGCCCACGGATTATCGAGTTTGGAGTCCGCCTTTGCCGGTCAGCCATGTTTTCGCAACGGACGCACGCAGCAGAAAGGCACCTCCCCCTCCTTTACCCTCCTCCCCAAGCGCGAAAGCGGCGGAAGCCGGAAACGCCCCCCCCCCCCTACATGACCAACCAACCAAATGTAAACATTAACCAAGGTATGAAAGACGATATAAATATTAACCAGTGCATTTAGTAACTGTGAACATTAATCTGTGAATTGAAAACAATATAAACGTTTTTCGATGAATGAAAACAATGACGACATTAAGTGGTCTTCGTAAAACAATATAAAAATTAACCAATGTATAAAAATAATGTATATATCTGAAAATTTGCTCAAATAACTGATGTAAGAAAACAATACAATCATTAACTGATGAATGAAACCTTTGTAATAGTTATTGATACGTGTAAACAATGTAAACATAACCAACGTATGATAAATGTCAACATTTACACATGTAAACATAATGGATGTAAAATAATAGATGTGTGTAAACAATGTAAACATAAACTAATGTATGAAATCAATATAAACATTAACTAATGTTTGAAATCAATATAAACATTAACTAATGTATGAAATCAATATAAACATTAACTAATGTATGAAACCAATATAAACATTAACTAATGTATGAAATCAATATAAACATTAACTAATGTATGAAACCAATATAAACATTAACTAATGTATGAAATCAATATAAACATTAATTAATGTATGAAACCAATATAAATATTAACTAATGTATGAAACCAATATAAACATTAACTAAAGTATGAAATCAATATAAACATTAACTAATGTATAAAATCAATATAAACATTATCTGATGTGTGAAACCAATATAAACATTAATTAATGTATGAAACCAATATAAAAATTAACTAATGTATGAAACCAATATAAACATTAACTAATGTATGAAACCAATATAAACATTATCTGATGTACGAGAGTAATGTACACAATAACCAATGATAAAGCTTTTAATAAAATTTAAATATGAAATCGAAAACACTGACTTACAAAAGGAAACAAAATAACAGCTAAAGCAAATCAATTCTTGTCAAGAAAATTACCAGTAATTAGTCAATCAGGCGCAGAACCGAGACCATATTATGGCTAATTAGTCAGCAACTTGTTAATTAATCTATTTTTCATTCACAAGCATTATGGTCTCCAGTGGATATATTAGATGGTGCCACAGATCCGTTATACCGGATATGGATTTTATTGTTACTGCTGTTTCATTGTTTTTATTGTTGCTGTTGTTTGCTGTAAATATGGCTGTTATTATTGTTGCAGTTATCTTTATTGCTGCTGTTGTTTGTTGTATATATGTGTGCTATTTGTTGCGGTGTTATTGTTGCTTATTTATTTTTATTATTGTTGTTTGTATTTTTATTGTTTCTGTTGTTTGTTGTTTGTTGTTTTATTGTTGCAGTCGTTTGTTCTTCTTATTGCTACTGTTGTTTGTTTGCTGTTTTATTGCTGTTGTTGTTTGTTGCTGATGTATATTGTATGGTTGTTATTACTAATGTTGCTGTTTGCTGCTTTCGTTGTTGTTTCATGTTGTTATTTTTATATTATTTTTGTTTGTAAATTTTACTGTTGCTTTTGTTTGTTGCTTTTATTGCTGTTCCTTGTTTGCTTGCTGTTTTTATTGTTGCTTTGTTTGTAATTTGCTGTGTATGTTGCTGTTCCTTGTTTGCTTGCTGTTTTTATTGTTGCTTTGTTTGTAATTTGCTGTGTATGTTGCTGTTCCTTGTTTGCTTGCTGTTTTTATTGTTGCTTTGTTTGTAATTTGCTGTGTATATTGTTGTTGTTGTTTGTTTGTTTGATGTTTATATTGCTGATATTTGCCTTTTGGTTTTATTGTCGTTGTTGTTTGTTGCTTTTGTGTTATTTGTTGTTGCTTTCCTGCTGTTTGTTGCTTTTTATTACTGTTATTTGTTTTGCGACCTTCTCTGTTTGTTGACTGTTAATGTAACTCAACGTCCTCAATATTTTCACTTTACTCCGTTAATCTATAGTCCCCGCTCATTTTATTTCGTTCATCTATAGCTCCCCGTTCACTTTATTTCGTTCATTTATAGATCCCCGTTCACTATTTTGTTCATCTATAGATCCCCGTTCACTTTATTTCGTTCATCTATAGGTCCCCGTTCACTTTATTTCGTTCATCTATAGGTCTCCGTTCACTTCCTACTGTCGCTGATTCCGCAGATGCGTGCACACCCAGGGCAGATATTTCATAAGGCCTTGGGTGGTGAGAGTGATGGGTTGAGTAGGGATTTTCTAGATGCATTTGTGCGTTGCACACGTGACCCGATTTATCGTCAGTTCGACAGACTAGGCACTGAGAGAACAAGTTATGAACCACTCCTAAGTTTTCACACTTAAGCGAGAGGTCACTGCCCTACAGTTTGCACTACCGCTTATCATTAATAATCTTAGTAATGCTCTAGAAATTAATTTTCCACCATCACCCACCATCCCTCTGACTGTATCGCCATTTCAAAATCTTGATGTAAATGCTAGTCGCCGGGCACTCCTGCTGTTTGACTTTCAAGTCTGGAAGAAAGCCCCCATTGTAGTTTGCTTTGCTCTGCAGTTATGTGCTAATTGGAATTCTAAACAAGCTGGGCCGTTCGCAGTAATGCAGAGCAGTTTTCAAATCGGGGCAGAATATTTGCAGTTTATATTTTTAGTTTTCATGCGTCTGTAGCTGACTGGAGTGCGTCAGTAGCTGCACGAGATGAGAAGCGCAAGCAGCAACTTTCAGCCCGCGAGCCCAGTTCGCTTTAGGCCCCTTTTGCGTAATGGTCTGAGTAGCTTCTACAGATTTGAGTTTAATTTCATCTGCACGTTTACTTGTTTCAGTTACAAAACGGGATGTGAATCTGTGATCTGCATGTAACAATGTACTTTCCATCACAATCACGACGATCAAATAAAAGCACAAAACACACATACACACACATACACACACGTGCGCGTGCTTATAGGAGTGTTTTAAAAATGTGTGTGCTTTATGTGCTTTAAGTAAGTCAGATTCCTTTCTTCAACACAACATATGTATAGGCAGCCTTAGAAAATTGTGATATTTGTCAATAAAATGTCTAACTTCACATTACCGATTAGGGTGCAAGCCAGACCAAATAAACTTTCTGACGCAACTGCTGGGTATCGTGTTTTGGTTGGCTGGCTATAGTGTTTTGGTTGGCTGGCTAGTTTGCGTGAATGAGACAAACGAACTCTCACCAGTTTTATATATCCAGATTTTATTTCGAACGTATGTCTATTGAGATTTATTTTGAAATCTTATCCGATTTATATCTGAGTCTTTGAATACTTTTCTATGGTTGAATTTCTTAAACTGTATGATGACATAAGCGTGCAAATTCACACATTTGACTGTTTCCATTAAGCCTCTATGTCTCGTGCATATAACATGTTCATAGGTTGGATTATTGTGGTTATTCAAGATTTATAGACCAAATGAATTACTTTTTGACCATATGAATGACTGATATTTGATAATGATTTTTTTGAATGTATTGACCAAATAAATGACTTTGTGACCAAATAAATGACTGTTTTTAAACAATGATTTTTTTGAATGCATCGACCAAATTAATGACTTATGATTCTTTTGAATATATTGACCAAATGAATGATTGATGTTTAAACATAGATTTTTCTGACCATCTTGACCATATAAATGACTGATGTTTAAACATTGACCGCAGTGGCTGTCTTGACCAAATGAATGACTAATGTTTACTGTGACTGTTGTGAGTGTTATGACTCATCCATTTTTGCCGTGGCTTATACATGTTCACAGTTTTTATTTGCTTTTGCAAAATCAATATTTTTTTCTAACGTAAGCACGTTGAAATTCACTGTCGTCCATAATAATCATACTTTGTGTAATTATTCACATTGTTCTATCTTTAATTATCTTTTAAATTGTAACCTATTGTGGCTCTGGATATTTAATTTATTATTACCTCATTGTGTAGCACAGGGTATAATAACGATTGTATACGTTACATATATATTACCTCATAGTGTAGCACATGACAAAGTAATGGGTATATAAGTGACATAATGAATTGTGAAGCTGACTGATATAGCACGTGACAAAGTAATGGGTATATGAGTGACATAATGAATTGTGACGCTGACTGATAAAGCACGTGACAAAGTAATGGGTATATAAGTGACATAATGAATTTTGAAGCTGACTGATTAAGCACGTGACAATGATTGCATTGATGGACTGCTCGTCCCTTACTCTGGAGAACAGGAAATTCCGTGCAACTAAGGTGTGCCAGTTTCTTACCAGATTATCTCCCAGTATTTATATGACAATTTTGGTTCAAATCTCCTGTGGAATAGCGATAGCACAACAGAAGACTAAAATGAGAGTACGTCACTACACTGTCTAGTCAAAAATTACCCATAAACCTCAAACTTCCACCCGTCCTGGCTCTATTCAACAACTAAAAGGTTACTGAAAATGCTATACTCCCAGGCAACCCAAAATGATTCTTTGAATAAGTTCCAAATAGTAGAAAGCTCTTTTTAAAAAAAGATCATAACAAAATCGAGTGCGTTGGGGAAAAAAATGGAAAAATAATCGGAAAAAAAAGAAACACGCTGACATAAAACAACAAACAGCTGAACAAGGTCAAATGAAAGCGACACGAACTCTCTCTGTGGGTAAGTGTGTCCCTAGAGCGTCAAGTGGGTTTGTCCCAGTTTTGGCACTCTCTAGTACTGCGCGACTCTTGTCGTATCAGACACTGCACGCATCACGTGACACTAGAAGTGCTGAAAAGCCTTCGGACGAAAGTTTCGGTTCTCAGCCGTTGCAAGTGTTTCATGACTGCAGAGTGAAAGGATGTTATTGGACCAGTCCCTTGGCGATGATGACCTTTAGGTGACTGCTTTATCTGTCCTAAACAAGACACTGACCCCATTCGAGCTTGCGCGGATACTATTACCATTTCTTGTCATACTCAGTAGGCAACGGTCATTATCTCACTGGTAGTATAAAGTATGAATTTTATTAAATTTATTTCACTTTCAAGGGACGTAAGCTATTTCGCACACATACATATACACACACACGTACGCAGCAAGCACAACTTTAATTTCTGACCTTTTTCATTTCGTTGTTTTCATTTGTCTAACAGCATCTCTTTGTGAAATCTTTTCACACTGGATAGTTAAATGTATATTTAGGTACGGAGAAAACAATAAATATGTACATTAACAAATGAATATAAACAGTCACATATAAATGTGTACATTCTACACTAAAGAGATCAGTGTCTATAATAATGCAAGACGGACGTTTATATCTTGTAAACTGCCACATTTATCTTTCAATGTTTGTATGCTGTAGAAATTAGAGTTACTATGGCAACATTTGCCTTTCAATGTTTGTATGCTATACTCATACAGTTATATTAATTATTCAGCTTGCTATATTTATATTATTAATATATACTTTTACACTTTTATCTGTCAGCTTAATAACTTTAATTTGTATATTTAGTTTACTCCTTGCAGTTACTGTGTGTTTGCCACTACATTCCCAAAGAGAATAAAACCACAATAGTGTTTGCCACTACATTACCAAAGAGAATAAAACCACAATGGTGTTTGCCACTACATTCCCAAAGAGAATACTACCACAATGGTGTGGATTCATCTGAAAATCTAAAATCTCGCCCTTACTCTTTCCCCACAATGAAAATTAGAATTGAAGTCAATGCATTATAATTATATGAATAATTTCCTAAATACATTTGTGTATATGTAAAAGTGTAATAATAATTATTGTTAGGAATAGTGCAATATTAATAGTAATTTTGCTGTGTGAAGAAGTTACATCTTACTACATTTGGTGAAGTTCTGATTTTGATATACAAGTGCCAATGTCCTCCAACATGGGTATATAAAGAATGTATTGTTGAACTACAATTGAGTTTACTCGTATTCTTAGGGATCTGGGCGTGGTTTCTTTTAGATCTTTTGTGTTCGCGTGGTTTAGTCATACTTGTAAGTTAGCAAAACACCTATTCTGCAGTAATAATAAAACTGCCTTGAAGGCTACAGCAGTAAGACATCCAGCATTGTTGATCAAAGTAACAGTACAAAGGAAGTTTATATTTCAAATGTATTCTTTGAAATGTGGTTATCATACTTTCTTTCATAGCGCTGTGGGGCTGTGGTGCCTAAACATTCAAGCAAAAATAAACTCAAACTCAATCCTAAATTTATTTATCTTCATTTACCCTCGCTGGCATACAGCATTTTATTTGGACCGGAAATTACCCAACTCGCGATGCACGCTGGACTATGTGCAACCAGTGAATTGATTTACATTACTGTTGAGTTCGCGCCCACTGTCAAGCGTCGTTCAGCCATACCGTGCCGTGCTACTTATGCAGTCACCAAGGCCACAGCATAGTGATCAGTGACTACCGGGCGTCACAAGTACTGAACGGTGCATGCTATTTCATGAAGTGAGAAAGAGAGCAAGGGTGGAAAAAAATACGGAAACGCGTGCCAGATTTCAGATGTAACATGAATAAAGCGTCCTCTTGAAAAGCGCATTGTGTCGAAACAGGGGCACTTAACTGTTTGCACGAGAGAGTTCTAATTAGTGCGCACAGAGCCGTGCCGCAGGTTCAAGCAAAGGCGGATATAATGTAGTGATGTGGAGAGGAAAACCCACACTCTCATCAAGTGGTCTGAAATCAAATATCGTCAGACTAGTACTTTGGGAGTTATTCCACACAAACGCACGAACGCGCGCGCGCGCACACACACTCACTCACACACACACACACACACACACACATACACACACACCCCCCTTCTTCCTGATACATGGTAATTTGATTTGTTCAACTGCCTTAATCTGAGTGTAAAACTGAATACAGCCGAATCGATTTTAAAAATTAAAAAAAAAAAATTAGAAAGTAAACAATATTAAGTGGACCAGTTGCGAGGCGCTTATGGACGGCAGGGTGATGAGATAATTATATATATATACAGTACTTCTACGTTATATGGGTCAAATACTCGCAAAGACCGCAGGACTAACAGTATGTAACAGGAATATTGACAATTATTATACCCTCCACTTTGTTAGCAGTACCGTCGGAATAATCCACTTTTCAGCACTTAAAACGTCACGGTTTTTTTGCAGCATTTTGTTGTCTGCGTACACATTTTAATCCTTAATGAAAAATAAAAAATAAAAATGCGCTACTGATAAATGATACATGAACCCCATCTTGATCTAGTTGGTAGAATAGCCTGACGATGTGTGACGAATTTCACTGTAGTCTTTCATACTCTCCGAATTAAAAAACAATCTTTAGGTTTGTCAGAAATTTGATTGTTTTTAAAGAAAATCGGATGCTCGTGCAAAGCCACTGAAATAATTTTTCATTTGATAGAGCATTGAGTATAACGATAAGAATAGAATTTTTTAGTTCGTTAAACATCGTATTCGAAATAAATTGATCATGTCCTGTTTTAATTTTATTGTGATTGTTAGATAATTGGGTAATATTGTGCCTAAGACCTATTAGTGTCTTACTATTGCACTGTGTTGTTTTTCTCCCTTTAACCAGTTAGTTGTGCGTGTGTGTATGTATGTGTGTGTGTGTGTGTGTGTGTGTGTGTGTGTGTGTGTGTGTGTGTGTGTGAGCGCTGCTGCTGCTGCTGCTTATCTCCCTTTAATCAGTTATTTTTCTTGTGCTGTTTGTAAAAGTATGTAAATAAATGTTATTTAACTGCCGTAAAGAATGTAATGCAAAAGTTGTGATATGCTCTAACAAGATGGTCCAAAAATCATAACATAATACTTTTTCTTAAAAATAATAATTTATTCATTTGCTTTATTCCATAACTGTTAATCAGTGAAGAAATTCTTTTTACAATTCTACACGCATGACCGCCATTGCTACCGCCATCAAAATATGAAACTGTATATACCATCTATAACCTAGAAATTATTTTACAAATAATGAGGTTTATAAATTATTACTAGTTTAGGGATTTGCTTCACTAAATATAACCTCTCAATAACGATAACTAAACTTTTCTCTGCTAATGGTAGTATTTATGTAAACATCTATAGACATCTTTAAAAAAGAATAAAGTGTATTACTAATATTTTTTCATTTTTAAGGAAAATGTTATTGTCAGTTTTGAATCAGCGATTTACACAATTAGTAATTAACGTAATGAGTCACTTCTTCAACGGTTGCACGTTTTCTGTAAAATTTTATTAAATATGGCTAATGTTATGAATACAGAAAGAATCTATCTATCTATGTAGTTGGGTAGCTAGCTATCTGTCTGCCTGTCTGTCTGTCTATCACGAGTCAACATTAAATTTTAATACACGTCTCCCTATGAATATAATAAATTTTTTAAAAATTCAACATATAAGTAATTATTTTTATTTATTTGGGAGGAGGGGTGTGTATGTGAGAGTGTGTGTGTGTGTGTGTGTGAGAGAGAGAGAGATGCTTTTAGAAGAGGGATACATTTCGGTATGACAGATTGTAAGAAAGGAATTGTTATGGTGATGGTAACGTATGGCTTTCCAAATGACGACATACTGTTAAGGACAACTCCTTGAGCAAAACGGCTGTGTTGATTAGTTGAAGTTAATCAGATTTACGTCATTTATTACTGACAGAAAGCTTCCTTTAATACTTTGATGTGAGATTCGCAACACGTTTTATTTTAGCAAGCAGACATTCAAATTGATACATATGCACGCACACCCTACATAGTATAAAGTCAGCATTACAATAAAAAATTTTTTTAAATACAGTGATAATTACTCAAAATTCTTGACTATAAAATTGAGTAATTCAGAAAACAAATCGATATCGATATTTTGAACAAACCCTCGCATTGATGTTTTGGAAAAGTTAGAAGCTTCGTGACAGCTGACACCGTGGAGTTTTACACATAAAATAAGCAATATAATTGACTTTATTTGAAAGAAAAACCGAAAAAAAATCACACACAGTGAGACTTTTACAAACAAGATTAGTGCTTAAAACAATAATATTGTAATGTATATAAAGTAGTTACTTGTCATGGTATGTATTTTTAATTATTCATATAAATTCCGATTAAATTATCAGCACTCGTGTTTTACTGGCAGTTTTAACATTCGTATAAACTTACTTCTTTTTAAAATTAAAATATATATATATAATGCCTTTTTTCGTATTTTTCAATAAAGATGATATTCACTTCTCTCATTATGTGTTGAAAAGTAATGGATGACCTTCACCTAACTCATCGCACTAACTGATGAGTCAAGTGAAGGCCATAATATGGCCTTCACTTGACTCATCAGTTATTGCATCAACTGGCCTTTACCTGATTCATCGTATATTTCACCTTGACTCATCGGGTATTACAGCAATGAGTGAGTGGCCTTTACCTGACTCATCGCATATTCCAGTATATTCTACCGTGTCTTAGCCTATTGGAGACAACTCTTCTTAAAACGAACTAAAGCTGGCGAAGCTGCTTCCCTTTATATATTTTATATATTTGTATATATAAGTTTGTGTGCGTGTTATGTAAAAGTTTGTCAGGGTTGGAGTAAAATTAAGAGATATTTTTAAAATTTAATTTCACTTGTAGATAGATCTCAAAAGTTTAGTTAATATTTTCGTCTTAAAATTGACTTTTTCTTTCAGGATTTCGAAACAAACAGGAACTCAAGTTCTATCCTCTTGTAGTGATGAAGTTTTGACATTAGGCTTGCCTGTTGTAATGACTCAGTGCCGTATTGTTTGCTAAAAAAAAAACCCTGACACTTGCAGTCTGCGAGAATCGCTTGCGTCTAAATTTCCATTGTCATCAGGAGAGTTCATTCAGAGTTCCCTGGTGAAATTTCACAAACGGGGATTCCATAATTTCTTCTGTGCAGTATATTTTTATTGACCTTGTGTGGCAATTTGTGTGTGCCGTGTGATATCGACAAGTGTTTATTTATTTTGCCAAAGATAGTTTATTTATTTTGCGTTTATATTTTTGCCAAGAGAACACTGCGTTATATATATTTGTTTCTTGTTCTCTTTTTTCAAGGGGAAGGGGGTGTTCATCATCTATTGTATCAAGCGAATTTGGATTGTTGTGAAACTCTCCTTTATTCTTCTTAGAGGAGAACTTTTAAGGATTATTTTTTCTAACAATTTATTTACCAAAAGAAATAAATAACGAGTCTTGTTCACAGTCATAAATATTTACAAAAGAAATAAATGACGAGTCTTGTTCACAGTCATAAATAGGCCTATTTACAAAAGAAATAAATGACGAGTCTTGTTCACAGTCATAAATATTTACAAAAGAAATAAATGACGAGTCTTGTTTACAGTCATAAATATTTACAAAAGAAATAAATAACGAGTCTTGTTCACAGTCATAAATATTTACAAAAGAAATAAATAACGAGTCTTGTTCACATTTAAATATTTACAAAAGAAATAAATGACGAGTCTTGTTCACAGTCATAAATATTTACAAAAGAAATAAATGACGAGTCTTGTTCACATTTAAACGAGCATACCTTCTTCTTAGCGGAACGATAACTCACGAGTCCAAAAAATAAAAGGGGGAGGGGGGGATAAAAAGCAGACAATATTCATTAAAGTACAGAAGAGTGTTTCTCATGTTCGTCTTTGGACATTAGTTTAGGATCGCGTGTGCTACCCTTTGTCTGATGTTGATTTATGATTTAAAATAATCGATCAGATACCGATCCGGTAACACCGTTACGGAGCATAACAATTAACGGGCTGGTACAAGACCGACCTTTCTTGTATGAATTATTGATTGCCTAAAATTATTATCACTTATTATTAATTGTAAATAATCGCCTGATTAAGACGCGATGACCGTCACACATATACGTGTCTGTGTGTGTGCATTTGTTTGTTTTGCATATATTTGTTTCATTTGTGTGCATGCGTGTATGCTGTGTTTAATATATATATATATATGAGTTCATGTATGTTTGTGTGCATGCGTAAATGTGTGTGTGTGTGTGTGTGTGTGTGTGTGTGTGTGTGTGTGTGTGTGTGTGTGTGTGTGTGTGTGTGTGTGTGTGTGTGTGTGTGTGTGTGTGTGTGTGTGTAGCGTTTGTGTAATGAATTAGAATTGGAACGCCTACATCTCATAAGCTGTACAATCCTTAATTTTCTTGCTGTTCTTAATGTGTAGATTTCTTTTCCACACAAATGACAGACACATTGCTAACTGCGTTTAAATGAAACATAACTTTATCACCAAGCGTTAGCAAACCAGCCCTGCCCGACTGAAAACAATATTTCTGTTTTAGAAAATGTTGTCATGACGTCATCAGCGACGATGTCAAATCTTCTCTATCATTACAATGGTTTAGAGGGAAAACAAACTTCGGGACGTTTTATTTTGACGTTTACAGTTTATCAGACGCATAAAATTAATACCAAAAGCGATAGACGGCGTCATATTCAAACAGTGATGTGGAAAAGAAGGTAAGATAGTTTGTTTCTAAACATTTGGCTGAATGTTTTCTGCTTTACATTAAATCGTTTTTATTTTTATACACAGAGTTTGTTTGAATTACAGCCTCGTTGCATATTGTAATGAAACCAATGCTAGGGAAGATGGAGAAACTTAAGGTACATGGAAAAGAGAAAAAACAAACACCTACAACATCGAGTCAATGCCTACAAGTATACTCTAGTTTACATAGTTTAGACCACCAGTGCTAAAAAAAATGCAGAAACTTTAGCACTTAAGGTCCAAACTCTGTAAACTACAGTATATAACACATGTGTTCTTATTTTTGTTTACTTAGTTTGGACCTTAAGTGCTAAAGAAAATAGAGAAACTTAAATCATGGAAGGGGGGGGGGGGGGACTGCAATATCGAATGAATGCCTATATGTGTACACTAGTTTACCTAATTTGGACTACAAATGACGCAGATATATAGTGTCAGCCTTCGAGAAGTTTCGCTGGATGAGTGACGTCACTACAGATACCTTGCTTTCTAAGGTGTGCGATAGAAAGTTAGAGAACAGTAGTAGTACTAGACGAGCAACAGAAAAACAGATAGTTCGCGACAGACGAGCAACAGAAAAACAGATAGTTCGCGACAGACGAGCAACAGAAAAACAGAAAGTTCGCGACAGACGAGCAACAGAAAAACAGATAGTTCGCGACAGACGAGCAACAGAAAAACAGAAAGTTCGCGACGGACGAGCAACAGAAAAACAGATATTTAGCGACATACGAGCAATAGAAAAACAGATAGTTCGCGACAGACGAGCAACAGAAAAACAGAAAGTTCGCGACGGACGAGCAACAGAAAAACAGATATTTAGCGACATACGAGCAACAGAAAAACAGATAGTGACAGAAAGTTTATCAGTATTAGGCCTACTAGTCGGGTCTACAGAACAAAAACTGACCGTTATAGTTCTGCATTAGCGATTGAAAGTTTAGTAGGCCTACTAGTCGGATCTAAAGAACATAAAGAACAAAAACTGACCGTTATAGTTCTGCATTGGCGATAGAAAGTTTATTAGGCCTACTAGTCGGATCTAAAGAACAAAAACTGACCGTTATAGTTCTGCATTGGCGATAGAAAGTTTATTAGGCCTACTAGTCGGATCTAAAGAACAAAACGAACAAAAACTGACCGTTATAGTTCTGCATTGGCGATAGAAAGTTTATTAGGCCTACTAGTCGGATCTAAAGAACAAAACGAACAAAAACTGACCGTTATAGTTCTGCATTGGCGATAGAAATTTTATTAGGCCTACTAGTCGGATCTAAAGAACAAAAACTGACCGTTATAGTTCTGCATTAGCGATTGAAAGTGTAGTGCCTAGTATTAAACAAAACAAGTTATGGCTTTAGTAGCAATGGCGTATGCGATTCGCTTTTAAGACAGTTATCGTAAAAGCATTTGTAGTTTCGCAGTTTTGTGCGAGTGTTGCATGTGATTTTATTATTTTGAGCGAGAGCACCATGTGACTTTATTATTTTGTGCGAGAGCTCCATGTGACTTTAATATTTTGTGCGAGTGTTCCATGTGACTTTAATATTTTGTGCTAGTCTTCATGTGAGTATTTTGTGCGACTATTCCAAGTGACTTTATTATTTTGAGCGAATGTTCCACGTGACTTTATATGAGTTAGTGTTCCATGTGACTTTATTTGAGCGAATGCTCTATTTGACTTTATTTGAGCGAATGTTCCATATACCTTTATTTGAGCGAATATTCTATGTACATTTATTTGAGCGAATGTTCAAAGTGACTTTATATGAGGTAGTGCTCCATTTGACTTTATTTGAGCGAATGTTCCATATACCTTTATTTGTATGAATGTTTCAAATAACTTTATTTGACCGAGTGTTCCATGTAACTTTATTTGAGCGAGTGTTCTATGTAACTTTATTTGAGTGAATGTTCCTTGTAACTTTATTTGAGTGAGTTTTCATTATAACTTTATTTGAGCGAGTGTTCTATGTAACTTTATTTGAGTGAATGTTCCGTGTAACTTTATTTGAGTGAGTGTTCTGTGTAACTTTGTTTGAACAAGTATTCCATGTAACTTTATGTGAGTGAGTTTTCCGTGTAACTTTATTTAAGCGACTGTTCCATCTAACTTTATTTGAGCGAGTATTCCATGTAACCTTAATTAAGAAATACTAATTAAGAATTATGCAAAACTTTGCAATTACAGGAAAAGAAGGTTTAAAAGCATTTTCTTACACTATTGAAAACTCATGTAAAGAAGGTTCAGTTTTTAGAAAAGAATTATATATATTGTGACAATAATAATCATCCCCATCTCTCCTTTGGAATATTAATTAATAGTCTTTATGGTATATTCTTCGTTATACTTATGCTGCATATATTTCATAAACATTACTTGTATATTTTGTACATATTTAATCAGGTGACCTTTTTCTCTCTGTATAGTTACAGTAATATTTGTTGTTTGGTTTACTGTCCTTTGTGTGTGTGTGTGTGTGTGTGTGTGTGTGTGTGTGTGTGTGTGTGTGTGTGTGTGAGAGAGAGAGAGAGAGAGAGAGAGAGAGAGAAAGTGAGCACCCCTTAATTGGTATTTACGTTCTCCACTGGGAAGGGGCATCCTGATTGATCCCCCCCCCCCCCGGCTGGAACAGCGTACTGTCCAGAAGATCGCGTATGGCTGGGCAAAAAATGCCTGGGCTCTGATCGGGGATTGCCTTGCTATCACCATGTCCAAGAAATGTTGCTTAGAATTGGGAGGATCAAGAATCGCATTCCAAGAAATATTGTTTAGAATGGGAGGATCAAGGAAAGAGAACTTGCAGGTGATGTCCACCTGGAAGTTGATCCATGCCAGCTGGCTGAAAGAAATCTGCAGCAGTTGTGTGTTGTCTAGCTTGTCCTGTCTGCAGCCAGTTGCTCTTCATGATTACCCACAATATCTCGTGTTATTTTAAATGTTATTACTATATTTATAGAGGGGGTAGTTATTACACGATTTCTTTTGCAATGCTGTATCAATGAATAATCCTTGGAATGCATTTTGTTTCCTTGATATTTTTTACTCTTGATTTTTGCTAGAGATTAGTGTGATGTTTACTTTCTTTACACCTTGTATTTTATCAATGCCCTACATTCTTAATTTTTATCAAATCATTATTCTTTATTTAAGACTCTGCCATAGTCTGATTCCTTGTTTGAGTCTAATGTCGGTTTTATGTCACACTTTAACTGTCGATGACAGTATTTTGTGATGTCAGAGCTGTTATTTAGGCTGTTATCTTTCCGTCAAAGCTTCCCCAGCATGACGAACCACAACATGTCGGGGGGTGGGGGGTTTCGATCCAGGAAACAGAGTAGAATAGATGTCTTGAATGGGAAGACAGTTCACCCCGAATTATGGTAAGAAGGTACTAAAGGGCTATGCTAGTTAGTAATTAGTATTTAGACTTGACTTTTTGTTTCAGGACTTTATAAAAAAATAACTGTAACTTTAAAATCATTCATCTTCCGTGGAGAGTTATGTCCCTTCCTTTATCAGCAGGCTGAATACTGACGCCGATTTGATCCGTGGACATGCTATCATCAGAACCTTTAAAATTAGTATTCTACAAAGCTTAAATGAACATACACATTTTGCAAGAATGTTTTTGGTTTGAAATATTAATTAGGTAGACAAGAAACCTCGAAGATTGTACATACACACAAAATCCACATACCGAATACACACACACATACACATACACACACACACACACACACACACACAAACGTGTGTGTGAATGTGCACTCGCAGGTTGTGGTGTTATGTGTGGTCTCATATTTAGCCATCCGTATGGGTGAAATGCTTACAATTTAATTTAGTCTTAGAATGGGCGTGACAATGCAATGAAATCTGACAACAGAATCTTTTACACTGAAACGAGGGCTAAATTCTGACCTCGACCTTCACTTTGAAGCCCACAAGTATCTGTATTGCAGTGATACTATTCTAAGTATTAAAACAAGTTTATATTAAAGAGGTTACCTCTTTCTCCTTTTTATCATTGCTCGATTTTTGTTTACCAAGAAAAGGATCCGTACATCTTCTTTCCCACTAAAAGTGTGTTATTTGGTATATGCAAAATCTCTCACTAATGTCTTTCGTTAACTTTACTAGCGGTACATATTTAGGTATTATCTCCCTTTCTCCAGTTATGAAGTATCGGTGCATTGCACTTTTTTATTTGGTTCAAAATCCAACTTAATGTTCACATGTAAAGTGTTGTATGCCTTAGGTGAACGCAAAAGTCGCATTGCCTTGGCTAATCTGTAATCATTTCTACTGGTTAACAAATGTCGCATTGCCTTGGCTAATCTGTAATCATTTCTACTGGTTAACAAATGTCGCATTGCCTTGGCTAATCTGTAATAATTACTTCTGGTATATTTGCGTGTGTATGGGGTGTGTGCATGTATGTACATTCGTGCATGTGTGTGTGTAATTGTTGGGTTTATATTTCCAGAAGTTGTCATAAGTATGAAAATGATGCCAAACAGTGACAACTCTCATTCTTATTTCAGAGCGAGCAAACCTTGGAGAAAATGAGCATAAGATGTTGGATAATATGGGTGTTTCTTCTGTCGACCGTGTCATCACGCAAGACATGTATGTTTTTTGTTTAACATGCTGTACAGGAATAAAATGAAAAGCCTGGAAGCATAAATAACGAATCTATTTCGTTGAATCTCCACTTGTAGTCCTTTATTCTTTCTCTTGCCCGCAATTACTGCTTGTCAGCCCACTCTTTATCTTGCCCGCAATTACTGCTATCAGCCCACACTTTCTCTTGTCTTCAATTACTGCTATCAGCCCACACTTTCTCTTGTCTTCAATTACTGCTATCAGCCCACACTTTCTCTTGTCTTCAATTACTATTATCAGCCCACACTTTCTCTTGCCCGCTATTACTGCTATCAGCCCACACTTTCTCTTGTCTTCAATTACTGCTATCAGCCCACACTTTCTCTTGTCTTCAATTACTGCTATCAGCCCACACTTTCTCTTGTCTTCAATTACTGCTATCAGCCCACACTTTCTCTTGTCTTCAATTACTGCTATCAGCCCACACTTTCTCTTGTCTTCAATTACTGTTATCAGCCCACACTTTCTCTTGTCTTCAATTACTGCTATCAGCCCATTCTTTCTCTTGCCCGCTATTACTGCTATCATTTCTCTCTTCCACGGGAATTAAATCTCCACGTGATTATAAACTTGAAAGTGCAAATAAATGGGTTGTTTAGTTTGAAATTTACTTACAAAAATAAATTATGCCGTTTAGCTGAAATAACTGGAGCTTGTTAGTCTGATTAATCCATAGTTAATTACGTCGCGAACGATTGGTTTCGTTTTATTTTGCACGCAATAATCAAATTAATTAATAAAATAATTAAATGAAAAATTAACAATCAAATAAATAAATAAAATAATGAAATGCAAAATATTGACGGTAGGAAAGGTTTGCTCCCCCCTCCTCCCCCGTCCGACAGAAAGGGACAGGTCTACATGTATCAAAGAAACATATTTAGAAAGAGAATTTGGCTAACACAAATCTTAAGTAGATTCAGTGCGATGCAGGTCTACTTATGGAGAGAAACACCATGGTTACAGGCTCATTTTCATGAGGCCTACTAAAGGTTTATGGGTAGAAACACGCTATTTGTATATACTATATAGGCTCATTTACAAGAGGCCTACTAAAGGTTTATGGGTAGAATCACGCTATTTGTATATAGGCTCATTTTCATTAGACTCACTGAAGGTTTACGCTAGAATATAGAATATAGAATACGCTATTGGTATATAGGTTCATTTCATGAGGTCACTAAAGATTTATGGATAGACACAGGCTATTTGTATCTAGGCTCATTTTCATGAAGCCTCTAAAGGTTGGATAGAAACACGATATACTAGGCTCATTTTCATGAGGCCCACTAAAATTTATGGAGCTAAGCTCTTTCCATGAGGCCCACTAAAATTTATGGAGCTAAGCTCTTTCCATGAGGCCCACTAAAGATTTATGGATAGATACACGCTATTTGTATTTAGGCTCATTTGTATTGAGGCCCACTAAAGGTTTATTGAAAGATAAACAATATTTGTACCTATGCTCGTTTTCATAAGGCCCATTAAAGGTTATTGAATAAAACAAGGCGCTGGCTTTTCGAAACATATGCAGATATTATGGAAAGGATGAATATACACTTTCTCCAAGTAAGTCGATTATTTCTTCTTCTTCATGAATCCGACACCTACACTTGCCGGAATCCTGTTAATCAATGCATGAATACTACACGCACGCCCAGATAAATCTTACGTCTTCATTTACATGGGGCTAGATTCAACCTACAACAATCCTATACCAATCGCCGCATGAATTATGTACCCATACAAGACACTAGCCTGAATTTTATCACTACATGTATATGAATCCCATTTTCGAACCGACTTGAATTCTTTGTACATATACACTATGTGAATCCTGTAGAGTAGATCCAAATATATAAATTCTATACACATCTACAAGATTGCTCAACATACACTTGAATCTTATATTCATACGTGTCTGAATCCTACACCCATACCAACACACGAGACTCATAATACACAACTATAGACGCACATGAATCCTACACTCATGCCAACACAAGTCTTACACACACACTCACGCACGCACGCACGCACGCACACACACACACATGAATCCTAACCCCACGGCGTTTTCCATTTTTGTAAAAATATCTTTTGCAAGCGGAAAGTATCCGCGCCCTGTATTAAAACAGGATTAAATTTTATCTCTGCCTATGAACAGAATTAGAATTATCTCTCCTGTGAACAGGATTAAACTTGGTCTTTTCCCGTGAACAGGATTAATCTGATCTCCGTGGACAGGATTAAACTGGTCTCTGCTTGTGAACAGGATTAATCTTGATCTATCTCTGAGCAGGAATAAACTGGTATCTGTGAATAGGATTAAACTGGTTTCTGTGAATAGGATTAAACTGGTTTCTGCCAATGTGACAGCCATAATTACCTTTCTGCGCACGAAATCAATTCAGCTGGAAGCGCTTCCCATTAATTCAACAATACCGTCAAAGACGCGATGTCTGATCCTCCTCTTTGCATTATAAATGGCATACTAGTCTTTATCGCTTACGAAGGGAAACAATCTTACACTGTACATAGGGCGACTAATGAAAATATCACTAGTATTTATCGCTGACGAAGGGAAACAATCTTACACTGTACATAGGGCGACTATGAAAATATCACTAGTCTTTATCGCTGACGAAGGGAAACAATTTTACACTTTACATAGGGCGACTAATGAAAATATCACTAGTCTTTATCGCTGACGAAGGGAAACAATCTTACGATTTACAAAGGGCGACTAGTTAAAATATCACTAGTCTTTATCGCTGAAGGAAGAAAACAGTCCTACGATTGACATGGGGCGACTAATGAAAATACCACTAGTCTTTATCGCTGAAGAAGGGGAAACAATCTTATGATTGACACGGGGCGACTAATGAAAAAAAATCACTAGTCTTTATCGCTGAAGAAGGGGAAACAATCTTACGATTTACAAAGGAGCTAATGAAAATATCTCTAGTCTTTATCGCTGAAGGAGGGGAAACAATTTTACACTTTACAAAGGGCGATAAAAATAAAAATATCTCTAGTTTCAGACGAGTCGCACCAAGTCCTGCACGCTCTGGATTCGTCTGAGACGTACAAGTCGCCGGCAGTTCGCCATCCCCAAGAGCATTTGAAGAAGCACGTCTTGGCTGCTTGCGAGGGGTTCTTTGAAAAATGCGCATCAAACACTGACTGCTGCCCACCCCTTGAATGTCATTTGGACTCGTCGAACACATACCGATGCAAGGAACCCGTCGACTAATAACAGTAGCAAGTCGACACACCGTTTGTCAGGTGTAGTTAAGAGGTCTTTGCTTTAGTAACTGGAACACTGACGTCATATGCAAATACATGTAACACCAAAGTTCGATCAACAATTTTTCCTGCGTGACTGGTATCCAGAGTTCTGCTTCTAGTGCTGCAAAAGAACTATGTGCTTTTATTAATTTGTCATTTTATGAAGATTCGTTAAGATTCGTGTTTTTTGCTGTTTGGAAATCGATGTCTTAAGTTTGTACATTACATGTTTTCTATTAGTATGGCTACAATTGCACGCGCGCGCGCGCACACACACACACATACACACACACACACACACACACACACACACGCGCGCACGCAATTTTATATCTGTGACTCTAAATACTATTAATTTGCTGAATAGATGACATGCGAATACAACACTCATAAGCAACTGGTATCAATAATGTTGTGTAATCAATGTGGCTGAATGATTAAATATGGTTTTAAATTCTGCTGTCTATAAGAGCAGTACTTTATTGAGGGGGAGGAGGGTTCCAGAACCAAGAATGGTGCTTCGACGACTGCACACACGCACATGCTTGAAATGTCACCAGCAACGTCATAATAGCTTTAAACTTGTGCTGCAATAACACACGCAACTGACATGCTTGTTATGGTGTAATGAATCTAAAATAATTTTAAGACCCTTATTTTCAATTACAATGGACATGAACCCATTGAATGCATCAAGAATGACTTCTTCACCAAATATTTCAAAACTTCTTAATGTTTAATCTCGGCAGAATGAAGTGTTTATACTGTATAAACCTAAATGTAACTCAGTTACATTTAGGCAAACATTCCAGTTAAAAAGAAACCGTACTTAAGAACGCGATGCATCATTAAGAACACTTTTTATCATCGAAATCTTAAGACCAGACACACGACATGATACTGTATCCGTTATCGAAATCTGCACAAGACATAGACATGATAAAGTATCCCTCATCGACATCTTATGACCAGACATATAGTATGTTAATTTTTCCCTCATCGACATCTTATGACCAGACATATAGTATGTTAATTTTTCCCTCATCGACATCTTATGACCAGACATATAGTATGTTAATTTTTCCCTCATCGACATCTTATGACCAGACATATAGTATGTTAATTTTTCCCTCATCGACATCTTATGACCAGACATATAGTATGTTAATTTTTCCCTCATCGACATCTTATGACCAGACATATAGTATGTTAATTTTTCCTTCATCGACATCTTATGACCAGACATATAGTATGTTAATTTTTCCCTCATCGACATCTTATGACCAGACATATAGTATGTTAATTTTTCCCTCATCGACATCTTATGACCAGACATATAGTATGTTAATTTTTCCCTCATCGACATCTTATGACCTGACATATAGTATGTTAATTTTTCCCTCATCGACAGCTTATGACCAGACATACGGCATGATATTGTATCCCTTATCGAAATCTACACCAGACATAGACATGATAATGTATCCCTCATCGAAATGTACACCAGACATATGACATGATGCGAATAAATGTGTATAATAATAATGTATTCAATGATATATGTATACATATATATGTACGTGTGAACGCATTTTTGAATTTATGCATATATCTATATATAATGGTGTGTATCCATGCATGGACGTATATGCATGTAAGAATATAAGTATGTGAGAATGCATAGATATACATAAACCACTTAAGAAAATAATATTCTGCCGTGTGCAATGTTATAATTTTCACTTATTAAAAGTCACAGATTTTGAACCATTATGAAGGATCTTTGTGCATTTTAAACAGAATAATTAAAATGCTTTCACTTTCGGTGTCTCAAATCAAATGCACCTGTTTCATTTCTAACTGACCGTGAAGATGAAATGTTATAAATGAAAAGGAAAATTATGCTGACAAAATGGTGTGTAATAAAGATGGCACAAGTGGTATATCCAGTAAGTGGACAAAGTACAATAAGATAATTAAAATTTAACATCTCGTTGTTTGGTCCAGACAGACTATTGCTTTCATTTGAGAAAAGAAATTAACTTAAAAGCAAAGGATTTTTTTTAATAAAACAAAATATTCATGACTACTACTACATTAAAAAAAAAAAGATTAATGTTATTGTTAGTCGTAAATTTCACGAATTAATCCGTTTATTGGCGATTTATTAAAATGTGCAATTCATTTGATAAAGTGCAATAGACTAATATTGAAATATATATACACACATAAAACTTTAATTTTCATAATATAATCATCTATTATTTTTCTACTGCTGTTATTTTTCTAGATTGTTTTCCTTTTAAATAAGCATTTTATTTTTATCGAACGTCATTTGATCAGTAAAGGGGTTAAACTGCTATGTTTGTGACTAAAGCCTGGTTTATTTCATTTTGGGGTCTACGCGAGACTGAGATGATAGAACAGGATGACGCCATGTACAGGACTAAGGGGCAGAGAAGCAGATAGAAACTCCAGCCCAGCTTCAGGTGACTTTGGACTGTGGACAACACGTCTCTCAACACTGGATCTCCGGGGAATGTGTAGACGTTATTGACAAAATCTTCGTATTTATATACATACATAACTATAGCGACCATCAAGCACATCCCTGAAAAAAAGACACACAAAGACTTGCAGGATAAACTATATTTAAAACATGGGCACAGATTTGAAATGTGAACACAGAATGGAAACATACATGCACACCTGAATAATGGATAGAAACCTGAACGCAGGACTGATTATATATTCTGATACAAGGACACAGACCCGATATATGGATACAGACCCGATACATGGACACAGATCTGATGCATGGACACAATCTGATACATGTACACAGACCTGATACACGGACAAGGGCCTGATACATGGACACAGACCTGATACATGGTCACAATCTGACATATGTACACAGACCTGATACATGGACGCAGACCTGATACATGGACAAGGACCTGATACATGGACACAGACCTGATACATGGACAAGGACCTGATACACAGACCTGATACACGGACAAGGGCCTGATAACACGAAAGAAGGCCTGGCACTAGAACACAGTCTGAATCATGGACAAAGACCAGATACATGGACAAAGGCCTGATAACATGGACAAAGACTTGATACATGGACAAAGGCCTGATAACATGGACAAAGGCCTGATAACATGGAGAAAGACTTGATACATGGACAAAGGCCTGATACATGGACACAAATCTGATAACATGAACACAGACTTGATACATGAACACAGTCTGAATCATGGACACAGGCCGGATATATGGACAAATCTAAAATATGCACACAGACCTGATAAATGGACACAGTCTGAAACATGGACACAGACCTGACACAAACTGACACATTCACACAATCTGAAACATGGACATATATAGTGATACATGGACACAGATCTGATACATGGACATATATACTGATATATGGACACAGATCTGATACACGGACAAAAATCTGATACATGGACACAGATGTGAGACATGGACACTGATATTAAATAGATGGGAAAATACCCTGGCAAACAATACATGGATAAAGACTGATACAGAGACACAGACTTAATATATACAAAGGTCTAATACATAGGGCAAGACTTGAAGGATAGGCATACACCTGATTAATTAACAAAGACATGCTGCATGAAAAAGATCAAACATGGACACATTCCTGGAATCGAGGACACGCTACACATGGACACTGAACTTACATGAACAAAGAACTGAAACACGGACGAATCCCTAATATATGGACACAGATCTGATTCATTTTCACAGAAGTGTTCATAGACACTGACCTGCAACATGGACAAAGTCCCGAAACACGCCTATAAACTTGAAACAGGAACAAAGACATAAACTTGAATACAAGCTTATAACATGGACTCAACCTGAGACATGGACTCAGATTCCAAACACAACACATGACTTAAATTTAAATATCGACACAGATGTGAAATATGAAAACAGTTCTGACACAACGGCAAAACTTTACATGAAACAGTTCTAAATCATAGGCAAAGATCTTAAATAAAATGCAGACAAACACAGAAAAAGATATCTACAATAAGTAATTCCGGGTGAGAAACCCTGATCAGGATAAGTAGAATGTCAGCAAAAATAGTAATAGTAATTGGTTTAAGATGGTAACTTATAGTCCTGAACCACAACATTAATATTGATGTTGTCTTAACGCATAACATTCCAATTAGTCAGTATTTCATTGATAACGCATAACATTCCAATTAGTCAGTATTTCATTGATAACGCATAACATTACAGTTAGTCAGTATTTCATTGATATTGATATTGTCGTAACGCTTAACATTACAGTTGTGTTAATCATTAAACACCTTACATAAAACTGAGAACAATAAGAATGACTTCGTTACAACATGACTATCACAACCATTTTTCCCTTTCACCGATTACTGCTACAGGAGTGAATTCATTACAGTATGAATAAACACTATAATAATATCTTACTGTTTGCTAACTATGATAGGACGAAATTCTTTAAGCCGTGATTCATAATGCATGCTTGTGTATAATCATATATGGTATTATCAACCATTAGAGAAACGACTTCATTAAAACATGATTAAAAGAATTCTATAAATCACACTACCTGCCATTATGGACATGAACCCATTTCGAATAAGAAGCGGAGGTGTGAATCCTTTCAGGCCACACTTCCAGTGGAGATAGATCACAATGCAGAGAATTCCTGCGGACATTACCAGCCCCAAGGTCGTCAGGCCAATCATTATCTTCATGTCTACACGGAAGTAAATGGTCAATAAATACGTCAATAAGTCGAAACAGATCTAAAAAAAAAAAGAATACGTAAGGTCGAAATAAACATACTTTATAATAAATCTAAAGAGAACTAAAAAAAGCAAAAGCCAGTCTGATGTATGTGTGTCCGTGTGTGTGTGTTGTATCTGTGCCGCGCACGCATTATGTGAGTTTGCGGTGTGTGTAAGAACATTAAAGAACATAATAACACATTCTGTAAGCTGTAAAGTGCACAGTATTGGGTTGTATGGAAGTTACTTCACCGGTGAAGAACACCCACTTGCATTGAAACAGGTTCACTCAAAAGTTCAATCTGTTTATGCAATACAAATCTCCCATCTTCTTTAAGCAATATATCTCCTAATTACGAGTTCTTAAGAACAGAGAGAGAGAGAGAGAGAGAGAGAGAGAGAGAGAGAGAGAGAGAGAGAGAGAGAGAAAGAGAGAGCAGCCATATTTTAAAGATGAAAGACGTATACTACTTCAAGAGTGAACTTTTGAGTGGGTGTTTTCCACTGGTAAGTATGGAAGACTTATACTACTTCAAGAGTGAACTTTTGAGTGGGTGTTTTCCACTGGTAATAATGGAAGACGTATACTACTTCAAGAGTGAACTTTTGAGTGGGTGTTTTCCACTGGTAAGTATGGAAGACGTATACTACTTCAAGAGTGAACTTTTGAGTGGGTGTTTTCCACTGGTAAGTATGGATTCTATAAGAAATACATATCTCCACGTATGTGTTCTTGGACGCAGAATGAAAGTTGTAAGCTGTTCAGGCAATACAAAACATCACGAGTACTAGAGGTCAAAAAGTATTCCAGTAAATGTTTTATGTTGTTCTGCATTGCAAAACTCTTGTGAGTCGTACGTTGTGTGACAACTGAAGTCGACCAGTAGGAAATGGTGAAGTATAGAGACCAAGTCGGACTTCTAGAAAATATCATAACATTAAAAATGACGAGAATCTTAATTTATGTTATTAATAATTCTCCTCTCTTCTCTTTCACTTCGCAGTGGATATACGGGCACTGTAAACGTTTTCTCTCTTCCACAACATTAAAGATAAACATTTACCTTCACATAATATTTCCATATTTGCATAATTGGTTGTAATTGGATAACGCACCCAGTTCCGGCTTTTTATACACATTTGCCTGTCACTAAATTTGGTATCCAAACTAAGGGGGTAATTTAGGGGCTGAAGGGTTAGATCTTGGCATCCAGTCTGTTGTCAGCATAGGTGAATAAAAATTAATAGTATAAAAATGCTCATGCTGAGACAGGGTCTCGAAACAAATACTGGAATGTAACAATGCTATCAGTACTATAAATAAAAAAAATTTCAAAAGAGAAAAAAAGATAGACAAAGCAAAACTAGTTCTAGATAGTGTTATAAAAATAATGAGTGAGATATGACTACTTCTATAAATGTTTATTTTTAATCAATTGTATTTCTATTTAGGTGTTTAATTTGGGCTTCCAATTAGTTTCTAAGCTCAACAATTTTTTCAACAGTCGTTTTCCACATTTACTAATTTCAACACTGTTTCATTTAGTTAAACAACTTTGAACAAATGTGTGCTCTTCCTGGACAGAGCCTTCCAACTTCATGTGACACTAATATCACCCTAGTCTTTGGTTGTAATTACTTTTATTATTAATTAATCATCCATAGCTAATTACAAGTGATGAGAATCTTATTTATGCTATTAATAATTCTCCAGAAGACACCACTTGTTTCTCACACTTAGTGGATATGCAGGTGCTGTAAACATTTTCTCTCTTCCACACATTAAAGACAAACATTTACCATCACACAATATTTCCAGTAGGTGGAATCTTCTTACCAAAAGAAAAGAAAAATCAATCTCTTAATCTATATTTAGCTAGTCCCTATCTACCCACCATCTCTCCAACGTATGGTTATCAATATGTGTAAGAAGGTCAATAAATTTAACAATAAATTTATTAAATCAACAATTAAATATATAACATATGAATAAAATCGAAAGGGTGTTAACATTTACATCATTTCACAACAATGTTCAATTAATGCTGGACAATCATTCAGTTTATCCTAGCAGAGTGACGTCAGCATTCACACTAACATATCAAGTTCATGAATACCATTCATCACAGAATGAGAGTGGAGTTTTAGAGAAATAATTAAAGTCAATGATGGCTGCTATCACTAGCACTTGTTCATAATCACATGGTTTGCAACAAGTCACTGTCTTTCTTATTAGATGATGGTACCCATTCTAGGCACGTTGCACAAGTGTTTCAGAATCTTTGATGCGCTCACAAGGCACACTATGGAGAACCATCTAGAACGTCAAATGCACTATCAAGCACATCAAATGTTTTGAATGTTCAAAATAATCTTCGTGTGTGCTATTCAGCACACCATGAGGAATGTTCAACAAACTTTCATGAATTCTCGAGACCAAACCCAAGCCACAAATTTCTGCCATATTGGCTCTCAAATGGAATTCACATGAATCAATATACACCAACACATTTACTGATAGGTTTGACGACAATGCTGGATTCACACACCGACATAATTTGGTAGAGTACAGTAGTCACAGTACTCTGAAGTGGGTCTAAAGCACCAAAGAGAAAAGTCAGATTAAGGCAGCACTACATTTCAGGCATATTTCATCTCTAAAACTCCTTTCTCTTTTACAAACATTCTCAACTTACAAAGCCTGCAACATTTTCATTAGCCTGATACACACACAGCATAAGAAATATAACATCCATCAAAATTCACAAGTATAATGCACAACATAATCAAATTAGTGAACATAGAAATAATGGTTTAATTACATAAAGCATTCACCAATTCAAATCATAAATTAATAGAGCAAGCATGTACAAAATATTTCTAAGTCCATTATTTCTTCATCAGTCAGTTAGCTTACCATAAGCTCACAAACACCTTTATGACTAGACTCGAGCTTCGTTCAAATTCAAAGTGATTAAAATAGAGTACTTCTTCAACAAAGATACTTTTGGTCTATCCCCATTGATAACATTTTTATGAACAAGTGTGAGACTATTAGTCAGAAAAACTATTCATTCAGTTGGAACTGGTTTGGATTGCATCAGCAATTTCTAGCATATTCTCCACCTAAGTTGTTTACTCCAACTCTTGGCACTTACAAAAACATCATCATAAGAAGTGACCAAGGTCTGGTAACTTTGACATTTAACAATTTATACAACAATTAAGTTTAGATATAGGGACAGATAAATTTACTCCACCACACACGCTAAATGTCTCCTTTGGGGAGGCAGCGAGGCTATGAAATAAGTTTGACACACACATAGAAAATGCATTTTCAAATGAGCCAGGTTATGCTATGCTTTGTAAATATTCTTGTACTCTTGAGCAAAACCATGTAAAGTTGAGACCTGATATTACTCGGTATATTAGCCATGAAAGAGACAAACAAGTAAACAAGGATGTGATCTATTTAGATGCGATCGATCGGGCTGATTCATTGTGCACTGCGCAGAACGTCCCTGTCAAGAAGGAGGATGAATCGCATGACTTTTTTGTATAAATCACAGTTTGAGAGGTTGCTTGACTAAAGCATCTTTTATATTTATTTGATTTTTATTTGTCTTGCAAAGTTACAATTAATCAACTAACTTGTACGGCTATTCATACACGGCCTTACAACAAGCTACATTGGCTGCTCTGTACGTGAAAGTGTAAACCGATCCTTCTGTCCTATTTGATAAGTACTGTCCAACATCTAGATCGCAAAATTCATTTCTTCTATTTCATATATTAAAACTAGCTGGTCCAAGTGCATTGTTTACAATTTTTACACTGAAATAACTAAAGCTGGGAAGATTTTAGATCAGTTTCATCTTGGATTTTATATTGAGATCTTTCTTTCTACTGTACACAAATTTATTTCCTCACGAGTAACCTATACAGTTAATGGTAGGTCTTTTAGTTGTGTCTATGTAATGAAGGAGATGCAAGACATTTAGACTGAGCACATGGCAGCATTGACATTTTTGTGTAGGTTTTCATTGCACAGAGAACAAGGGGATGAAGAGACACATGCAACTGTTAAATCGCTTGAAAAGAAGAGTGTTGGGGGGTGGTGGTGGCTTGCAGAGTACAAATGAATAAATACGTTTAATTTTGAAGAAAACAAATTACTCTAACATCATTTTGTTTCCTTCTCACTGCCTCACATGAAACAAAAAAACGAAAAGTATCAGCATAAAGAGTTTAAGGATATCTAATTAGAAGTACAAAGATATTCATTTTGTTAAATATCGATATATTTTTGGTTTTAAAATTTGAAATAGACAGATCTTGTCTCTATTATATTATTAAAAATTATTTTTTTAAAATCCTACTGTTTTAAATTTATCAGTATATGTCGTATTGGTTGCTCTAATGCAACTTTAAATTCCATGCAATATTCGAAGTGAACTTGTAACTCTGATTCTGTCCAATACACGTTCTTTATAAAAACACACTTATAACAATCATACTTTAAGGTGACAGCATAACAATTTAACGTGTGGGTTCTATGAGCTATAATATCTAAATAATAATATAAAAGATAATGATATAATATCTACGATAATAGTGTAAAAATATTCCATATGAGAATTTGTAGGTATAAACTTTTTTATTTGTATATTTACTATCAGAAATCTGTTTATTTAGGGAAGTAGTAATACACTTTAAAAATCAATAGTTCTTACCAGAGATTTAAAAGCATATGAGTTAACCTATCTTTCTAAATTATATATCATGTTTCATACGAAAATAAGCCTTACATTTTTAGCTATCAGCTTCATTCCTTCAAACCTTAAAATAACATAAGAGACACGTGTAATGTACTCTGATGCACAGTGACTGTAGGCAAAGTCTCCTTCGGAGTGGACATGCTGGCTCTATTATTTATAGCTGGTCCTAAGGCAAGAAGGATATGACCTATTTTTTATCTCTATTTTCCCGGATCAAGTAAACTGCAGGCTTGGTAAGGAAGTGCATAGTGCTTGCAAGGAGTACTTTGCTTTAAAAAAAATAGTAATAGTAGTTTATGTGTATGCGAGAGGGGAGTGTCATTTAACAAAACATGAAATAAATATAATGTAAAATAATGGAGCTAATAATGTCGTTACATTATTTTACATTAAATATTTGCAATGCGTTTATTTAGATCATCAAACAAGTCTTCTTTTTCATCTGTTTGCATATATTGCTATATTTAGATATTCCCTCAAATATACTTCGCAACAATGCGCATGTTCAATTCTATAATTAAAACAGTGTGTTTTATTATTTTGTGTTTATTCACACATTTATAGCTATGATTTATATCTATGACGTTATTAAATATTTTAGTAAATATACTGACATTCGGAAACGAAGACAAAGTTGCAAACTTCCGTCTCGTTGTCCCCAGTAAAGACGGTGACGCACATTTCAAATAATCCAAATCTCATAGCTACACCAGTCCCTGTGGGCCAGTCATCTGCTGCAAGATTCGAGATCTTTCCCGTTTGCATCCAGTAAGTGGTCGAGTAGGAAATGATGTTTATAACTAGCCCAATGGTCAGTATACTAATGGGGAGGAGGTGACGTACAGTGTGTCCAGTTCTTACAGCTATCTCCCGCAAACTCCCCATTATGAAGAAAGTCAGAAAAGCTCTGCGCTGACTGAGTGTTGTGCTCAAGAAACAGGAACTAGCCGAGAAAGCTAAGGGGCCTGGTGACGACAAAAGCTGTTACAAATAACAGAGCGCCCTCTATATGTATATAGAGAGAAGACACATTCGTTATCTGCACTACACAAAGATTCGTCACCAATATTCACAACTTAAATCAGCCCCGAGCACGTCCCACTGGAGCGCTACAGATCAGAGAACGTCTTATGATGAAATGATTCACGAAAGCTCTAGTGGTGACGTCAAATTTGTTATAGTAAGCACCACCACCACCACCACATTCTTTGCCCATCCCACACTTATCCACACCATTCGACTTCGAGCAGCTGACTCGATCAGATATCTTTATTATCTGCTCCACACCTCCAGCGGTTCACCGAATCAAGGATGGACAGAAGATGCACCCGCGTGCATCCTTATCAGGAGAGAATGGGATAACAGAGCGGGAAAAAACAATACGACCGATCACGTTACACGCTTACAAGAAAACAAAGATGAGGGCAAAGGTGAAAAAGAGGCAAGAAGAACGCCACACCAAACCAAAGTCCAAACCGTCGACTACCAGATCTGTTGGGAGGTTCCCCAAGACCGTGGTACCAACATATCATCCGCAATGAAACCACATGATTATGATCTTCATACAGACAATCAAGCACTCAACAAATCTTTCAACGAATTAGTCTGGGTCCCCTTTCACCAGAACACAGCAAGTGGAAAAGCAAATAGTGAAAAAGTTCTCCATGCTATTATCCACCTTCTAAGACTTCACGCAGCTCTTCAAGGTCACCTCTCACCATCGTGCAAACCTACATCGAAGGTCCACTGAAACTCAAACAGGCAGCATAAGTACAGGCGAGAAGGAAACGAACACAAATCCTGTGGAAAATTCCTTCAACAATGAAAACAAACTCTACACAAAGTGTTAAAACAGGAAAAGAGACAGGTGTACTCTCAAACCTCGAAAATTACAACAAAGGGGCGAAAAACCCAGACTCCAATTACTGCAACCTGCGAGAAAAAATACAAGCAATGATCGCAACAAAACGCAGAAAACAAAAAGAAAAACCAGTGAATCACCAGCACGCAGACGAACACTACAGAGTCAAAAGAAAAAATAATACAGAGGCCAACGATGTCAAGTCAACTGACACAAACTGAGACAGAAGTTGACACCGCTATAGAAGAGCTCCACTGTTCTCGCCCTTACCAGCCACGCCACTGCGAGCAGCATTAACGGAAACAGCAACATCAGCAATCATAACAACAGATCGCCCGGCTACAACAGGACAGGGCCATAAAAGAAAATGACGACACCCAACACAACACATCAGACAACTACAGCAACAACAACAGAGTCAACAACAGCAGCTGCAACAACAACGTTGGCAACAACGCCAACAAAACCACCGCCGACAACAACAAAGGCAGTAATGTTGGCCCAGTAAGCACTGGAGGTACTTTAATCACTTCATTGCAGACATGATTCAACTGCTGCTGGACCACCTATACAGGCCTCGCACCCGCTTTCGTACATTCCATAGGGCACCAGGGACAGCCATGATGACAGCATCAACAACAACGACGACAACCCCACCAGTGAGGAGGGCAGGGGGTTGAACATCCCGGCACACATATGCACTAAGTAAAGACTTGACGTGTTACTAGCCTGGGCTCTGTAAGACACACCCTCCCACTACAACAGGAACTGCTGCAACAACACCCAGCAGTGCTTTAGCCCATGAAATTCTAGAATAAAGCCCACTTTTGCCAGTTTGTTGTTTTCACAACGGACAAGCATGCCACAACAAATTCCCAAACGCAATGCTCCATAGCCAGTCAGCAAAACATACGGACACCCAAAGTCTACAGAAACAGAGGAAATTTACAGCAACACTCTCCAAAACATAGACAACACAACTGCAACACTACAGTCACCATCTTCAAGAAATACAAACTACATGCGACGGGAATTATAATAAAAAAATTATTTTAAAAAATTACTCCAGAATACACATCTACAATGACATGCGACAAATACCTCCAACACCACTCTCTACTCCAGAACCCAGTGAGGAGAGAAAGTCCCCCCAGAAGCAAACCAAGACTGAGAATGTCTCAAAGTCTGCTGCAGCTTCTGAGGGGAGGTGTCGGCAAGAAAAAACAAACCATTCTTTGCTTTGCACTCCTCAAATTCAACAACAATTCTTTGCCACATCAATCATTCCTGCATAGACATGCAACTCGCACGCTTTGCTTGCTCGCCCCTAGGACTTTTGCGTGCTGTACGGCAGGGGCGGGCAAACTCCGGCCCACGGTCAAAAGATCTTTTGTCTGGCCCACCAAGCTATTCACAGTTAACATTGCCATTTGGCCCGCGAGACAGCAAAATAAAAGTCAATAAAACAAATGGGCGTTGTTATATGCTGTCATTCTTCCATCAGGCAAGTTTCTACATTTTGTTAAACATGCTCAGCGCATTTGTAGCTATGTTCGGCAGCACATTTTGCTGTGAACAACTGTTCTCAAAGATGAAATATACAAAGAGTCGCCTTCACTCTCAACTCTCTGACCGCCATCTAAATGACATTCTTCACTTGTCCGCCACATCACTTAAGCATGTCATTGAATCACTAATTCATTGTAAGCAATACCATCCATCTCATTAACTTTTCTGAGTTATTTTTTTAACATAAAATACACCTTTTAAAATTACTTTTGTTCTATTTTATTTTCTGGACTGTGACATTTGGTCGTCTGTCCGGCCTGCAAACTGCTCCAACAATTTTATCTGGCCCACGCTCTTAAAAGTTTGCCCGCCTCTGCTTACTGTCTCCCGACGCTAGAGACGAGATAAGGGCGAGTACACACATCCACCAAAATAAAGGAATCAACAACCAGAAAATACCTACAATTTGAAAAAAGACATCACCGATGGCGGCAGACTTTCAACACTCCAAGCATCACTGGACCACTTCACTCTCTACACTGTACAACTCACTTTTCACCTCTAAACCACTTCGCTCTCTACATTGTACAACTCACTTTTCACCTCTAGACCACTTCACTCTCTACACTGTACAACTCACTTTTCACCTCTAGACCACTTCACTAACTGTACAACTGACCTTTCGCTTCTAGACAACTTCATAAATTGTACAACTGACCTTTCGCCTCTAGACAACTTTACTCTCTACACTGTACAACTCACTTCACTACTGTACAACTGACTCCCTTTTCGCCTCTAGACCACTTCACTGTCTACACTGTACAACTGATCTTTCACCTCTAGAAGGTGCAAGCCTGGTATCCCAATGGCATCAACAGAGCAGAAAATTGGACTTTTTACACACCATCAGCGCACAACTGTACATGTAAATCAAGCCCACTCTTCTACAAAACGCACCAGAACGGCTACTTGAAGGCGAAAGATTTCTTAAACACCCTGCATCGTTAGACTACTTCATGTTTTGCATACTGCAATTCACCGGAAATTGGATTATATCCACATAACCAGCCCAAAATTCTATATCCAGAAACACCAAGGTAATCAACTTTAATTCATCTCAAACATTTCAAATTTCACAGACTAACCAAACCATCATACCTATATCCCGAGGGCAGGAATTCGCCTATACATGACACTATCCCATGGCGCAAAGGTCGGTCGATCTGAAACCGCCGTCCTAAAGCCTGTGGTACAAGGAAAATATCCACACACAAAATGTAAAATAAAAATGAGTAAAAATCCAAACAATTCAACAACAGCCACATCTTCCATCCACAAACCTCCACCCTCACCAACAGCATGCGACGAAATTCCTCCAACACCTCCAACGTAACACCAACCCTTCTCTCCCCTCCAGAATACAGTTAGGAGAGGAAGTCACACACACCCCCGAAGCAACCCAAAATCGAGAACATCTCACGATAAAATGTCTACTGCATCCTCTGAGGGAAAATGTCAGTAAGAAAAAAGTCTTTGCCAACACAGGTCATCCCTCCTCACCAGAAATCAGTAATTGTTTTACGATTCTTTAGAATAGAATTTTTTTGTTTAAAAAAATACTTTCGCAGATGCCTAGATGATTACTACTGAACAGGAAGTGCATTAGGTATGCAATAATTTGAGGCTATCCCACATCCTAACCTAATTTGAAACAGGTGCCATATATAGGTCGATGCTTTATCAATACTGGTTACACTGAATGCAAGTTAATTTATGATATGAAAATAGTCTTTATAGAATCATGAGTAAAGTCTTACGAAAGACTGTCATTGAAAGATCTGAGTTGCTTCGGTGGCGCTAAGTCCTGAATATAGGCAAGCACCAATTTGAACCTCCCACAGGTTAGCTAGTTTCTGAGTGCATATACCTGAAAGAAACGTGCAAACCGGAAAAGATAACACTTTGAGACCCCAGTCGCCGACATTCCCACACTTTGTCATTCATGACACACTTCTTGCAGTGCACCAGCCAGCAAGAAATGGATGATCTTTCTAAGAGTATATTTATACCATCCAACCAGAAATGGGTTATCTTTCTAAGAGTACATGTGCACCATCCAGCCAGAAATGGATCATCTATCTAAGAGTACTCGTGTACCATCTAGCCAGAAATGGATCATATTTCTAAGAGTACATGTGTACTATCCATCCAGAAATGGATCATCTTTCTAAGAGTACATGTTCACCATCCAGCCAGAAATGGATCATCTATCTAAGAGTACTCGTGTACTATCCATCCAGAAATGGATCGTCTTTCTAAGAGTACATGTTCACCATCCAGCTAGAAATGGATCATCATATGAACCTCTCTTTACTAGCAATGGGGAAATCTTGTATGTTCGGTGGTTGCATATATCCAGTAAATGACAACAATGATAACAAATCTTGATTAATCTTCACTACTTTCTTTTCATCAAATTAGTTTACACTTTTCTTTAATTTATTGAAAAAAAATCATTTTATTTAGGAATTTTGATTCATTTTTCTATCATGGCATTTTTGTTATAATTTTGTTGTTGAGATGTAATCGTGCTAATGGATTCTAGTGTTGTCTGTGTTTAATCAATAAACCATAATTGGCGAGGAGCATTTCTCTCCAAAATCTAGGCATGTACGCTCCTGAGTCACTGAGCCCCTTATACGATGCACTCCTGAGAGTCACACTAGACTTCTGAGAGTGCCTGCTGCCTATCATAGGTGCTTCAAACATGAGCAAAGTAGTAATAGATCTGATTCCTGATTAAATAGCACTTTTAAAGTAGGTCAGGCTGCACTGTCCATAGTGCCTGCAAAAGAACAGGCAAAGATTCAAGTGCCGTGTGCCAATTATGCAATTCTAAGCATTGTCGCCTACATAACAGAGTTTATGTTTCTCGCGACTCTTATGACGTCTACATGAAAGAGTGTATGTTTCACGCGACTCTTAAGACATCTACATGAAAAGGTGTGTTTCACGTGACGCTTATGACGTCTACATGAAAGAGTGTATGTTTCCCGCGACTCTTAAGACGTCTACATGAAAAGGTGTATGTTTCACGCGACTCTTAAGAGGTCAAAGATTGTGTGCCTAAGTTCTCCGCAAACGAGCGTTGCTACCGTCAGTGACACGAAAGGAAAACGAATCCTGTGTAAGATAATTAGCCAAGTATCGTGTCGAGGAACTTTAAATAGACGCGTGTAAAAACAGGAATAAATATCTATCTGCCTGTAAATTTGATTGTGTTGTAATATATTTATTTTCTCGACATTTCCGGTTGTTGATCTTGTAGGTGGTGATGGTTACAATGCAGGTGACCACGTATACACGAGTATTCGGTTGCTAGGGGAGGGTAGTGACGGTTTACTGCATTCGAAACGAAAATGTTTCCCTCCCCTTTACGTCCAGAAGAATGGGCAGTCTACAACACCGATATATACAAGCTGTTTTTGTATTCCGATTTCTCTCTCTCTAAGCACTATGAATTCTACTAAAGTGGTCAGCTATGAATATGTTTATTTTTTAAAGTGTACATCTGTGAATATATTTATTCTACTACAATTTACATTCTCGAATATGTTAATTCTACTACAATGTACAGGAATGATTGTGTTTACTCTATTAAAAGTGTGCATCTACGCAAGTGTTTATTTTACTGCAATTTATGTGTACCAATATATATATTTTACTGCAATTTATGTGTACCAATATATATATTTTACTGCAATTTATGTGTACCAATATATATATTTTCTACAAATCTACTTAAAAAGGAATTTGTTTTCTATACTCAAACACGTATGGACATCATGCATATATTTAACTAAACTGTATACATGCATAGTTTACATTTATCTAGTGTACACATATGAATGGTTTTCATTTTACTATAGTCTACATCAGGGGTGCACAAACTTTTTAGGCCAGAGGGCCAAATTTCCAATTGATAGTGCGTGGAGGGCCGCCACATGGATGGCTCAGTAGAAAAAACAACACAAATGGTGAAATAATGTGCTTTACATTCGCAATAATGGTAACATTCAAAAGTTCTTCGGGGGCGGCATAGAGCACTGTCTCGGGCCGCATGCGGCCCGTGGGCCGCGGTTTGCGCACCCCTGGTCTACATACTTATAAATTATATTTTAGTATAATACAATTATATGGGTTACTCTCTACTGCACTCAAATGTACATACGGGATACTTTACATTTTACTGTAGTGCGTTGTTTTATACCCAACACTTAACACACACACACACACACACACACACACACACACACACACACACACACACACACACACACACAAAATCCAAAGAGAGGAAACTTTTTTTTTTTTAAAGCGAGAGAATTAATTACACATTCCTGCTTGTAGAAGCCACCTCCCCCAATCCCATCCTATTCCCCTCTCTTCTGTGCCAGGTTAACAAGTATGATAATCACGGGATCAATGACCTTTGCGTGCCTAACTTAGGTTGTAGTATTCTTGACCTTGATACATTCTTTGAAACCCAGAAACGCTGGGCACTACTTTGTTGGATTAACTGAAATATTTGCATTATTTGTTTACTTCAAGTGTAGTGACCGTCATTACGCAATGAAATACATAAACCTGAAACTATCTGGGAAATCGGATGTTTGACTGAATGAAAGAATGTTGGGGGCGCTTCCGGCTTTTGTCGCTTTCACGCTGGGAGACGGGGGTTTGTGGAGGGAGGCGTTTCGGCCTGTCGGCTACGTCGTGTTTGTAGTGGTATTTTTATGAACGCTACTTGCAGTGTCGTGCGCTCGTCCGCTGCAAACATGTCTGGTCGGCAAAGGTGCACTCTAGCCGGGTATTCCGTGAGCTAAAGTTGTGGATGTTGTTGTCGCTCCCGATGTTACTAGCCCAGGCTAGTAACACACCATGTCTGTACCTAGTACGTGTACCCGGGATGTTCAACCCGCCTCCTCACTTGTGGTAATGTCGTCGTTGTTGTTGTTGATTCTGTTCCTGGTGTCCGTTGGGATGTTTAAAGATGGGCGCTGGCGGCCAGTATAGATGGAACAGGAGTTGGGTCATGTCTGCAACGGGGTAGTTGAAATATCCCCATTGCGGATACTGCTGCTCATAGTATTGTCATTGCTGTTGTCGCCGTCGTTGTTGGTGATGATTTCTGCAGCATTGTTGGGGTCGTTGTTAAGGATGCTATTGTTGCTGTCTTGTGTCAGGCCTGGTGAGGTGAAGCAGTCTATTTCTCTTGTTTTTTGTTTGCGTTCAGCTCGCATATCTGTTGGTGACTCTGATGTTGTCGCAGTTGTTGCTGATGTTGCTGTCAGTGGTGGAAGATGGGGGACCTCCAGTACTGCTGTGCCATTATCGAGGAATGCCTCGACATCAACAGTTGGTGTTGTTGCTGTCGTCGATGATGCTGTAGGAGGTGTCTGTCACAGTCTGATAAAAATGTCCGACTTGGTGACCCACTTGTCTTGTTTACTTCAAATTTGAATTTTGAAACCCTTGGCTCCTTTGTTCAAAGCTCCCTTTTTCGAGACGCTTCTAGAACAGGTCAAGATGTTATGTAACTTTAGGTCCATTGTCCAGATTCTCGAACCAACTACATGCTTCGCGATCAGTCACGTGATACGCATTATGCTTTTCTATAAATATGGGTACGCGCTTCCGTTCCCTTTACTTCGAGCACATTAGCTTTTTCCATCAGCTAACTCGGGTCATGAGGCAGCCGGCGAGCAGATGAAAATCACACTTCGATTTCTCATAAGGTATCATTTTATCTGATAGTATTTTGTATATCTTGATCATTGATATGTATTTGTGCTATGTATTATATTTTCCATATATGCTTGAGCATGGTCCAGAGAAATGGCTGAGAAACCTATAAGTTACGGAATATAAATTTATTGTAACTCTTTTTCCATTTTGTAACTTTAATTTATATTGTTTTAATTCACTAAGAGCCAGAATGCTGTGCTCGATATGAATTTCTCATGTAATTCAATTATTGCGTGTAATTTTTAATTGTAAATTGTGAAGCGCTTTGTTGGTTTGAATTACCCCTTTGTATGAACATTAATTTAACGTTGTAACTATTTTTATTGCTTCATACGTCATGCTGTTAAATGAAACATGCGTGAGACGATTACATTTTTTAAAATCTAATTGTAAAACGACGCGAGGTCGAAAACTCTTATTCAGCGCATTTTAACTGGGACATGCTTGGGTAGGAACGTGTTAGATTGAAATTACATTCGAGCACGTTGCTTCAACAGGTCGGCCCATGCCTTACCCTTGCCTTACCTTACCTTGCCTTGCTTTGGCTTTACTGGTACAAGCTGGTTGAGTTCTACGAGTGAACTCTACTCTGAGGGTCCATGCCACTAAAATTCAAGTTCCTTAGCTACATAAAAAGGGGCACCTTTTCCTATGCACCACGTGCGTCGCTAGAGTGGAACTGTGAAATTAGACGGGCTGGCTGAGTGATGAGACCAGGCTGATACAGGCAATCCAGCTGAGTATACTTCAGTATGCAAATATCGAAAGGACAAATTGATGGCTGTCACAGGAAATGAGGGACCGAAATTATATTTTATTTCATTTTAAAAAACCGCTAACAAAACTAATTGAAGTAATCCGAGTTTTGTTATTTTTCGTATGTAGCATGTAAATTCCAGTAACGGTCACCTAAGATCTCTTTAGTAGACAGACGTTCGTGACGCAGTGTGTGTTAATCATGTCATATTGAATATATATATTAGTTTATGAAGAATATGTATATTAAATAAATTGGGACAACTGCGCAATACCGTCACATGTTGTTGACGAGTGAAATGGCCAGTGCGCATTAGGATTGACCACAGAAAAGCGTGCATCTCGATTACCACTATATATCCAAGGCAAAAATCATGTCACAGGACATAGCTTCTGGAAGTTTTGGAAACCTTCAGTGAAAGCTATATAAGGGACAAAATGAAGATTTTACTCTCAATGTTGAAAACGTCGATTCGTCTGAAGCCAGTCTAACTTCACGTATGAATTATCTCATGTACAGAGATTTCATAAAGGAAAGCTGCAATAATCTCTTTCCATCCGTTTTCCATCCGTCTGATGCCATATATTGAGTAACGAGGCAAAATTACTCAGTATAACTTTTGGCAAAGTGGAAAGTTCACTGTCCAGAAAAACCCGATGCATGCGACGCTGGTTGTATGCAGTTAACGACACGAGGGACCAACTTATTCTCCCCCCTGTCTGAGAGTTCGGTTGGACAGATCTATCCCGCTATTGAGAAGGCTAGCACCGAGGTCAAATCTTACAGATACCCGGATTTCTACACTCAATGTAATGCGACGACACATCCCACTGGACGACTCTACCCGATAATGCTAAACGTCGTTGGGATGTCCGTTTCCACGACAACCGGTACAACGATAATTATCGAGGCTGACAACAGTCAGCTAAATTTCAGATTTCTCCCCAGTGATAATCTGAAAGTGGTGCCTAGATTCTGCAGAATCTTCACCTGTAATGCGACGCCTCAATTGCGCCGTGATCTTCACTTTGAAGTGCCGCTTATAAGTGACGTGTGAGATTACGTCATCTCCTTGGAACTCTGACATTAATAGTGAGTAATCATTAGCACGGCTAACGCGCACATACTTAAGTCTAGGACTCTTAAGAAAATGAACACTATTATATCGTTTGCAAAATAAGAACTCTAATGTTAAAAGTAATGCTTATTTTACATGTCAACTATTGTTAAAGCGGCCCCATTTGCCGCATAAGAATTGTGTAATTAATCTTTATTTTATATTTTGAACTTCATCATTTTCATCTCCCCTTATTTCCCACAGAGTGTATGACATTGGAAAGTTGAATGAATGATTAATCACTGTGCGAAAGAGTAGTGCCCCTTTTAAATCGGGAATAAATAACCTGATTTAAACATCTTTCAACTCTCTTGTTATTCATAATTTTTGAGAGGGACGAAAGAATTTGTACTATTGTTTTGCACCGTTCGTCTGTTCGTCCATTTATTCACATTTATGATACACACTCACAACACACACCGCCAATAAAACGTTCCTTGGCATGACACTAATAAATTGGGCCCCACCCAAACATCAATGGTGTATGTCATGTGTGTCTATGTAACAACTTGACGCGACGTAGTACTGGCACACGTCACGGGCTTTTCTTGGAGGTGCACCGGAGCAGGCTAAAAATAGACTTCACCCCTTGCATCTCTAACTTCAGCTCGGGTCGGCTTGTAACGAGCCTACCCGTTTTGTGACAATGGCAATTCGTTGATTAACTGATAAAGCATGTACGCGCAAAGAACTGAGAAATAGACTATTCGCGCTCGTATTTGATTATTGTTAACCTGTTAAACTTTATTAAATCTTATTTTTCTTTGTTAAACCTTCTTAGTAGTTAATTTTTATGCATAATAGACCAATAGATTCTTAGATTGAATGGGGGCGAATGAGCGAGTGAAAACAACGAATGCATATTAATTTAGAGGGATTTAACTGTTTCAATCTAGCTAAAAGTTCGCAATTTATTAGTTTGTAAATTTGTCGTCTGACTACAAGACACACTTTTAATTAGTCAAATAGTAAATTGAGCAACCAGTCTGCATAGGATATGAGAGAAAGAATTAATTATATTTAAAGTCTTTAATTATTCTAAGCAGGGTCTTTAAATAAATACTGGAAACGTAACAGTGTCACTGGCAATGGTGAGAGCGGTGGGGCCACAAGCACCCTTGCGTACTCATCTGGGTGTCCTTGATTTCGGCTAAAGTGTCTGTATGGTCTTCGGTTTGTACAAGTTTGTCTTATACAGTTATTTGAGTGTATCTCTTGTTTATAATTAACACTTTGTCTACTCAGAACTCTACAGACTAGTGAAACGTGAACAGTTTGCTCTGAGAATGTCTTTGTACAAAGAATTGTGTGCTGTTGTCTTATCTAATGTTATTGTTTCACTATCTTTTTATCTTTTTCTCTGTTCTCCACTTTTCTCATTGGTGTAGTTTTTGTAGGAGGAGAGTTTGGGGGAGGGGAGAGTCATAGACGGAATGTTCCCATTTATTCTTTTTAGAATGGGTAGAATATAATTTATCTAGAGCTATCGTGTTATCTACAAAGTCTATGAATGCTCTCTGAATCGGTGAACCGTATAGCTTAGGTGAATAGTGTTTCTGTTGTGAAAAGGCATTATCGGTGTGTGGACTATTTTGGTTTTAAGTGTTGTGCAGTGTGTGTCTGTTGGTAGACGTTGTAATAGAGACTGCTGTTGAGTTTCCTTTCTTGCACTGTAAACATGTTTTTGGTGTCAAAACGTAGTTTGTGTAGCAGTAAGGTGTGATTGCGCCTAAGACTGTTTATTATGGTAGTGTGATTTCTGGAGACTTTTGGTGTGCTTTTCCTGTACATGTTCTGCATTTTTGTCATGAGTTCCGCTCTGTATGAAGGCGTGAAGTGTGATTTCTGGAGACTTTTGGTGTGCTTTTCCTGTACATGTTCTGCATTTTTGTCATGAGTTCCGCTATGTATGAAGGCGTGAAGTGTGATTTCTGGAGACTTTTGGTGTGCTTTTCCTGTACATGTTCTGCATTTTTGTCATGAGTTCCGCTCTGTATGTAGGCGTGAAGTGTGATTTCTGGAGACTTTTGGTGTGCTTTTCCTGTACATGTTCTGCATTTTTGTCATGAGTTCCGCTCTGTATGAAGGCGTGAAGTGTGATTTCTGGAGACTTTTGGTGTGCTTTTCCTGTACATGTTCTGCATTTTTGTCATGAGTTCCGCTCTGTATGAAGGCGTGAAGTGTGATTTCTGGAGACTTTTGGTGTGCTTTTCCGCTATGTATGAAGGCGTGAAGTGTGATTCTCCGTGTGTGATGGCGTATTTAGTCTGCGCCTCGAGATCCATATGAATGTTGTGTGCATAGTGTTGCCCTATAAATACTTGTAGTGTTTCTAGTGATTTTGTTGAGTGTCTATTTTGTGTGCATAGTTTTGCCCTATAAATACTTGTAGTGTTTCTAATGATTTTGTTGAGTGTCTATTTTGTGTGCATAGTTTTGCCCTATAAATACTTGTAGTGTTCCTAATGATTTTGTTGAGTGTCTATTTTGTGTGCATAGTTTTGCCCTATAAATACTTGTAGTGTTTCTAATGATTTTGTTGAGTGTCTATTTTGTGTGCATAGTGTTGCCCTATAAATACTTGTAGTGTTTCTAATGATTTTGTTGAGTGTCTATTTTGTGTGCATAGTTTTGCCCTATAAATACTTTTAGTGCCCAGGCTAGTAACACACCATGTCTGTACCTAGTATGTACGTGTACCCGGGATGTTCAACCCCTTGGCCTCCACACTTGCGGTAATTTCTCGAAAAGCGCTAATACTGATCTCTGTACAATGAATTTTTTCTCATAACACACTAATGCTGGTCACTTTACAATGATATTTTCTCTCGTAACACACTAATGCTGGTCACTTTACAATGATATTTTTTCTCGTAACACACTAATGCTGGTCACTTTACAATGATATTTTTTCTCATAACACACTAATGCTGGTCACTTTACAATGATATTTTTTCTCATAACACACTAATGCTGGTCACTTTACAATGATATTTTTTCTCCTAACACACTAATGCTGGTCACTTTACAATGATATTTTTTCTCGTAACACACTAATACTGGTCTCTTTACAATGTTTTTCTCGAAATATACTAATGCTGATCTCTTTACAATGGATTTTTCTCTCAATTTACTAATGCTGATCTCTTTACAATTATGTTTTTCTCGTAGCAAACTAATGCTGATCTTGTGTTGATCTCTTTGCATACGAATTGTTTTTCTCATTTCAATTTCTCTACTTTTTTTACTTTTTTTTCTTCTTTTTTTTTTTTTTTTTTTTTTTTGGGGGGGGGGGGGGCATTCAATAAAGATGATTGACTATTTTGCACACCTGAGTTCAGAGACTTCAGTGTCCCCAGAAGCTTCGTCGACTTCTGATGCATAAGTGACTTCAAATACTTCATTGACTTCAGAGACCTCATTGCCTTTAAGGTCCTCATTGGTTTAAGAGTCCCACACTAATTTCAAGTGTCGCGCTAACTTCAAAAGCTCAACTGATTGATAGATTTGGCTGACTTATCGGCGTTACTGACTTCAGTTGCATAACTTGACCTCCAATGCCTCTCCGACTTTATTGATACGACTAACTTTAAAGGCCCACACACTAACTCACTGACTTAAATGTCTTACTAACTTCAAAAGTCCCACTGATTTCAGATACCCCATGAATGTCAGATTCCTCGACACTGAGTGAGTGATCGTCTCTCGATAAAAACGTTATTATATTAACAATGAAATATAAAGAACATCGTTTCTCGATAAAAACGTTATTATATTAACAATGAAATATAAAGAACATCGTTTCTCGATAAAAACGTTATTATATTAGCAATGAAATATAAAGAACATCGTTTCTCGATAAAAACGTTATTATATTAGCAATGAAATATAAAGAACATCAGGGGCGCATGAAAACATTATTCTCTTCACGGTCAACTGTCCAAATACCACAAACAGTTTTTTCTTGATCTAACTCAAAATATTTCCATTCTGGGGTGGTGGTGGTGGTGGGTGGTGGGGGTGGATTTGATCTCTTCACTCGAAACGTTTCTAGTATCAATGATGTGCACTTTTAAAAAGTTATTTAAAAGTCAGATTTCATCCAAAAGTGGCCCTTCTTTTCACCAGTTGAAAAATAAATAATCAAAATTCAGTTTTGTTATGGACATGCTAAGGATGGTTTCTTGATATATATGGTAAATGTGTTTTATTTGAAGATATTCTGAAGTTAGGTTAGATAGATAGATAGATAGAATATTGCAGATACCCGAGCCTTCAAATGAGTCTATACTGATTTTAAATACCTAAAAGCCGTCTAGATCGAATGTATTCATTATCTTGGGCTCCTTCTAAAACAGTCACTTGCCACACTGTTGGACGTGTACATCACCTTGCATATAGGAATTTTTACTTTTGCTCCGTAAATATATGTTTAGATATGTACACTTTTCTTTCCTATGTGGTATATGCAACATGAATTGATAGTGTAGTGCTAAATTAATACTTACTTAACGGCCCTATTTGCATGTAACCAAAGCATATAATAGCATTAGATGCAGCTCTCTTCCCAAAGTCGCGTGACAATAATTATGTGAGATTACAAATACTAACGGACTACTGGAGATTGTGTAAGCCAGTGTGTTTACGTATAATGTTTTATTTGATTTGTTTATTCGATAAACGCGTTGCTACTTTACTCTCTGAAAAGAAACAAGAACCCTAGGAGTGTGGGCGTGTATGTGTGTATTGGGGGGGGGGGGAGATCGATAGCAGTTTAACGTCACCACTGGAACTTATGTTGATCATTTCGTCATCAGACGTTATCTGATCCGGAGTCCCCAGTGGGATCCCACATCCTCAAATTGCAGTCCGAGGTGGAGGGCGGTAGGGCTGGCGGAAGGGGGGGTGAAAAAGGTCGCACCAGTTAGGCGCACACCCTCAAATGCCCTCTGTCGTTGGGTACCCGGGCGTGTATGAGTACGTATGTGAGATTATATATACCTGTGTGTGTGTCTGTGTGGATAATGTGAGAGAGGTGGGGAGAAAATGAGGGAAAAGCTTCATGACGCTTATCCAGAGCATGACGTCAACAAAACAAAAATGACGTCTTTGCTCTGTTGGTATGACTGCTCGAATGACAACAAGAAACATCATGGCGGCTCATACATTTGCCTAGCAAGAGCAGTGGCATTAGAGTGCTGAGGCCAATGAGGGTAAGCCTTGTTCACTTATGACTTGAAACTTTTCTGCCTCTGATCATTGCTTTTCCAATACCGCTCTACATGACGACACGCAGTTTGTCGATACAATAATTAAATTAACAGGAACTTGGGTGAGCATTTACTGATCAGTAAACCTGCAGATGCTCAAGGTTTTTCTTGCTAATTGCATAACTATAAGTTTGATTATTTACATTTACATTAATTTGTACTTTGGGATACATAAACAGATAGACCGCTGATTGGGCGACCATTTTATATACGCTTTGCTACGGTCAGCAGCAAGTTCAGAGTTCACATCTCAGCAGTCAGGACGATTTAAATGATTTCTATCGACATGCCTTCTCACTAAATCTGGACTGATGTGAAGCACTTTTAAATATTTCATGATATTAATCAATATTTATTGATTTATTATTGATGCTGTTATAGAGATTTACTGATCCACAAAGGAAGCTTTAATGAAAGTCAATGAAAGTCTAATTCTCTGACAATTAAAAGTAAGATTTTATTTTGACGCATGCTGCTAGTAATAACGTGACACGGCAGAAGTATGGTGATGGTAAACTCACTCTTTCTCTCTCTCTCCACACACACACACACACACACACACACACATAAATATACAGAGAGAGAGAGAGAGAGAGAGAGAGACGACGTCGCACTTAGAATATTAAACCAGCACCTATACTTGTTCATTATTCCTAGTTAATCGAATCATCAGCCCATAACTGTGCTAGATTATTTATGCAGTTTCCTGACCAAATACAAATTCTTTTCAGTTAATTCGCCGTGTAATCACATCAACAAGTGTTTGTGTCTCTTGTATTTATTAATTTTTACATCTCATTCTGTAGACGTAGAGAGGGAATGGACAATTTTCCTTCTTTAAATTAAAGGGAAATAAATAATTTTTCCATTTATACTAAAAAATATCGATTAGTTTCGGAAGATGTTAAGTTTCTTTGGAAGGAAAAAAGAGATAGCCTTGTAGAGTTGAGAAGAATAGTATACTTCAGGGTTGTTGTTTTTTTAATAACAAATGGAAATAACTTTTTTGCACAAGTGATCTTTAAAAAAAAAAAGAAACAATAAAATTTGCAATTTCTCCTATACGTGAATAATTTCAATAAGGAATCTTCCTCATATCATTCTTGTGCGTGTGTATAAAACATATTTTTGTGAGAAATGGTTATTCAACATTTCTCAAAGACATTTGTGCGCGCGCGCGCGCCATTTTGTATGCATGCTAGTGTGTGTGTGTGTGTGTGTGTGTGTGTGTGTGTGTGTGTGTGTGTGTGTGTGTGTGTGTGTGTGTGTGTGTGTGTGTGTGTTGAGAGAGAGAGAGAGAGAGAGAGAGGATGTGTGAGATCAGGTGCAGAAATGTTCAGACCAAAAAAACTATTTAAATTTAAATTAATGTAATAGTGAGGAAATAATAGCAAACATTTGACAATGTATCGTCTTGCCATTCAAACTACAGTAAGACACACGCTTTTGCCTATTGATGCTAAAGATTTTTCACACCAACAAAATGAAGGGTTGTGTAACTTCAGTTGGATTCTCTTCAAATAAGATTTGAGTATCTGGGGCCATTTACTAGAGGTCCTTTGCTATTCCCCCAAGTGCGTCTTTAACTTGTGTAAGCTGTAATAATTCGACTTTTTACATCGCGTACAATAATTTATAAGAATGATTGTTTCAATCAAAATTCTATACCACTTAACGCTTTTGTCTAATCTACAGAACAACATTCATGTCTAATCCTCTGAAAATTGAACTCGTCTAATCAAGTAAGCAACAACTTCTCTCATCAAGTGAACAACGAACTTGTCTACAAGCGAACGATGAACTTGTCTATTGAAGTGAAGAACGAACTTGTCTAATCAAGTGAACAATCATTTTGTTCAATCCAGTAAACTACGTACCATCCACTGAGCAATATACTTGTTTCATTCACTACAAAACATAAATGTCCAATTCAGTGCACAGAATGATGTCATTTATGATTGTGAAAGAGCAATATATTTTTTTAATTGGGGTTTGCACGTCCACTCCTATCTTTAACTGGCAAGGTACACATTCGCAAACGCCAAAACTGGCATTTACGTTATGAAAAAAAGTACGCCATGTAATGGAAAAGGGATGGGTGTCTAAGGTGCGAACGAGTGTTTGGCGGATTTATTAATTATGGGCAGATTTTGCCTGGGTATTGGCCTACACTGACCGCTAAGCCTATCTCCTTGACTTAGAGAACAGTTAATGATACTAAACCTATCCCCTTGACTTAGAGAACGGTTAAGGACACTTCTGACCACTAGACACTAAGCTTATTCCCTTGATTTAGAAAACAGTTAAGGACACTAAACCTATTCCCTTGATTCAGAGAATGGTTAAGGACACTTCTGGACATTAAACTTATCCCCTTAGAGAATAGTTATGGGCATATCTGACGACTGGACACTAAGCCTATCCCATTGAGTTAGAGAATGGTTAAAGACACTGCCGACGACTGGACACTAACCCTAGAGAACGGTTAAGGAATTTTCATCCCGAGCAGAGATCAAGCCCCGGTCACTTGTTGGATTGTCAAACATCCTTTCTTCTCTACACTTGACGGATTATTCAATCTTGTCCCTAGGAACACTCATTTTAACTGATTTTTCAATTTTGTCCCTAGGAGCACTCATTTTGACGGATTTTTCAATTTTGTCCCTAGGAACACTCATTTGATAGATTGTTCAATTTTTTCCATAGGAATACTTATTTTGATGGATTATTCAATTTTGTCCATAGAAACGTTTATTTTGACGATTTATCCTTTTATCCAACAGGATTCTTTATTTTAACGTATTATTCACTCCATTGCAAACGCCGCAATATTTATCGAGCTATGATAGGTCTATTTTCAAACAACGGTTAATATGCAACGACATCTTAATATGCATTACGCAATGACTTCTACTGTTGAACGATTGGTCTGGCTGTCTAATCTTAATTCTGGCTCACAGAGTCATAGATTTTTTAATTGTGCCCACTCAAACCAATTCCCCACCAGTAACTGCTGGTGGATTTAGCACCTTTAAAAAACCCACGTGAACTGACGTATGGCATGATTCATCAATCAGTTTAGGCAAAGAACACAGACAAGTTTGGGGTTTATTATCGATACGTCACGCCTCATTCAGCTAAGAGCCGGATGTTGTCACTGGCTGTTACGGTTTTACCGCTCCCAATCTCGCCGTTATTTTTGAAGTTTTCTCAAGGACTTTGCCCTAACAGATTTGCATAGCAGTTATAAATACGCAAGAAGACATGCCATAGGTCAGGGGTGGCGAACCCATGGCACGCGAGACGATTGTGCGTGGCGCCTCATGATGTTGAGATAAACAAATTCTTCTTCTTGCGAAATCACTAAAATCTCATATAAATGCTACCGTAAAAATATATCAGACAGACATTACATAATATCGAAGAGGCCTTATCGGGCTATCGTTATCCGTTACGGCTATAGGCTATCGGCCGCTATCCCAATCTTATTTTTTATATTACTGTGTTTCGCTAGTGGAAGAAGGGTGCACAATAAATTGTAAACAAGTATTTCAACGAGATCTCGCGACCGGCTAGCCGCGAGCGTCTGCCATATTATTGATATTGAAAATAATTACTACTAATATTTTATAAGATAATTAGCCTAAAATGCCATTCTCAAAGCCAAAGAAGACAAAGCTTTCCGAAGATGGAAGTGGCAAAGATTTCCAAGATTGATGGACTAAAAAATATGGAATGATCAACAAACAGAATAAGGCCTTATGTGTCCTGTGTTCGGAAAGTGTTGTTTGTCGAACGTCTAGATTTAAACGTCATTATGTGACCAATCACAGCTGGCTTCTTCGCAAAAGCGAAGATGAACAAAGAGAACATATATCGCGCGAGATAAAAAAAAACAAAAACAAAAAAAACAAACTTTACAAACCAGTTCTTTTGTGAAGTTTGTTAACAGTACATCTAATTTAGTGGCTGAAAGTTTTGAAGTTTCAAAAATCATAGCTAGACATGGAAGCCTTTCAGTGTTGGTGATTAAATAAAGGAATCGTGGTTAGAATGTACACCTTATTTGTTTGAAGACTTTCAAAATAAAGACAAAATTATTAAGAGAATAAAGGTTTTCCAGTTAGTTGAAATACAGTAAAAGAAAGAGTAATTAAATTGAATGCTAATATTGAATAACAAGTAAGAAATTATATTTGCCTTGATGAAAGTACCGATGTGACATCGTCGCTAGGTTGGCCATCTTTGCTAGATATCAAAAAGATAACGAAATGCAGAAAGAACTAATAAAATTAGCAACTTTATTTACAACAACAACGGGTGCAGATTTATGTCAAACTGTTTTGAACTGAACTCGGAAATGCAGATATAGATGTAGCAAAAATATTTTCTGTAACAACTGAAGGTGCTTCAAGCATGACTGGAAAAGCTACAGGTTTTGTCACATTTACAAGACATGTTGAATAGTGCAAAATCCAGCTTAAAGGAACTTGAAGACATTATGAAATGTGTCACAAAAACTGTAAATTTCATTACTGCACTTGCTTTGAATAAGAGAAAATTTGAACAGCTATTAAATGAAGTTCAATCACTTTACTCTGGTTTACTAATGAACAGCAATATTCGTTGACTCTGTCACTCTACTCTGGTTTACTAATGTACAACAATGTTCGTTGGCTCAGTAACTTTACTCTGGTTTACTAATGTACAACAATGTTCGTTGGCTCAGTCACTTTACTCTGGTTTACTGATGTACAACAATGTTCGTTGGCTCAGTCACTTTACTCTGATTTACTAATGTACAACATTGTTCGTTGGCTCAATCACTTTACTCTGGTTTACTAATGTACAACAATGTTCGTTGGCTCAATCACTTTACTCTGATTTACTAATGTACAACATTGTTCGTTGGCTCAATCACTTTACTCTGATTTACTAATGTACAACAATGTTCGTTGGCTCAATCACTTTACTCTGGTTTACTAATGTACAACAATGTTCGTTGGCTCAATCACTTTACTCTGATTTACTAATGTACAACAATGTTCGTTGGCTCAATCACTTTACTCTGGTTTACTAATGTACAACATTGTTCGTTGGCTCAATCACTTTACTCTGGTTTACTAATGTACAACATTGTTCGTTGGCTCAATCACTTTACTCTGGTTTACTAATGTACAACATTGTTCGTTGGCTCAATCACTTTACTCTGGTTTACTAATGTACAACATTGTTCGTTGGCTCAGCAGAGGTCACGTTCTGGAACTTTTGTAGAGTGCCTTGATGAAATTCGAATGTTTATGAATGACATCAAACAAAAATGCTCAGAATTAACTAATGTTCTTTACAGATTTTTCATTACACCTAAATGAACTTAATACCAAGTTGCAAGGTTTAGGGAAAAAAAAAACTGTTGATGAGGCATTTGACATTTTAAACGCATTTGAAAAGAGGTTGAACAAACGTGATTTGGAGAAAGAAGAATTTAAATATTTTAAGAAAATTCAAAAATTTTATGCTGATATAGAAATTCATGAAAGTGTTGTCAAAGATTCTCAGATGAGGATGTTTTTAGATATAATTGATTCAACTCTTGAACAATTTTCGTCGCGTTTTGAACAGTGCAGAAAAATCGAAGACACCGCAAAATATCCAGATACAGTCTATTTTGACAATCTTGATTTAGCCATGTTTTCTTGGATGGAATCACACGATTTTGAAATGCAGCTTGTTGAGTTACAGTCCAGCACAACTTGTTGAGTTATAGTCCAGCACAACTTGTTGAGTTATAGTCCAGCACAACTTGTTGAGTTACAGTCCAGCACAACTTGTTGAGTTACAGTCCAGCACAACTTGTTGAGTTACAGTCCAGCACAACTTGTTGAGTTACAGTCCAGCACAATTTGGAAGCAGAAATTTGTTGACTTACGAGTGCGACTAGAAATAATGGAACGTAACCGTTTAAATGGAAAATTAGAACCTCAGATATCGGCTGAAAATGAGGTTCTCAAAGTCTGGAATGTACTGCCTGGAACTTTCAACTCTCTGATAAAAGTAGCAACGGCGATTTTGTCAATGTTCTCGTCTACTTATGTGAATCACTATTTTCAACAATGAATGATATAAAATCGAATACCAGAAATTGTTTGACCGATGATTTGAATGCAGCTTGTGTATCTTTGAAGAATACAAAATTTACTCCAGATATCAAACTGTTATCGTTGATCACACACCAACAGAAGTCATATTGACTGACCTGTCCTAAGTGAGGCTTAAGTCACCGAATAACAATAAACGTTATTATGTTATAACAGTTATATATAAATGAAAGCTTTATTTCGTCACAATACAACGCTTATTTAAACAGCTACTGGTATATTCAGTAGGCAACTGGCTGCAGAAAAAAACTGCACAGTATAATATAATATTTATTTTATTTTATTATGGCATTATATATGTCATATCATTATATGATCATAACATTCAAAAATCACACTACGTTTCAGGAATAAAGTCACAAGACAGCACAATTTGTTTTGGGTGTGGCTTAGCCCCACACCCCGGCATAACTGCGTTACTGGTAAGCCTAGTTGGCACGCAGCAATATATATCATCTTTAAATTGAAACTATTGGTACGCGATTTAAAAAAAAAAAGTTCGTCACCCCTGCTATAGGTAGTAGGCATTCAATAAAAACGTTCTACAATATTATTTTGGTATTTGTTATTTACCTCCACAACTCCACCTTAAGCATTTATGAATGAAATTAACTTTAGAAAACACACACACACACACACACACACACACACACACACACACACAAAAACACAACACACACACACACACAAACACACACACATATATATGAGATAAAGCTCGGTATATAGTTGTAAAGAACGTAATGTAAGAGCAAAGATACTGTAACGTGAATAGAATATGGCATAAGACAAGTGGTTGTTTGTTAGGCTTTTTATGTCAACGGATGTCCGGGTAGCCTTCAAAAGCCTGCTCTGCCCGATGTAAGTGGTAGCACAGAACGCTGTAACCTATCCCTCTAGTGACTTTAAGTTCAACCCGGGAAGGGCAATTCTAAGCCGCTCTGTAACTCAAGGCCTCATGCCGAGCACGTTAGAATTCTTTGGCAGATGATTGAAATCGGAAAAGTTCAGTTGTTGACCGTTGGCCGGGCAAAATGCCATCCAGGACACCTATCAAAAGCACATCAAACCTCATTTCTCTCCTTCGGAATTTGCGCAGTGAGAGAAATCTTAGAAAGAAGCGGATGCAAAACCTGAAACGCCCAATTGAATATCAGTTAGGAAAAAAGAAAAACAAACTTATAAAAGGAGGAGAAAAAAACACTAATGCAGTGTCGTTTATACACACCTGTCACATCAAATATAACTTAGTGACAACCAATTTCGACTCAAATTGGGTCAGAATACAGTCCTTGTACAAAGGGAGTTAACTTACTGAATGATATGTGCTGGCGGATCGTTTTCATTACAAATGTTATCAGTTGGAAAGCAGAAGTTGTGCAAGGTAGGGCCCAAATAAAATGCGATTTTAATTATATAAAGCAGTGGCGTGACTACTGCCCTTGCAACCACTACAGTGCTTGGGGCTTTCAAAGAGAAGGGGCCCCACTGTTCTTTCAAGAGAAAATTTGTCTTTGAAATGTGAAAAATATACACATGATCAAGTTTTCGAAGAGCGCACGGCAAGCTGATTGTCTTAGAAGCAGAGAAACGAATTTTATTTACCACCACTAAAACCCAATTGAAGCCACAAGATCTTTATTTGATGTCATTGAAGTTACAAGGCTTTTTATATTTTAAATTAATTTATATAATTTAATACAGTGAATGTGTAGCTGATGAGTAGATGTGAAGACAGATATGGTTTGCTTTAAGCGTATAAAAGTTATGTTTAACCAGAAAAATATAACAGAGGTTTAACTTTATAAGTTCAACACCAAAATAATAATAATAAAAATCCAACGGGAGTTTACCGATTTTGATGACTATAAGCCTATCAGTGTTACTGACTGAAAATTTCTGTTTGAAAGCTAGCCTATCTAAACTTCACCTTTAAGAAAACTGTGCGATCAAAGAGAAATGCATGCATCGGTCTGTTTTAAGGTATGATTTATATACATGGCTAATCCACTGAAGATCGATTCTCCAGACAGAGACACTTAAGTCATTAATAAGCAATCGTCTTGTCAACAGTCATAATGACACAGGCCTCTTGCGACTGATCCGGTACACTAGCACTTAGGTGCCAACTTGATGGTAAAGGATACATGCATTTCGAAAGGTGCTGACTAAACAAGACTGACACAAAGACCACTTATAGTGCTAAGCAGGCAACTATAACATTTTAATGTATCTGTTTTGAGATCCTTTCGGACATTTTTCCCAGAATATTACTGATATAAGCACAACATGCTGCTTCAGTCAGTAAATACAATTCGATCAATTGCAATGGTATATAATATATATAAGGAGAAGCAAAATTTTACTTTAACAAGACAGTTTGATTGATTGATTAATTAGACTCCACCTCTAACCCACTGCTTACAAATACAGAATAGTAAGCAGCTTGGGTTGTGGTGAAAATCAGCAATAATATTCACCATATACATCCACAAAATTAATTATCAAGTTTATCAAATACCTGATCAAAGAGATTTTAACTTTCATTCTACCTAGGCATTTCTTTATTCGACAATATTTTAAAATCTTGCTCCGCCCAAAGAAAAAATAATCTTGAAAATTAATTACAATAGAGAACAATATGTCGGGACACTCTAGGTTATGCAAGAGAGAATACTCGTGATGGATTGATAAAATGGAAATAATATCAGTTCTTTCCCTTAGAAATCGCTCTATCAAGTTTTGATCTCAATATCAGGGTATAGGTGAGCCTGTTGAGGTATCAGGTTTTTGTGAAGCAACGATTTAATTCAATAATCTAATAGGACTGCAGCCATAAATCCAGCTAAAATACGTTAATAAAATAAATAGTAATAGATTACTCGCTAAGTAAAATGTGAACTACAACAGTAGACCTACTTACTAGTCTATTATTATGGATTGATTGCCATGCTCCGTGACTTAGATCTGGAAACAACAACACCAACAACAAAACCGGCGTCTGTGATATATTCAATGATGTTGGAAAATTTCCGAATAATTTGTCATGTATAACCCGCCAACAGTCGATAACGATTTGGAAGTACATGTAGTTCTACCCTTATCACCCATCCTCCAACAACGATGATATCTTTCACTATGGGACGAATGTTGTCTTTGAATACGGTCATTTGTGTTTATTAAGTATTTCAAGATGCAATGTCCTCTCAAATATGAATACATGTATATTTTAGCAATACTTATTCCTACAGTTTTTTCCTTTCGATTTTCGAGTCACGTTAAGATTAACTTTCTTGAAACTTATCAAATTGAATCATTAGACATGTAACTTGCATAATAAGCATCTGAATACAGATCACTAAAGCAACACTGTTGACATTTGGCCTATCAAAGAGTGGTTTTATTTATTTTCACTTAAGCCGTTGTTTTCTAAACCCATTTAACTCTCTCTCTCTTTAATACACGTGCGCGTGCATACACACATAATGCACTGACAAGTACTTATAAAGCAAATATAAAACAAAAGATTGATATAGGAATCAATATAATAATTTAATAAAACGCAATATTGAATTTTCTTTTTCAAAAAATCAGTGTTGTTGACCATCACGAAGTCGGACTGCATTTATCTATTAGAGGCAGTAGCGTTCCTTCCACCCCTGCAGCCCCCCTCCCCAGTGTTTGGGGGTCTTGTAATCTTTTCCTTTTAAAACATATTACACTTGAACTTTGAAATATACACATGATACACCTTTCGCAGGGCGCTCGGAAAACTGATTATCTGCGGAGCACGGAAAGACAGTGTGTATGTGTGTGTGTCTGTATGTGTGTTATGTGTGTGTGTGTTTGAGAGAGAGAGAGAGAGAGAGATGGAAGGGTGAAATGATAGTGACAGATTTACTACACTTATTGACACACTCTTCGAACTTGATATAGCTCTCTGTCATATGTCAACAAGAGATAACAGGTTGATTTATTATTATTATTATTTCTGTTACGATCTACTTCTTTGTGTTGTGTGTTGTTTTGTTCAGGTACAAAATTAAAGTACATGGTTGGTTTTTGTTTATAAAAGTTTGAAAACAGCAGGCTATCTACACGTTTGTAATTATAGGCCTCATAGCCGGAACAAGCCTAATGCGTGCTTCCACTTAATAAATAGGCCCTACTAGGATAACAAATTAAAACACACTGTCGCATGTAGAAATAACAGAATTCTTTTTAGGGGACTCATTTTGTTTTGTATATTTGAATAATTAACTGTTTTCTCTCTCAATCAGCCCCACTTAACTCTCTCTCTAAAATATATATAGCTCAGTGGTCAGCCCTCTTATGAAAGACAAAAAGAAAAATATCCTTCACACATAAATTAACTGAATGATCGCTTTTTAAAGATACCACTGTGCGCATGCGCTGACCGGCACAAGACGGTCATGGCTGTCACTCGCTCGATCTTTACCATACGTCGCGCATTCCCCCCACCCCCCACCCCGAATATTCATGTTATCCGTTCGAGTTTACACGCGACTCATTTGTTTATTACTTCGGTTTACGAAGCCTAAGAGCTGAAATTTGGTTTAAGACTTGAAGACTTAAAAAAAAAATCTAGTTTTTCAGCGCATACACAATGCACTTAGAAATTATTTGCTAAGCACCTCAAGTTTTGTTGTTTTATTAGCGGGTGGATGGGTAAGGGGAGTTGTTTCGCTTTCTTGTGTTAAATATATATTTTTTTAAATCATGAGTCAATAGTTGGTGCACAAAATGTATGGGTGGCTTCATTTTACTGTATACTATACAATTATAAACAACCCATTATTTATGTAAAACAATTATTCACATAATTTCTGGAATATATTTATTCTCACTGATGAAAGGATAACAATAACTCCTTCTGGAATCACTTAGGAAGACTTCACTTTTTGATTACCGAAGTGAGTAACTGCAGTTTAATTCACACATAGGTATTGGGGGTGGGGGTGGAGCGTGAATTAAGAAACTATTTTCTTATGCATACAGTTTTTCAGCTCTGATCACAAAATGCTAGCAGCCGGATAACAACCGGCAACCGCAGCATTTGATGAGTCACACCCAGCCTCGATACAGACTGATGACATGATTTCCGTGAAAGAAGAAGACTCGTTACATTTATTTATATAATTCACTATTTAAAAAAAAAAAAACCTGTCCTTTTGATCGAAAGGTAAGACATGACGGCTCTTTAGTGGAGGCTTTGTCGAGGGTCCTTGTAATATCAGTGAAGTCCTTGACCGCGCCTGGGTTTTATTAATGGCAAACACACCCAATACTACACTGCAGCCAACAATCTGATATCACACTCTAAAAGAGGAAGGCAAAATCGTTAGCGATCTCTCTCTTAAAAAAAAAAAAAATAACAGTTAACTAGTGACGCTACTGTTACCAGCTTCTCTGGTGGTAAATTCTGTTGTCCCTGTTAACGAGCCCGTTCCAAGGTCTCACGGTAACCATCTTTTCATTCACCAGACCTCTCATTGTTTGAAAATATCATCAAGCCGTGCTCACATTCGCCGGAGTTGTTTTTAAACAAATGCTTAAAAATAATACATAATTACTTGATATGTTTTATTTCCTTGCCAGTGCGTGGTTTATTAATTTCAATGAGAAAGCGTATTACACTTTTGAGTCGTGGGCTACGCGCTTGTGGTCTCCTACTGAGTAAACATCACGCATGCGCGAGACTGTAAGTTAGACCATGGCTTCTGCCGAGTGAGCGTGTGGATTACATTACAGAAAATCGCTACTTGTATTGTCGCTCTTTATATTGTGGATGTACTGTGTTTTGTCCTTCACGGGATTATACAAAGAAAGTTAGCTGCAGTGGGGGTCACACTGTTTTTTGTTTGGATTTTACTGTGTTGAACGAGGTGAGTCCTTTGGAGCAGTTTGTAATACTATCACTAAATCATTGCTGGTTGGACTTGCTATATGTTTAACACTATTAACAGTGCCTCTCTGTGGTAAACTACTCCTGCATTTATCTTTTTTTTCTCCCCTTGTTTGCCGCTCTTCATACAGATACCTGTTAATAACCTAACATTAAAAGACGTGGTTTTATGAAAGTTTTACCACAATTACATCAGCATTCTCAGAACTGTACTTCCACTAACAAAAATAATAATTCATTTTTGTATGGCTTTTGGCGAAATTGCAGTCATTGTTGCAGACAAAGATCGTCTGCTCATTCAAGAAACCCGCTTGATCTGTCTTAATGAAACTGAAAGGTAGTTCTTTAAAAAAAAATATATGAATGAAAAAGTTGTTTGACACGTTATGAAAAAGAAAAAACCTGAAACGTTTTGTAAACATTAAGCGTAAAATAATTGTTCAGTTTGTCTAATCAGAAGAAAAGAAATATTTTGCCTAATATTTATATGACATTTTAAAAATAAATAGCTAGTTGGATTATTTCAGTGTGGTAAGATTGTTGTACAAAAGCGCAGCCAGGTGGAATGGAATAAACAAGTTAAACATTCATAACTTAGCTGTAAAGTAATAAATACCAATCAACTGAAGCATGACGGCTGGTTACAAAGTAGATTTTCTTGACAGAATCAATGCTAAATAGAGTAGATCAAATTATTTTATACCTGAGTAAACTGATAAAATATTTTTTATTAAAGCTAGAAAGTAGAATATATGTAGAGAGATCTACTTCATGCCCCCTCTCTATCAGTCTTTTTCACTCCCCCACCAAAACAGCTTTTTATCTTTTCAACCACTAAAAACTGAGACTGCAAAGATCATTGAAACTGGGATCCTTATTATCATATAGCTAGATCATTGGATCTAAGCAAACTCTGTCTTTACTTTTAGAATTAGAATATAGTTGAAAGGATGCCTGACAGGTGTTCACCATGTACTATGTACTGTAGTTGGTCTCTAGTTGCTGTTCCAGTTCCCGGCTACATGTACCTCCTTGAAATCAGTCGGTTTGTGAGACCAATTTTTCAAATAAACAGCATTTCATTAATTTAAAATTTCTCCTTTTATTCTCTCAAGGAGTTCTTTGAAAGTAATGTGCGGAAAAATATTAAATACTGTAAATTGTACTAGGAGTATAACTTCAGACTGCTTTTTTAATGTGCTTATATTGTTGTAGTATTTTTAATTATGGTTATAAATGATTTTATTCAAATTATTGTTGTACTTTGTTTTAAATATTGTTGTTATAACGATGTTATTATTTTTCTCTCTTTGTATTACTAATGATTCAGCATTAATACAGAACAGAATTATTAATACTAATACTAGTAATACTAATAGAGAGGTATTGTATTTGTAATAAATACACTTCTTGAGTTCTTCTTAATTTGTATTTTTAATTTATTTTGTTGTTGTAATTGTGTATGTATTATAAAATTTACAGATTCAACTTTACCAAATTTATTAAATCTGTTCTCAAGTCAGTAAGATTTTATGATTATGGTTAGTACTAGTTGTCACGTAGACTTATTCGTCTACACAAAAAATAATAATTAATAAAATAAAAATACACATGCCAAAACCATATAACAAGCATTTTGGTGAGAAATATCACAGATAAATTTGATCCAGAAGCATGAGTGTTTACATACATTGGTGAATTTGCTCTGAATGTGCCAAACTATATAAATAAGAATTACTCTTCCATGATTGTTTTCCTTATTAATTTATAAACCATTAAAAAATATTTGACTGTCTCTTACAATATTACTAGTAAACTTGTAGCATAATTATCTGGCTAAGAGGATGTATACTGTGTGCAACAATCTCCATTTCACTTGGTCTAGCTCAGTTCTCAAGGTGAAATGGGATGGCCAGTATTCTAATAACTGTTGTTAATCTTAAAATAATCATATTTGAATGATTATTTAATAGTTTACACTAATTTAATTTTTAAAGAATCACTTTATATTTTATATTTTAAAAAATATGTTTTAATAATTGTTTTATTTAATACATCTTATTCAATAAAATCTGTAGGCATTTGTTTAGATTAGAACTTAATATTTTAATTCACACATTATTGTATACTAATGTTCACTAAAAATGATTTCCAGAAATCTCGACTATAATCTGCTCATTACACCTTACAGACACAAAAACACACATACATATGCACACAGACACACACAATTACATTTTTATTAGTGTTGCTGTTGCTGCTAATATTTTGAGATAGTTAACATTAGTGCTTTTTTAATTTGTTTGTGCTAACATTTTGGATAAATAGATGAATATTATTGTATTGTATATATACAATATAATATATTTCTATTTAATATATATTTTAAGAGTGTGTTAATGTTGCTGTTCAGTGTTAATCTGTTGTCCTATTGAACATAATTTGTACAACTACTACTTTACTAGTACTTTCAAACTCAGTTATCCTGCACAACCCCCCCCCCAAAAAAAAAAAAAAAAAATGCACAATACAAAATATATGTTTGTTTTGATTGTGTTTTTTAATCATTAGATTAAGATGTCTCAGTTGATAAATTAGCCAGTCAATCAACCTTTTTGTCACTATGGTTGCAAATGTGTTTGGAGAATTGATGCAGTTTGTTAGTTTGCTATTTATAGTTTTTAACATTGAGACACTGATGTCATTGAAAAGAAAGCAAGCTGCTTAATGTTGAGGCTGCTTTGTCTGCATCATGATCATGTGTAAACTATTCTACTTGTAGGAAACTTTTCTTATGTTGCAAGGGTGGCCAGGTGCAGTGTTTTGTGTTAGTGTGATGTTCACCAATGTTTACTTTTTTTCATTCTGTGTCTTTACATAAGAGTATTCTAGAAAATACATGGGGTATAATGCTGTCTTTTAACAACCATCACACACAACCATGGATGCATTTTGTTGTAGTACCACTTTCAATCAGCAGAGTGATTCAGTCTGAGTTTGTGTTCTTTTGTCCAGTTTCATGCAAGATGATTGATTTTTACAGTGTGTGGCTCTCTGGTTTTTCAGAATTCTTGCTCATATTACAACAAGTTGACATGGAAACATCTGATTTATGGATTGTGCAACTTTACTGCAGTCTAAGGACAAACTTGACAGTATAGGCAACACAGCTGTTGTGGTTATCACTTATTTTCATGTGTTTTTGCTAATTTACATTAAATAATAAATTAAAATAAACAAAAGGTCATCTGAATATAGTTTAATCTATACATACAAATTACAATAATAGTACTAATGAATACTGTAATTATGAACATCAGCTTTCCTGTAATTGTATAAAATAAGAAGAAAGTGAACACTCATTTTTTGTAGAAGCTTTTCTTAAATAATATCATTAATACATTCAGAAATATTATTTATTAATTGAATTTATAATTTAATTTTAAATACAATGTAATAATTTTATTTATGATTAAATAGTAGTATGTAGTAATATTTTTATTGTTGTTGAATTTTGCTTACCAAAATTATTCAACAATATCTTTGTCTAATGAATAAATTATAGATTCAGTGGACACAGTATTAAACAAAACACGATTGTTGGTGATGTGTTAGAATTGAATATCCTGTTGATTTTACTTTTTAGTGCTTACAGATGGCACAATTACAAGTAGTCTAAATGCTGGCTGGCTAGATAGGCCTTGTCAAATGGACACAATTAACAGAATAAATAAATAACAATTACTTCTTGTACTAGTTAAGCTAATGTAGCCTGATTTTTTTTAAAAAAATGTTTTTCTTTTGTAATGCATGTAATTACTAATTAGCAGCAATTCCACAATTTAACAGTAACATACCTGGTAATCCCTTTTTTCTCTGCTCTTTTCCTTCATCTAAAAATAAAATAATATTTTTCTTTTGTAATAACACCTAACTAGCAGCTATAATGTCAAACTAGAATGCATTGGTTATTACATGTTATTTTGTTTACACCATAAAAAATACATACTTTAAAACAATGTGTCCGAGACAACAAAGAGGAATTTAAAATTAAAATGTTCATAAATTTGCCACTGCTATATTCTCTATTCCTAAAAAGATATTGCTAGTGTTGGTAGATCAAGGAAGATAATTTGAGAGAGCTACAGTTTGAGGAGTAGATAAAGACAGTCAGTAATGCTTCATGCTTGGTTGATGGGAACAGCCTGCTCCTAGAATAGATTCTACTTCTAGGCATAATCTTGATTCTTTTGTTATTCACTCCACTGGGTGAACTACTTAGAACCTAATTTAAGAGAAGGAAACCGGAAGAGTTAAAAATAATAAGCATTACTCACTCAGTCACTGCGAACAATATCCAAGTAGGACTATTACTCATTTACTGTTAATATAGATTGGTCAAATGTAAATTAAATCGAACTTAGAATACTACAATGCATGTACATGTCTTGAATCCCAGTGGTTCTGAATAGTTGACAAGAGGAACAATCACATAAGACCTTGAAGTTGAAATAGGCTTACATTTAACTGCATGTATCTGCATCAAGCAAGATTTAAGAAAATCTTTATTTTACTGTTTTATCTAAATTAAAGGTAAAATGTGTCATTATTTTTATCAGAAACTTTGTTTTAATAAAAACAAATAATTGTTGTTATTAAGTTAAGACTAATGACTGCAGGTATTGAAGTATAATGCTTAAACTTATATTAATGATTTAAGTAACCTTAGTACTTTTTTTTAAAGGTTTCCTCAGTATACTATTACAGTATTAGTATTACTATAAGAAATAATGATTACATTGACACAGTACTTCCCTCGTCAGTTTAAATATTATTTCATAAAGCTGGTGTTGACAAGAATTGTAGTAACACTTTGATTTAGATTAAATTCATAAACTATTTTAATTTACATTATTTCAACAAATTATATAATTGAAATTAGTTGTTTTATTAAAATTAATATTCTAGAAACCATTGTTTGTATTATTTTAAATAATTTGTTTTGTGTTTTAAAATGCAAGCATAGTTATCTTTATTCTGATTATTGATAACTTAAAGAATTTATTTTATGTGTTTAATTTGAATTGTCCAACAATTGATTTTATAATTGTTGATACACATGTTTATATTATAATACATAACTAATTTTAAATTACAAAATTTGATTCTGTCTAAAATTAATTAGTAAATTTGGGACTGCAAACCATCTCATTACTCTAAAATATAGATTGGACTGTCAAACAGTAATGTACTACTATTAGCTAAAATTGTAAAAAGTAAAATGTTATTTTTTAAATCTATATTTTGGGGGGAGCAAGCCTTATCGTTATATACAATATTATACTTTAATGGTTCCTTGGATTGGCCAACAAATATTGCTGCCAGTTGAACCGATATCTTTCATAAAGTTATTTTTTAATCTGTATAGTGTAATCATATCAAAACACACTCTAAGGTTTTCCTCTCTTAAACTTTAAAGCCACATATTTCATGTAATAAAATTAAAATATCAAGCAATAAGACATGAGAAAGACAGGTTTTTAAAAAATGCAAAGTTGTTATTTTGTTTAAAATATGGTTGATAGTTAAGTTATGTGATTCATAAAAGATGATCTAATAATGAATTAGGACTGTAGTATTTGTAATAATATAATTTATTGGCAGTCTCTTTTAGTAAATAGTTATTATAGTCTTATACATAGATTTATCCTGTATTAATTTCTATAGACCACAACAAGAAGTGACTACTGCTTATCTGCTTAATGTGGTCATGAGTTTTAACCAAGTAGCCTGGTTTTTCCCAATTATTGAGCTTATGTTAGCTTTTAAAAATAAATACATCCTCATTTTTCTGTTTTTTTAATCCAAACAATTTTAAATGGATTTGTAGTTGCATGCTTTGTACATTGTTTAGTCATCTTTGTGTGTTGTAGTGAAACTTATCCTCATTTCACATTTTGACTAGAAAAAAGTAGAAGTGACTGTTGTACAAACAGCTTCATTAGTTAACATTTATTTTTCTCTCTCTGTAAAAAGTTAAATTTTCAAAACAAGTTTTTTTAATGCACATGGCATTAGCCGATTAGGAAAAAGATATTTTTTAATGTCTTCTTGTTAATACTCTTGTGAATATTCAAAATTATTTCATAGTGTTATATCAGTCATGTATATTTTATCACCAGCTATTACAACAGAATAAAAACAAATGATTATGATGGGTGCACAATTTGTAATACTAATACTAATAGATGCTGCACACAAAATAAAACATTCTGGGCAGCATTTTGTTTATTTGTATTGTTATTTATCATTGTTTAAAAAAAATACTCACTGCTTATATTGATGTCTTGCAAATATTTTATAATTTAAAATTAAGTTTGAAAATATTTGTTATTATTATTTTTTTTTAAAATGATTTACTAAAGATCAACAAAAAGTGCTTACTAACTAAAAGAAATGGATGGACTGATAGCCAACAAGAAATAAACAATAAAGAGTGATTAGAAATGTTCGATGATATATTAGTTTCTCCAAACCTAACGTTTACCATTCCAAAAATTATTTTCTTATCACTTATGGCTTCCCTAACAGTAAATGATGTCAAACAGCTTGTACTCTGTGTTACATTCCAGTATTTATTTATAGACCCTGTTTCAGAATGAGGCTTTTAAATTAATTAATTTCCATGCTCACCTACTCCGACAACAGACTGGTTGCCCAAATTCACCATTCACTCTAACTAAATTTAACACTCGTAGTTTCAGCCAACAAATTTAGAGACAGGCAAACTTGTGTAATAAAGCACGAACTGGGAAACGTTATACAATTACAACTTATTATGCATTCAATCATCTCATTCTTGACTCTAGCCCCCACCCAGTCCTAATTTGTCTTTCTTGCAATAATTAGCCAACTACTGTAATTGAATAACAATAAAAAAGATTTAATATAAAAATTTAACAAATAACAAACAAAGATAGTTCCAGATATTACGTTCGATACGAGGTCTCTAGGACTATCTATGTCTAGCTCAAATGTGGATTGCAAAAGTCGATTAAAAGTTCCAATTTCCATAGACCTCTTTACTTACCTGATTGTCCTTCAGCAATTATGGCTGCACTCACACATCTCCAATGGTTACATAGTTGGATACACAGATTCGGTGACAGTCCGTAAAAATCAATCATCAATCCCCAACCTGCAGTTGTAAGATCAGTGTCCAGTAATCCTCATACATAGACACAACCAGTTCAAGGGTAAACCAACGATTCAAGAACTCAGAAGAACCAGGAAAACCAGGAACCCGCTCTGAAAATATAATAATCTCCATGAGCGACAATCCCTATAGATTCACAATCCATACACGTGGCACAGACAATAGCACAGCCTATTTCATCGACCTTTACAGTATCTTTACATCAATAATTAAATACAATAGTAAAGATATAATTTAAGTCATGCTCATGCGTGAAATGCAACATCATACACGCAAGAGATTTAAATCATTCCAAAGAAACATTTATATTTTACAATAGATATGAGAAGAATTAATACAATTTAAAATCATGCAAATGTGTGTTACAAATACAATTATAACAAGCATTACACACACAAGTGAATCAAATTGTTACATGAAAATTATATGAACATGCACAAACGTTCCATGATTACATTTCAGTTATTTTAGCTTACAAAGAATAAATTCAGTTCCACAACCTTTACAAATTATTGTCCACAATTCGACAATCAATTTAGAGCGCAAATATTTCTAGCCTAGCCAAATGTTTGGAGAAGATTGCAATAAATACAATGATAGATACGCAAATTCACATGATGATAACTTAATAAAATACAAAGCAACATTTCAAGAAATCGATGTGTTTTACCTTGCTTAGTACAATGATACTTCTAGTTCTAGCACAATGGGTCTGGCTGATTCATGGGATAATGCAATGCTTTGACAAGCATACCAGGCTCCGTCTCCCTCGTGAATTTGTGAATTTTGCATTCGGCGTCGGACACGGTATATAAAGGTGCATATTAATTTATGGTGGGAAATCTATCAGTCACACGTCGGGCTTGGACATGACCTACTATTGGCTATTGTTCAAAATATTACATAACAGGAGTGAGCTCTCTCCGACTGTGAATATAGTGTATGCACCAGAGCATGGTGATTACATCACTTTCATGAAACAGGTATCCAAAATATCGGTTATGAAAAGAACTGTGTCCACAAAAAGCTAAACATAACAATACAGACTGAATGCAGGTTAGGAGATCAAGTATAATTTGTCTTGACTCCATTACACCCCCCCTGCTTTAGGTGTTTATCACAGCATATGAAAAATGCCCCACAAATTATACGGGTAAAAAATGTTAAAAAGTCAAAATGAAATTCCAATCAAATTAAAGATGTTCTGTTTGCTGCAATCCATCTGCCCAAATGTAGTTGATCATCTGTAAGTAAATATCATTATCAATATCAGTATCATGTGAGTGTCACTCAAGGATTATTTTATGATTCTCTCTTATTCAGTGATTGTGTTAGTGATAGGACTTCAAAGACCTTTATGTTGCTTTCCCAATTAGATTCTCACTCATATTTTTATTAATAATTGCATTCTTTCTTTGTAAACATATTGAGAGAAATAGAGTAATGTCATCTCAGTGGTTATGGTATGAGAGGCAAGTAATAAGACAATATTAATGACTTTGGTTTTCTATTTATGAAGGTACTTTAAAAGAATCTGACTGACTGCAAAAGATATTTAAAAGACAGTCAGAGCATGATTGTTCATGAAGCAGTAAAAGCAAAATATAAAAAAAATCTCTTTCTGCAATCTTTTAGTTTTAGAACTGATGCTTCTTTGCCTGTTTTAGTTACAACTTTTTGTTTTTCAGATTATAAGTTGTGCAAAAGATAATTTTCTGTATGTTTTAAAAGTTATTATGGCTTGTAATTTTTTTTTTTTATTATAAGCTAGAAAAAGTAGAATGCTTGTTGTACCTTCATTTGCATTTAGGATGTTTTATAATAAATGTTTGAATTGTTATAATTATGATAAGCTTTTTATTGTATGCCTTTATATTCTCCTGCTTTAAACTTTTCCTGTTTTCTTTCTTTCACTAGTTTCGCACAGTTGGCAACCATAAGGTGGTGATGGTCAATATTTTGTCATATTATTTATCCATCCATTTTTGACATATTGTTTGAGGCTTTCCTTTTGTGAATTTTGGATAATTATAAGCTATTTCTCAAAGCTTTATATACTGGTGCTTTAAACATTTCCTCAGTTTTCTTTCACTGCAGCTGGCAATCCACAGGGGTAAAGGTTAATATTTTTTCATATTCTTATCTATCCTTTTGTGACATATTGTTTGAGCTTTCCTGTTGTGACTTCTCTGGAAGATTTAGTTTGAATTACCCATTGCAATTTTTGTGCTTTGATCCTTTGGTTATTTGTTGATCTGACCATTGGCACATAGTTTCAACTATTTCTCTCTCATTCCATTAAAATGCATAATGATCATTTTGATACTGCACAATAAAACTGTAACTTTGTAAGTGTTAACTTTGCAATTTATTTCTGTAATTATATACCCAGTAGTTCTTTTATGATGCAAGAAATTATTTGTTTTTAGACATCCAAAATCACCTCCAGCTTCTTTCACAGGAAATAGTCAAGTTTTTCACCATTTGAAATAGAACTAGAAGTAGAACTAGAAGGGCTAGAGAAAATCTGAAAATAAGTGATTCTTTGATACTTTTTAAAAAGACGCAAAAGAACTTTCTGTCACTTTCATTAATAATAATATAATTTCATTTCTAATTCAGTTTTACTTAGCCTGTCAATACAAAATGTGAGATGAATAAATCTTATTTCTACTGTTTTGAAAAGAAATATGGGGAATAATTAAAATGGTTCTGTGCAGTACTAGTGATCACTGATTTATACGATGAAAATGAAATAATTTAAACCTTTTCTTAAAAATCCAAAAAATTCCAAGGGAATTGCATGTCATCTGCTTGAAATTGAATTCATTTCTGCTAATTTTGGCACATAATAAAATAGTTAGTTCATTACCAAAAGCTTATACTAGCTATTTATTTTCTCTGAAGATTCATAGATTGATTTATAAATTATTATCCCACTAAACTTGCACAATCTTTTTTTATCTATGTTTTGTAAGAGATTTGAAGGCTATAGATCTTTAGCTTGAGAAACCCATATGTTGTTCAGTATTGCTGCTCTCTTGCTTTATAGTTGCCTGATAGTGATAGCTGCCAAATCAGCTTCAGATAAGTGTATAGAATTATACTGTCATAAAGAATAGCTTCAGATAAGGCAGTACAGGTCACACTTTTCCAACAATTGTATTATCTGATATGCAATCAGTTTAAACTTTAATGAAGTTTAATCAGTTGATATTATAATTTAGTGGTTTTAATTTAAAGAATAAATGTGCCACAATAAAAAGGATAGTAAATACTCTTTTTAATTTTATTGCAGTGGTGGCATCCAGGCAAGAATTTGATCAAGGTGAATGAAGATCCTCTAACCATCCTGTTGAAACCTGTGGTAGTTTTCAGCACAGGTAAATTATTAAAAAATATTCAATTACAAATTATATATTTTTGTTTCTTTTCTCCTACACATCCACTCTTCTTTGTTTAATAATCATAGGTATAGATTGTTATTATTATTTAATTAGTTGTAAAATATTCATTAAAAAATATTACTCTGCTAAGGACAGTAAAGTAAGGATGGTGCAACTATAGATGTTGGCATCATGTGCAACGCTTGCATCCCATAAACTTAGGCATGAACCAAGCCACAAATTGATATGATTAGTCACATGTCACATTGCTAGACTTATAGAGGGCTTGTCTGTAATAAATTCATTTGCGCCTAGGCAGATATAGACTGTTGATAGATTGAACAGAAGGTTTGATAAACAGTTTGTTGTTGACATTGTTAGAGTTAAATCCAAATGACAAAACATTGTTTATACAGTTGACACAATAGGTATACTGTTTGTATTTAAAAATAATACATTAATAGTAATACTGTAATTAATAATACACTTTTTTGTCTTTGTTGCTTAACTAAAAACAGACAGTGATAAGAGTCGTCAGTCTACCACAGAGTCCATATTCACCCAAAATTTATTGCAGTTAAATATAAACCTCCTTAGTGAGGACTTGTAGTTGTAGTAGTTGTACTCTTCTAGACATAGAGATAGTCCTAATTAAACACAATGCTTTCTCTTTTGGAGGAGTCTAGCCTAGACAAAAGTAGCCTTGCAGAGGACATCATCTCAGCAGAGTTGCTGATTGAGAATAAGTGACTGACATTGTAGGATGAATTGAATAGTAGCCATTTCAGTAGCACATATATAGTGATGATAGTTGTGGCCAGTTACCTTGAGCCAGAACTGGACCAAACAGGACTCAAGAGTGTTAACCAAAAGGACGGTGTGTAGTGTCCTCACAGTCTTTTTGCTGTGACTTAAAGTTAAAGATTTAGTATCAAGATGTTCAAATACATATAATTAATGACATACAAAAAAGAAATAGTCTAATTACTGTAGAATTTTTGGCTAATACATTTTTAAATAATAACAATTGCATGTCTACATTGAGATAAAATTGCATAGTGAAACAGAATCATTATTTAGCACAATGCAGCCTAGATCTGTCTTAAAGGATATTGTTTTCAGAGAGTAAAACGTGTGAAAAGGTTAGAGAAGATTGTATAGAATATTTTCAAGTATTTAAATAGAAAAGCAATCTTATTTATCTAATGGTAATGAAAGTGTTTTCCTTTATCTAAAAAGAAAATAATTAGTAGAAAAGGTAAGTCGTCTGTCTGAAAATAAATCACTCTATGTCCCCTTCACATATTTACTATTTAGTAAAAGAGTGGAAAACTTTGATCAGAAGTTGTATAGGAAAGACCACATGTCCAGATTTCTCCTGAGAAGAAACTCATTCAACAACAAAAACAATAAATCACCAATAAAATAAATTAAATCTCCAAGTACAATATATGATTAAGTTTGATAACTTTGAGTACTTGTGTCCTCTCTGAACAGTTTTGCCCTGAAAAGAAGACACTTGACGGTTGGTGGCTTCAAATGGGGAGGGGATATAGGATGGGTACCATACTGCAATGAATATCTTGAAAAATTTGTTTACAAGTTGCACCCTCTTTTCTTTAACATTCTAACCTTTAATATTTTTTTTTACCTAGTGTTGATTGTTTTGTCACACACACACACACACACACATGCATGCATGCACAAAAGTGAGTTTTGTATATATCATTATATGTGTATTAACTATTAAGTCATATCAAGATGATATGCTAGAGGAATATGAAAAATATAACTATAATATAAATATTTTTTCCATTTCTGTCAAGAATAATTTCTTTCACAATAATTTATATTTATTTTTGTTAGTACTTTATGTCATTAATCTGAACTCTAGTCCAACTCTCAATAAAGTATACTTTATAGTCTGGGTGCAGTTTGGGGTTAGGTCAGTTGAAAACAATACCTACTATGTTTGGGATATAACTTGAATGCTGCTCTCCTACATTCAAAACTAGTCTCATTAGTTTGACAGAAAAGTGTGAATTATTTTATTGATTATATAAATATATAAGACTAGTTTTAAGTAATAATAATGATGCTGTTGACTTAACAAAGTGCTCTAACAGTCTAAGCACTTGATAATATTTATGTATAAAATACACCAACAAATTCTTCATACTAACTGCTGAAGACATGAAAAAAATTAAGATATAATAGAACAAAATGTAAAACATAAATGGACATTGGAAATTTGGATTGACCATTACTCTGTTTTCACTTAAGTAAGGCATAATTATAATTATATTTAAATACCTTCAGTGCTAGTAGTAGTACAGCAGTAGTAGTAGAGTTGGGGAACTGCTGAAATAATTTTAAAACTATGATGGGAAGAAATAGTTTCTATATATTTAAACTTTTGAGAAAAGTGGTAGATTTAAATACTTGTGTTTGCCAGTGTTGTAGTGTGTGTGCTGGTGGTATTAGGGGTTCTTATTAATATTATGGATGATAGCCTTGATTTCTGATAACCAGGAAAGCCATGCTGTTTTTTGTAACATCTACAAATTCTCATCTTCTATGAACTTGTGAACATTACATTACATATGATTGATTCATCATGTGATAGCAGTATTTCTTGCTTATGTTTCTTCAAATTCATACCCCTGAAAATTCCTGAAATTGTAGAACTCAGATGGCTCTTTTAGATAAATTGCCTAGATTGTGTGAGAGAAGTAAAAATGCAAGTTGATATTTACAGTAGTTATACATGTATATTTTAATTACTGATTGATCCCCAGCCGAGACTAATGATGTTGTCAAACTTTTAAAATCATTCTTATATAATACATGTTTTATCATAATCCAACCCATAACAGTTTAATATATATAAGTGATAATTTTGATTTATTTTTAGTATTGTTTATATGTGAGTGTGTATACACTATATATAATTTCACATATTTGATTTAATGACATTTCATGGTATATTTCTTCATTCTTCTATATTATTTATATAGCAACAATACTGATCTTTTTAAATGAGAAAAAATTCTTTGCTTCACATGTATATATTTTATTAGTTAAGATGTTTGTATTTACTGAAATAACTACAAGTCTTGAAGGAAAAATGTATTCTAAAAATTTTTTCAGCTTGTCAAATGCTTTATCCCTGCAGTGTTTGTTGCTCAACTTGGAATGAAGAGTTAATTTGCTTTGCTATTGTAATGTTCCCCACCCCCTTTTTTTAATTCTGTGTTTATTCAGAGCTTTGCTACAAAAATTTAATTCTCTTAGATTATGTGTATGAGATACAATACATACCCAGTGCATCCTTCCTTTTAATATGCAGAGCAATTTTTAATTTTAATTTTTGTAAAATGAATAGAATTCTGCCCTCGCCCATCTCACAGCACCCCACCTGACCTGATTAACACTGGTGCAAAATCCATAAGTGCGAAGGGCCCCACTATTTAATTTGAAAAAGAATACAATTACAAAGTGAATTTATTGTATACCCAGTATACAGAAAATCTGTACTCATAGAACTGGATGCACATAACTTCCATTTTTTAGCAATGTTGTCTACTTGTTTATAGAATTCTTCCACTTAGTAGTATCAGTGTTGTTTGATATATATTGTATGTTTTTCTTTTCTTTTATTGTTGTGTGTATGGGATTTCTTTAGTTTTAACTCTATTTGTTCAAAAATCTACTAGTTTTTAATACCAGTCTATTATAATATATGTAAAGTGTGATTATAATTTATATTAAATGATTATTTATCTTGTGACCAGTCTTTATCAGTTTATGCACTCATACCATTCACTTATACTCAACACTTTTTAAAAATTAAAATAATAATAATATTTTAATAATAATAATATTTTAATAATAATAATAATAATTAAATAAGGAATCTCATAAACATTTTTAAAGCCCTTTAGTAAAAAGGTTTGGAGATTACTGCCCAATTATTAGTAAATTTTGCCATTATTCAGTGGTTATTGTAATAGATCTTATTTGGATCTTATTTTTTTGTATGTATAATTAGGTCACTTGATTATTTCTTGAAAGAAAGCAGACCAGCAAAATGGCCACCAACATTATGGATGAGGAATGTATATTTTAGATGGTGTTTTGCCTGAGAAATGTTATTTTAAATGTTTAAATGTTTTTTTATTTGCATTTTTGCAGTCATCATAAGACTATTCAGTTATGTCAATATTGTTTTGCTTTATTTCACTTTGATTTCTTTTCTTTTTCAAAGAAAACAAACAAAAATATTTTGAGTTTCAAGTTTTTGTTGCTTGATTTCTAAGCATTTTTAAAAATTAAAATGTTTAATTATAATGATAGATTAATTTTATAATGCCTGTTTAAAAAAAAAAATGAATCTCTCTTTATATAAAACTATATTTAATTATCATCTGAATGAAATCATGATTTGTCTTAGTGTAGACTGTATGATCTTTATTAGTAGTATTTAAGCAACACAATTATTTTACACTTAGTTTCCTGTAATTATATATATTTTGCTTGTGACTGGTAAAGTGATATATATATATATTCAATAGAATAATTAGAGTTGTATTGAAAGCTATATAGAGAATTGTTACTTTAGCAAATGGGGAAAAAATAGTAAATACTCATCCTTTGAATTATGACATTCCTCAGATTTTTAGCTCTGGAAACTTAATCTCTATGGTCATACAGCAAAAGACTGTTGTCCCTGTATTCTGGTTTTATCATACTTTATGGTCATCTTGGACTTTATTATGATTTTCAGAAGAAACTCTTGGGTAGATACTAAGATAGTACATTTCCATGACTGCATCTTTAGCCTGATGTTGTGTTAGCGAAAGAAATATCATTAACAGGAATGGCATAATAGTGACAGGGCGTGGCTGTTATCAGCATCTGTGACTGGTTGTAGTATCTCTTCTTGAAGAATACAAAAAGCTAGATTTAATTGAATTGATCTATCAGAAAACTGGGTGCGACCACAAGACATAATGCTGTGTTGGATTTATAATCATGTTATAGCATAAGCAAAGCTTGAGAAGAGCAGTGTTGAGAATACAAGAGCTTTTGAAGGTAAACTGTGCACTTGTTTTATTTCTTTGCTATTTTATTGTTTTATACTGCTATAAAATAGATGCTATGTATGCAAAATATCTATCTATCTAAATGATAATCTTATAAAAAGTAAAGCCTTGATTTTAATGAACTAATAATGGTGAATGTCTATTATTATTAAGTCACAAGATATGTTCTACTTCTATGGTAATGAACTTTAATGCATTATTATTTTTACTATAAACATATTGTTACACACTGTATCACAGTTAATTATTATTTCTTTTGTATGAACTGCTTTTTAAAATATCTCTTCACATTTCTTTATCCTTTATTATCAGTTGGAGACTTTTATATATCAGCCTTCCAAAAGATTGCTATCACTATTAAAATTATTATTATCATTTATGAATTATTTCATCATCTGTATAATGCTGTAGTGATCATGAATGCAATAAATATATAATTCATAACAAGAATCATATACTGAACTTATTTTGCTATTAATCATGAATGCAATAAATATATAATTCACTGATATAATATATATATAATATATATATATAATATATATAATAATATATATAATATACTGAACTTATTTTACTATTAAATTCCAATTTTTTTCACAAGTGAACATATTGGACAATTTAGGTTTAACAATAACACTTTTAACAGTCATTCCTGGAAAAACTAAAATATGAGGTCCATTAAATCCTAATTTGATTAAATCAAGGTCCACTGAAACTGTGTTTTACTATATATAAACTCTGTAAGTGATAATGCTAGAGGAATAATTCAGTCTGTAAATTGTAACATTTAGGTAGTTTTGTGTGAATTAAATTTGGAACATTGTTAATTTGAGTAAATTTCAGTCTGTCTATTACTAATACTATACTGACATTCTGTCTAATATTTAGTGTCTAAATTTAGTATATTTAGTGTCTAAACTTATATACTATTTATTACTATACAACATCTTAATTTTGTCAAATGTTACTTTTTCTAAGGAATATTTATTTTAATCAGAGAGCATATTAACAATCAAATAAAGTTGTGTTCCCTTAATTTTATATCACATTAAGGCAAACACAATACAAAGTCATGGACTGTATAACCACATAGTAAACAATAACATTTTGTAGTCTTATTTAGTTATTATAGTGGAACACAGTAATTGTGATCCATCCCAGAACAATGAAATTATGCAGAATTTTTGTTATGCAGAAATTGTACTAAATATTAAAACTAGAGGAGTTCTTCATATTTTGGTCCCTAGGCAAGGTTTCAGCAAAAATGCAAACAAATAGGAGTCTCTGGATGCCATTATGTAAGAGTCAACTGTATATCATAATTTTTAATTTTCCTTAATTTTTAGATTTTATCTCGCAGTGTTTGGACATTATTGGACAGAATTTGTAAGAATCAATGGGATTTAGAATTTATTCAACACAAACATCTACTTATTGATCTCTTCCTTTGGAATATTTCTTTAGGCCAATAAATATTCTACTTCTAGTTTTCTACTACTGTGTACTAGTTATATACCTAAGAAATTTATTCATTTATGAGGTTCTAAAATGAAAAGTGTACTCAGACAGTTTTACCAAATTTGTGCAAGCAGTCAGCAGTCAGATATGCTTGTAAATTATAGCAGTAATTTGTTAAATTAGCAAATATGATCAGATCAGATTTTGAAGCTTGTTAACTGAATTGATTTTCAGTTTGCCTATTATTGAGCACATTTTACAAGGCTGCTTATCAATAAACTCATGATTTACAAAAGGGCATAGCTAGAAGTCTCTTATTGCAAATGTATAATACTTTTAATAGATTCCTTTAAGGTAGCATAATCTGTGTGTGTGTGTGTGTGTGTGTGTACCACAGTGCTAATATGCATATACTAGTAAAGTACTATATATTACTGCAAATGCAATACATCAAGAAAGTTTTTCTGAACTATATTGCTAGCATATACTCCCATACATAAGCGCATATATAACAATGTTAGTAAACAAGTATACAATATTACAGAGCAAGTATACAGGTACTATAATGCAACTTACTATCATTTCTGTATTAAAGTGCTTGAATACATTTATATTCTTCTACATGTCATCACTTCCATTAGAACTAGAAAATTCAGTGTTTGTGCAATCTTTCTCCTCTGAAGCTATCTAAGTGGTATCAGCAGTTTGTTTATTTCTCAGGCATAAATCATTTTTGTTGGTACTATTTTTAATTTAATCTATTTCTTTAAAAATTGTTATTCAAAAATGTTAAATTTTAAATGCCATTATTTTATTAAAATTTTGATAAATAACTTTGTTATACTTTTTGGTCATAAGAAGGAGTTGTGTTGAAGGATATGGGTGAGAGAACATGTTTAGTTCTCCCCCTTTCTAGTACATAGCACATGAGTACTTTTTTTTTACTGTTAGTGATACCAGATGGGTGTGTGTGGTAAAAACTGTATTATTAATATTATATATACATAAAAGCAGACTTATGATAATACAAGCATATAATATATATACTACAATGTTAATCCACACTAAAAAGTATTTTTTACAAACATTATAGTATATAAATGTACTATCGTGCTATTAATATATTCTTATAATTTGAGCATACCTGTACTACAATAAATCAAGCAAACATTTTCAGTATATTTTGCCATCTGGCAGCACTTTGCAGACATAGTATTAGTAGCATATGACATGTACTTTCATGCTAGCATACATATATTGCAATGAAACTTATGTATTACATTGCAATCCTTATATAAATATACTACAATACTTGCAAGTTTTTCAAAAGTACAAGAATTGCAGCCCAGTTACATATATCAATAAATTATAATGCCAGCATACAACACAAGATTATATGCATTGCCGTGATAATTACATTGCTTATTTTATTTTTAAAATATTTTTTCTTGTAAAATACATCTCAACCTTACTATCAACAGAAGCAAACACATGAAAATTATTATCTTTTCTGAATATGTCACCTTTGAAAATTTAAGAAGTAGTTCATGATATTATTGTCATTATTTTATATTTACAAATTTATTAATGTCTTTGTCATGCGCTAAAACGAAAGCAACTTATTTTTTTTAAAAGCTGAATTTTTCTGAATACAACAAATAAATTTGAAAAACATTAGCATGTGAATATTTCAATTGCATCAATTGTCTAAATAGCACATTACATTTAAGTACTACATATTGATGCTCGGTAAAAGAATAAAAGTTTTGGATCTGATTTATGTGGAAAGGAAGTGTGACAACAAATGTTTTTAAAATATTATTTCTTCATTAGTTCATAAAACTGACTGTTTCAAGATAAAAGGGATATAGAATGTTGCTTTAATGTTTTATCACTTCTAAGAAAACCTTGATATGGTAAATGTATTGGTTTATTTATAAAAAATGATAATTAAAGAAAATAGCTTTATGTAAGCATATTTATGTCATTTTCAGCTCAAAATGAATTTGTATTACAAATAATTACAAAATAAATAAACAAAAATGTACACATCTATTTTATGTATCTCTCACATTAATTCTGAATATATAGAATATAATTACATGATATTTCAGTGCTTTATTTTTAAGAAGCCATATTTCAGATGGATTTACCCTTTGTGGTATACATGCCCAGAGAAAAAGCCATATATGTAAATCTGAATACAAATAAAATTCACTCTGAATACTGTAATATATATGCTGATATATTTTTAATGATATGCTTTCAAGTGACACACTCACACACAACCAGTTTTAAAAAGAAAGGGATTGTGTTTATTCTTGATAGTCAGTTTAATTTACTTAATAGGCTTAATCCAGTGTCAGCTTTATCTTTGAAATAAGACAAATCACTTTGCTAACCAAAAATATTTATTAAATTTAGCAAATATGTGTGAATTTTTACTTGAAATCAGTATTTATCTTTACTACTATGAATCTGTTACTCACAAACCTTGTTATTTACCAGGAAGAAAACATCAAATTTTGGAAATAAAAAATATCTAAAACTTTTAATTATTTTAATATTAAAAATGTAATGTTTTCCTTACATAAAAATAGCATAGCTTGCCTTGTGAACTTAAGTTTGGTAATTTGTAATAAGAAGGCAGTAATAATTACTAATATTAACAAAACACTTTATACAACAAGGCAGCTGAATTATGTTGAAATTTATATTTTTTCTTAAGGATGTGAATGCTTTGCTTTTATTGATATAATTTGTAGTAAAATAATCTGAAATGTTGATTGGATAATAATATACCATTTAACTGTATAATTATATATGCCTAGTCATTTTCCAAAACTTACTATACAGTTTTATAAAAAAAAAATTAAAAAATTCTCTGATTGATTGAAGATGTTTTTAGTTTTCATATATTCTTAATTATTCTTTTGTAGATAATTGTAACAAATATTAATTTATCTTTGAAAAGACTAAACACTTTAGCTGGTTTATTTGAAATTACATATTATGATATATATTGAAAATTTATATTTATATATTTTAATATATTATAGTAGATTATTAAAGCTCCTTGCTGCTAGTCTAGATGGTAATTTTGATTTTGTCAACACTGAGCAAAAACAATGACTTTTTCAAAGAGTGTACATACTTTAACACATGGGCCATTGAAAAACTGTAGTAAGCTTACAATTTTGTTCATTAGTTGTATAATTGGTCTGTGGGATAAGCAAATTCTAAAGTAAAAGTGTACCACACTGATAATTGTGCCCCTTATCAGCCATATGTCTCAACTTTGTCTGGCCTTAATTGAACTTAAGTCCATGCATGAGTTCATTTTTAAAAAAAACAGGCATGTGCAAATTCAGTTGGAAATCAACTATAGCTCACCTAATGCATCTGTTAAAGACTTCCTTCGGAGATAAAATGAAGAATGTACAGCAATAAATGGTCTTTATATTTTCTTAGATCAAGAAATGGTGTTTACATTTTTGTTTTTATAATGCTTTTCCAGGTCAAGTTCAAGCCTCAGTATAATTTAATTGCATTAGCTAATTGTTTATTGTTGTCTGTTTGCAGAATTTAACCAAAATTGAAGCATATTATGGAACAAAATTACAATACTGTATACTTCAGTTACAGTGTTGTGTTTAAAAATAATTTGGATCTACTCAGATATTAAAAATTGTTTGAATATAGTCAGGGATTAAAATAGAAAATTTGCTGCAAAACTGTAAAATGTTGATTTTAAATATGAAAAATTTAATGTGTTTGCTATTAACTTCATTCCTCTTATCTAATTATCAGAAATTTGTTGCTGACATGGCTCTCCATAAAGGGACGTTGCAGATCCTAGAGAACAATGTTGGGATCAGTGATGCCGTCCTCTTGGATCCTATGACAGAAGATGCCTTCATCAAAAATATTCAGGATAGGTTTAATCATCAACAGATCTACGTGAGTATGAAAAATATCTATTACATGTATATACATTATAATTTTTGTGTCAGTTGGAATGTATTTATTTTAACATTTGACAGTCTGTGAATGTCAGTGAGCCAGAATATGTGAATATGTTGTCAGGAAAATAGTGTTCGGGTCAATGTTTGTGAATGTTATTTATGGGTTAAAATAAATCTAAGGATTAACATAGGGTTGAATTTGTTTTGAGCTTTTAGAATTTATTACTGCTTGCAACTGCAGTGGTTCTCAAACTATGCTCCAGCGAAACATAAGCTAAACTAGGTGTTTGCCTTTGAAAACAATCAAAGAGTCAATTTTAGTCATTCCAATTGAAAAAGGTTGCTGGGATTTCTACAAGAAGAATTAAAATATAAATCATTTATATCTACAAATTAAAATATTAGTCACTTACATTATTGAGATGAGCACACCCGATTTGGATTTTTGATGGTTGGCTAACAATAACCAGACATTTGAACACTTAGACAAAGGCAAGCTTGCAATTTAATCACCAAAATCAAAGAAAAATCTGCAATTTCAACACTAAGGCAAGAAAATCTTACAATTCAAACACTAAGGTAAGACAAAGCAAACACTAAAATGAAGAAAAGCCTTTGATTGAAATATTAAAGTACAGAAAAACCTGCAATTTAAACTATAAATGCAAAGAAACTTGAAGTTTAAACTGTGAAAACAAAGAAGCAGTATACTTATTTAATTCAACAATACTTATTAGACAGTGATTGTTTGAAATCTGAAACAGTGCAGTATATAGAGTACTTTGAAGTACACAATTTTATATATTTATTTATTTATTTTGCCTTCATATAATAATAATGAAATAATTTTTGATTCAGCAATATTATTCTTTCTGTTTGTAGCTTGTAGTAGGTTAGCAGGAGATTGTTTCATAACGTAAGGATTTTATGAGTTTATTGAGTTTGGATATAGGTATAACTATTTTCCAGATTATCTGTTAAAAAGTATAAATATTTTGTATGAAAATTATTTTTTTAAATAAATCTTAAAATAAAAAGTCCTCATTACTTTTCTTTTTCATCATTTCATCCTGCATTAAGCTAAAATACCCTGCTGTATTGAATTATTTTAAGCAGAACATCTTATGTAATGAAATCTTGTATAAGCATTTCCTTTGCAAATTTTAAGGACACCCAGGTTGTTGTTTTGTAAATACATTTTAGTGTTTTAATATTGATATACACAACAGAATCATAGGCAACATACATTGCTAATCAATATTAAATGGTACAGACTCACTAAAATTTCAATTATACATAAGCCACATTAATCTCTGCTAAATTAAATAGTTGTTTTGTCTGAAGACTTTTGTTTGTTAGTTGTTATAACTCATATAACTTGATCCATCATTATAAAATTTGACTTGTTAAAGTGATTTAACATTTAAGACTATCCTGTTTACTTTAAATTAGTTTAATAGATCTTGAACATTTATGGTTAATTTTACCTAGCAAAACAAGTACATTTATGTATCCCATTTCACAATAACAGGCCAAGATCCTGTATTTTATAGGTCTTACTTAACAGGTAACCATTTTAACTACGTACAATACTCATACTTATAATAGCTTATAAGAACTGTTAAATATTACACCTATAATATTTTTAGATATATCAGATTTAATTAGCTACACTTCATAATATAAAATAAAATATTTATAATATTTTTATTTATGGCTTGTTTGGTATATTTTCCTTCACTTGATTAAACTTTAAATGCTTTACCTGTCTCTTTTCCAAAATGGGTCAAGATCTAACAAAGTATCATTCCATCAAAGTTTGTTTGCTGTAAGACACAATAAAAATTTATGTTTAATGATTTGTTAATGTTTCATGAAAATTTCATTCCTTATGATGGAGAGTTTTAAAACAATAAGGAAAATTATAGAAATTTCACTGCCATATCAGATATAACTCTGTGTGTATGTGTGTGTGTGTGTGTGTGTCTCACACACACTCAGAGTTTTACTTGCAAAATCATATTTCTTTTCCAATTATTGAATTTGTTGTATTCTTGCACATGCTTTCTTGCCTTTGTGACCTTGTGTAACTCCATTTGTTTCAAACTAAGTTATTGTATCAACTTTTGTTATTAATCATCTAATGGACTCAATAAATTAAAACTATAAGAAAGGTGAAGATGCACAAAAAAAGGTTGATGTCACTCTTTAGGATTTGTTCTCTTGTTTCTACGTTCTGAACCAAATTTCCAAACATTTAGCATCAAGGAGCTTTCTTATACAAGATTTAATACTCGCACACAAGTTTTTTTGCAGAATTAACGTTTTGTATGGGTGTAGTTTGGAAATGTAATATAATATGACCCAGCTTCTATATTTTAATTGTATAACAAAAACATGCACAAGCTAATATTTGTTAACCACATAGCTGCATATATGTACTTGGAAACCAAGTACCCACATATCTTTTCAAATTGCAGTGTAACATGCACAAGTTGCCATGGGTGATGCATGGCACTTTTAAATACTTTTAAAATATGTTATTGTTATTTTGTAATATATTTAATCTGCTGCGAGTAAAACTGATCATTGACAATACCGAAAGACCACTCCAGAAGGGATAGTTACTGGTTTTGTAAGTTACAATTTCATTTTCCATGACTTTTGAAATTGACAATATGGTTTTGAAATACAGTGTAGTGAAAATTTTCTGGCTTATTTTTACTTGAATGTAGTTCAATGCCTCTTCCAAAACTGTTTTATATAAACAAATTTTGTTTTGAAAAATGTATTAAAATAATTAAATGTGATGCAATATTCTTGGAACACTACAAACCTTGAAGGAAGTGATAGTGATGTGTATAATACTGAGTCACTGACATCAAATGTTTTGCATACATTTTTCAAATTACCTTTGGGTGAACATAATGAATAACTGTTGGGAAAAAGTATGTGTAAGATGAAAAATGGATGGAAAGTTGTCATTTATGTAAAGAGTCTGCATGTTTTAGAGTCAGTTTGGTATGACTATTCAGTACTGAATTTACTATGAAACTAATATTTTGTGTGGGAGTTTTAAAGTATAATTCTTTTAATTTTGGTCTTTAGTTGAGGAACACTGAGAGTAATGTTCAACAATGATCTCCTTGAGTGTGTGATCAATCTGATGTTCTTCTCTGTCATTTTTATTTGATTATATCTCTTTCATTCTAGCAATGTTTGGCATATTTTTTCATAGGAAAGATAATCATTTTTATTTGTTTATATCTCTTTCATTCTAGCAATGCTTGGTATATTTTTTCATAGGAAAGATAATCATTTTTATTTGATTATATCTCTTTCATTCTAGCAATCTAGAAAGATAATCAGGTAAGCTAGGAACTTTGATCCCTAATACTGCCTCAGTATTCATTGAAATTCAAAATAAAAGAAGTAGTATAACACTAAAAGTGCAAGTAATTATGGCTCAAATTCTAACTCACAGGCACAATATTCACAGTGCAACCCTATCTCTCAACTCATTTTTTTTTTTTTTAAGTTCAGAACTGAATGCACCTGTATGTCCTCTTGTGATGAAGAGCTTTTAATGGAGCTGGTCAGTTTATTTTTTTATGCAATTCTTTGTGTTCAGAAACAGGAGGTCAATAGCAAACAGAAGGGAAAAAAGAGAAGCTATTTGTAAATATGACAAGGGCTGACTTCTTCCACACCAATTCATTGTTTGGGGTAAAACAATCAACACAGAGACGCCTACGTTTTTGTCATATTGAAAATGTTGACCTTTAAGTCACGTTAACAAGCGTTATAATAAGGACTCACATCAGACCTTTACAGCTAAAAAAAATAGTATACGGGTCTCTTCCTTTTCTTCTGTTTCTTTTTCTTTCGCCGAGTATCAAATGACCTTGATGCTTAGTAGTAATAGTACATGCAGTATTATAGCTTTCTCATGAGCCACAGATAGTATGGCAGGATATTAATCAATCATATGATCCCCAGAAATAAATCTTAAATTTTCTTGTTACAAACATGTAAATACATTAGAGCAAGAATGAAGTGTACAACCGAAATATTTTTCTTTCTTTTATAAGAATTGATAACAGTTAACCGGTCACGTTGACCTTGATTGTCACCAGTCAGCTCCGATAAGACGATTACAACTTGCATGGCAGACCATATGATTAACCAAATGATCTTACTTGTGATTTGTAGACTCTTCTCATAAAAATTATTATCAGGGACAGAAGTAGAGGGCGTGCTACCGGAATACAACATTCTTGTTTCGCAGTTGATTTACTGCATGACAGAGTAGGAAACTCTAAGTAAGAATTGTAAGTCACACATCAACTGTTGACCTGCAAGTATTGAGTTAAAACTATATAGGTCATTGGTGAAGACGAAGTACTTGAGCGTGATTTTTAATTGTCAGTAGGAGATAACATTGACATTTTGTTTAGCAAGCAGACAGCTACTAATCGATCCTCAGCATTCTTCTTTACCTGTCACTGTTGATCTTTCTAGCACCTGCATAGTTCACATTCCATGATACAACTGTCATTTTTAGCGTGTAGTGAGTGACCTTTAGGTCCCTTTTTTTTTGTGTTAACTTTTCGTATACGCATACATGCATGCATTTTCTTGATTTTTTTCTTTTCATTTCTAAACTGTCTTTTAAGTTTTTTTGACTGTCTACCTACATATGTCTGCGGGGGCATAGTGGCAGTGGGGACACATAGGACACTTGCCTATAGATTCCGAGTCCAGCCTTCTCTTAGAAGTTAGAGGTTTTTCTCTCTAGCTCGTGATTGTTGAACTTAGTAAACGTGAGTGTGACTGTAACTTGTAAGCGCTTACAGCTCGATGGAAAATTAGCGCAAAATTAATAAATATCCTTATTAATAATAGTACTTTAGTAGTTTTAATAATGGTTGTTTATATATCTATTATTCTGTCATCAGAGAATTAGCGCAAATGCATACCCATTTGTATTCATATTAGTGATTAATGTACTGGCTGTTAAAGTGTTATGTTTTTTATCTAACAATTTCTCTATAACCTAGTAGTAGTAGTAGTGGTTAAAGTATTGTCTATTATGTTATGCATCTAACATTTTCTCGAATACCCATTAGTAGTAGCAGTGTTTAAAGTATTGTCTGTTGTGTTACATATCTAACTTATTTTTTTCTAATACCCATTAGTAGTAGCAGTTTTTAAAGTATTGTCTGTTGTGTTATATATCTAACATTTTCTCGAATACCCATTAGTGGTAGCAGTAGCAGTAGCATTGTCTGTTGTGTTATATATATATAACATTTTTTCAAACACCCATTAGTGGTAGTAAAGTACTTGTGTCGATATAGAATATAGATCGTTCAATAATTGACAATATTACTTGTCCGATAAGCCTTGTCTCAACTCTGTGTGCCCTTAGCCAAGAAAGGTGTGAGTACCCAATTAACTTAGTTAAAGAATATCTTAATTACAACAGTTTCCTGGCCCCCAGTAAACAGGAATTTAAGTCATCCGCGCCTATACAGAAAATTAGTACTCTTGTTGGTGTACCGATAGAGTGAATTTCAAATCTGATCCAGTTTATTTTTTCTTAAATGGAAGGTAAATGCATACTACTTTACAAAACAAAATTGATTAACATGATTTCTCATGTTAACTGCATGAAACTATACAATAAACCCTGTTTGAATGTATTTATGTTAAGAATGTTTGACCGAATATGCCAGTTGCCATATGATTTATAGAGAAGTAGCAGGTATAGTGTATATTTCCAGTCGTTACAGTATATGCGTGTTTCCAAATTATTTATAGATAAATAGATTGCACTTGGTAGAAGTAGATCCCCAATAGTTGACAGTATATGCTGGTTGCTGTATGATTTATAATATATTATAGAGAAGTAACGACTGAATCATTTTCAACTTTATTATTATCTTCAGTGATAAAGTTTTAACAGTCAAAATAACAGAGGTCCCACAGATTAATTATCTAAACTTTGCTGGAAATCAGTAAGAACAGAGCTGATTTTGTTTTATACTTTCTTATTACTATGAATTGTTTCTTTTCTTGGTCTTTTATAATGCAGTCATAAAGATAACTATTTACGGACTTGAAATTTTTAGGGATGGCTGATTTTTCCAACAAATTGTATTTACTTTTAACTGATAGAAACTTTTCAAGATAATTTTAAACGTGCAACACAAGTGTCATTCTTGTTTTGAATAATAGCCTAATATAGTATGATGGACTATGCATGCTGTATTCACTTGTATTTTACTCGTTTGTTTTCCCTCAACATTGATTCAATTAAATTAATTAATAGATTCAACTAAAAGCTATAGTGCAGTAACCCATATTTAGATTTCCACATCAAACTTATCTGCTTTGCCATTTCCTGGCATAAATACCGATAGCGCCTTGATGAATGTGCCTGTTTATAAAAGCCGGCGGCATGAAGCCCAAAGTGTCAGCAACTTGACTATGCACTGCCTTTCGAGCTTTTGTTTAATTTGTTATTGTCTAATTGCCGATCTATATGTCAACGTTCGGCTCACATAAAATCCTGAGAGCCTTGTAAAGTTGCACACATTGTATGCTTAATATGTTCTCTTCGGGATGTCTACACAACATACCAACCAGTTCAGTACGCTGACACTTAGTGTGTACAGTATTAGTTCTTTAAACCATAGTCGTGTATAGAAAGAGTTGCTAAAAATCTCGTAATTATTACTGGCACCATAGAAACGGTGGTTGTCCCTTTTATAAAATTAACATTATTTCAAAAGTATTGTATTCGTAAAAGCAGATTAGACCTTCATGTGAAACACTTCTCACTCAATTTAGAGTGGACCCAAAAATGAAATATAATGCCAAGAACGAGTCAGTATTCAGAGCTCTCAAGTGGATGTGTGGAGTCGAAATGGTCGTGATTGTTTTCGGAATTTATTTGTTTTGTTATGCTGAGAGTGATAGTGATTTCAGCAGTATCATTTTGCGACAACACAAGGCTTGTATGTACTCGTCGTATTCAGATCTAATTTGAGGATCGGCATATTATGATCGCGACTGGTGAATTTGCTTGTTTCTTTATTGGACAACTATAGCGTTTTAAATGTTGCTTATGACAAAAGCAAAAACAAACAAACAAAAACTTAAAGTCACAAGTAAAAGGGAGGAAAAAATCACAAACAATGCCAAAGTACATTGTAGATTTGGCTGTGGAAAATTATATTATCATTTTCGTTTTACAGTTTTGTTATTTTTGTTTGTTATAGTGTGTGTGTGTGTGTGTGTGTGTGTGTGTGTGTGTGTGTGAATGTATAACTTTACAAATTTTATCACATCAACTCTTATAATATGTACATCAATCTAATCCTATATTTATTTTATGTAAATAATTATAAAATTCCCTTTGTCGTATTAAAATGACATAAATTAGTAATTGTATGTATAATGTCACAACATGAAATAGGGTCTGTGAAATCTTTCTTAAAATAGTACGAAAGTCAACTGGCTTTCAGTAGCGATTGTACTGTTTTGTTTTGTTTTTAGTAATGTATTTCTTAAAGCTTTTTTTTCCACTATGAATACATTTTCTTGAGTATCGCATGTAAAAAAAACAAAGCATTTTCAATCAAAGGAAGAACCCTGCTATTTTTTTTACGTCCAGTGATCAATCACGCAGTAGTAGTTTCATCAACAACATAGCCTTCTCTCAAATTATGTAGAACACGAGAAGATAACACCATAAAAGAATAAATTACTGCAAAATAGTTTATAAAATAAATTTTGAAATAAAAGTCTCCTTTGAGTTTGATATTGGCATTACGTAATGGCTATTTTAACAGAGGCAACCATTGAGAACCTTAAAAGAAAGTGTTCCATATTTAGATTAACGCAGAAATTGTTTAAGTATATTTATTTTTTAGGACTCCAAAGTTGGTTTCTTGATTTTTTTTTATTTTTAAAAGAACAGCAATAGCAAACCAGGAAAGAAGAATAATCAGGTTACTGTTTTTCTTCTCTAACTTTATACATGAATAAACCGCTTCGCGACAGTTTGTATTCTTCGGTACTTCTCAAATTTGATGAATTTTTCAAGGCTTCTCCGACTCAGTAAAATTTCACTTAGGAGTGACTAAAAACAAATATGTATTATATAGTTATATAACATTTTAAAAATTAAATACCAATAAAGCAATTTTATTTGCAATGGAAAATAAATTCAAAATTTTAGTCGAGAGTCGCCAACAAAATAATTATTGTATCTTTAGTATAAAAAAAATAAAGCACAAAGTCCAATGCAGAGGCAGGCTTTTATAATTATAACCAAATTTTTGCTCATTATAAAAAAAAAAATGTTTTTTCACGTTTTAATGTTAAGGTGAAAAGGACACTAAAATATATCTCGCTGTCCTAGGAGACTAGGCTATGTTGTGTACTGTTAGGAAACGACTAGCGGGATAATATAGCCCACATTTAGAAGCAGTACTCTTTTTATGTTCAATCATTTGACAAGGAAAATGAAAAGTTTCACCTTGGAAGAATTGGCATTTAAAGATAATGGTTTTCAAATATTGTACTCGTATATATTGCATGACCCAAATAAATTCAGGCCAAGGACGATACACTAAATATTCAGAATCCATTTATATTACACACACACACAAAACAACAGCAACACACACAAACACTGCATCTTACATTTTCTGTGGAGCAGAGAGTGTTACTTTATCCTTCATAATTTTCTTTGAAAGATATTTTGCTGATTATATTTTTGTAAACTGTTTGATTAACAATAGCACAGTGAAAAAACCCCTACTAGATATAGATAATGTTTGTAACATCCTACTTGAAATAAGTTTTAATACCAGATATATTAGCTAAATGTTTTTATTATTATATCAGTTTTAATGATATAATGGTTTTGTACTCAAATGTGCAAGAATTTATAAAATATCTTGTATGTGTGCAACTGTTTCTTTTATTTGCATAGGCAGTAGCTGCCCCACCCAATTGTACTTTCTTTCTTTATTTCCTTTATCAAACTTGTAAAATTAATCATGAGAACGAATCCGCACCGTTCACTTATCTATATAATGGCCACCTAAGCTACGGTCTCCAAAGTTACACTTAATCTGCCACACCTTGTAATGCTACGTCAGAGCGTAATCTCCTTCCTCATAAATTTGAATTATCTTTCCTTAGATTTTTATCAGGATTGGTGCTTTCCCCCCCCCCCTCTCTCTCTTCAGAATGACTACTACATTATCAATATAGCACTTTATTACTAGGGAGATAAGTAGAGTATATTATGGGTCAGCGAATTCACCAGTACTGTTCATTCACTTTAAAAGTCACTTATTTTTGCAGTGTGTGTGTGTGAGAGAGAGAGAGAGATGGCAAATACAAGTACAAAAATACGTCGGGTCGACAGTTTTCAATTATGTATAGTTTATATAGATAGCTAAACAGCAGTCTTCCTATTAACTAAGGGAATTAATTATTTAGGAACGGTTGAGAAACCAGACAAATTAACTGTGTTTAGATAACACCTAGATGAAAGGAATTCGTAGAGAACTTATTTCATTTTTCACGTTTGTAGAATATTGGAGGAGAAACAATCTGTATCGGCATTTGTGTATTTCGTACTTTGTGATAACTTTGTTAAGTAACTTAACAAGAAATAAAATTAAATATCTTTCCCAATAAATTTGGCACTTAGATCGTTAAGTTTCGTGTATGCATATTGCCTCTCTTTTAATTAAAACTGCCGTGCTGGATGAACTACTGTTGTGTTTTCATAAACAATCGCATGCCTCTAGTTTAATTAAAACTGCTCTGCTGGGTGAACTACTGTTGTTTTTGTAAACAGTTGCATGCCTGTTGTGGTCAGTTTTACTGCTAGCTTCTGAAACTGTTAAGTTCATAAAATAGCTCAAATCTTTATTCCAAACCTCAGCACTTCCTACTTAAATATATATATTTTTTAAAAATACAAATTTGCTCTTGTATCCGAAAGAGGTCACACATGCATACGCAAGCTTCTCGTTAGCCATGAACTCATCACATACGCATCCACATACAATCACACACTTGTGTGCTTAGTCTTTAAATGCCGTGTTAAATAAGCGCTTGTTTATTTAAGGCTGCTTGATTATAGCTCAGTTTTGTAGACTGATAGTATTTATAGATGTATTCTTTTAAAACAGTTTATGTGTGTGTTGGTGTGTATAAACATACACTCACTTTGTTTCTTATATAATATCGGTTTTGTAATTCCTCTTCTCTCATTGCTTATCTGTTTTGTCTTCAACTCATTTTTTATCTCCTTGTTCTAGACGAATACATTCTACCAACATATCTGTATACCGGTTCATTCATCATTATTATATGTTGATTAATTCTTTCTCCGTGTATTTTCCTCACCAAATCTTTTCTTCATTTATCTTGTGTATATGTATATGTGCACTCGCATGCGCGCATGTGCGAGTTTATTGCTTTTGAAAAAAAATTCTTCTGTGAAGTGCGTCTGAGCGAACATCACTCTGAAAAGAGGTACTGGTTTTTATGCAAAAGCATGGACAGTACATCTCCAGATTAATTTCCAATACCAGGCTAATTCAGACTGAAAAGAAACTCCACTTTTTATAATAGAACATATTTTGAAATTTAATTTCAGATTTTAATCTTTAGAACGCATGCGCACGGACAAATATATACGCACTTCACCACAGATAATGTATTTTTTCAAAATTCAGGCATTTCTTTTTCACCTTTTTAAAAATCTCTCCCTCCTCTCTTCTTCTCTCCTCTCTCTGTTTCAAAGGTGTGTATTTCAGCTATTTAAATTAATCGCGGAGAACGATGGGCTCCTGAAACAGATTCATGGTTTGGTTATCAACCCAACAGTTACAGAATTTTATTTTTATTAGAAAATTGTTCATCGAGAGGCTTTGGCACTGAACTATCTAGCAGATGTCTAAGAGAACACACACACACACACACACACACACACACACACACACACACACACACACACACACACACACACACACACACACACACAAACAATAGATATTGTATTATTGTGATAATATATATACGGCTTAACATTAAAGGGTTGATAAGCTTTGAAAATAACTAAGTTATTTTTTAAGTGATTACTTTAAAGTTTGCCCTTTATAAGAAAGAAAAAGAAACAGATGCTTGTGATAAGAAACAAAGATTTTAAACATTAGTTTTATTTCTTAAGTTAGTTAAGGATTAGTTAATAAATAAAAGGATGTGAGAGGGTGTAGGTTGCTGATATTATTCTCGTTTATGCCATTTATAAAATCAGAATAATTAACACGAAATTTTAGTTTCAGAGTGAAATTATTTTTAAGTAAATTGCCTGTTGCACATGCACAAAAGATAGGGTGTCTGCGAATGAGACTCCTGTCATTTATATTTCAAGGAAAGATGTGATAATGGGTTGGGTTCTTTTTATTTTGTTTTAAACATTATTATCGCAGATATTTGCACTAATATATCACATAAACATACATATGCACAATGACACGTAAACGCGCACGCACACACTCAAACACAAATATATCTATTTGATATTCGAGTTATACACATATCATATTACCTAGACCACTCTTCATTTTTTTGTTTGTTTGTCTTTAAGTCAGTGTACATTAAGTTAAATACATATTTAAAATGAAAAAAAAAATCTCAAAACTTGTCAGTTTACACCATAGCACCTGTTTTCACAGACTGTCAACTCTGAGCATACAGACACATTCCTCTCATTCTCTTGACAGTTTTGTTTGAAATTGACGAACTGACTTTCAGAATATTTTCTGGTATTTCTTTTTTTTCCCCCCAGTTTGATATATTTATGACTTTGAAATGTGGGTTTATTTTACAGACTTACATCGGCAGTGTAGTGGTCTCGGTGAACCCATACCAAAAGTTGCCGCTGTATACACATAGTGTTGTTGAAGAGTACAGAAGTCGTAACATCTATGAGCTGCCACCACATATGTAAGTAGCTCTTTCCTATTGTCTTCAGTGCGACTAAGTGTTTCTTAATATCGCCTCAGGTCACTGACTCGGCGAATTTCAAATCATCCTTTATATTTACTTTCTTAGACACATTGTTTTTCTCTACTTTCCTAATACGTACATTCGCCTAGCACGTACTTTCTCACAGCATAAACTTTCTTCTAAACGTACTTTTCTCTTAACACATACTTTCTACTAGTTATCTAGTAACTACCTTCTCCTAGCACCTACTTTCTCCTCTCATCTAGCATTCTCCTAGCACATACTTTCCTCTTAGCACCTACTTTCTACTAATTATCTAGTACTACATTCTCCTTGCACGTACTTAGTAAATACTTCTTCCTACTCATCCAATACCTACATTCTCCTATCACGTACTTTCTCTTAGTTATCTAGTACATACATTCTCCTATCACGTACTTTCTCTTAGTTATCTAGTACATACATTCTCCTCTCACGTACTTTCTCTTAGTTATCTAGTACATACATTCTCCTATCACGTACTTTCTCTTAGTTATCTAGTACATACATTCTCCTATCACGTACTTTCTCTTAGTTATCTAGTACATACATTCTCCTATCACGTACTTTCTCTTAGTTATCTAGTACATACATTCTCCTCTCACGTACTTTCTCTTAGTTATCTAGTACATACATTCTCCTATCACGTACTTTCTCTTAGTTATCTAGTACATACATTCTCCTATCACGTACTTTCTCTTAGTTATCTAGTACATACATTCTCCTATCACGTACTTTCTCTTAGTTATCTAGTACATACATTCTCCTCTCACGTACTTTCTCTTAGTTATCTAGTACATACATTCTCCTATCACGTACTTTCTCTTAGTTATCTAGTACATACATTCTCCTATCACGTACTTTCTCTTAGTTATCTAGTACATACATTCTCCTATCACGTACTTTCTCCTAGCACATACTTTCTCATAGTACCTACATTCTTCTTGCAAGTATGTAATCTTTCTTTGCTAAGTTCCAGATATAATTCGTATTGTCTTTCTGTGCACCTTGTTTATGTTTTGGCGTCTAAAACTGTGCTGGTTGAAACATCCACCTGGACGTTTGCGTCATGTGCAGTGCACACTGGGTTATCAGTCGAGCAATTTGCTTTTACCGGCTGACGATTATTGTGCTTTATATACCCCAGGAGTGCATCATTTACGTAGGTTTATGCCCAAGTTCTGTGAAATCTTTCTGTCTATATGTAATCATTTTACATCGCATGCATCTATTGGTAGAACATTTTATTTCTTTCTTTGGAATTGATAGAAATTTGTATTTTTATTTAAAATACTTTTTCCTAGTTATCTAGTACCTACATTCTTCTTGCAAGTATTTATTTAAAATATATATTTACATTTTGGTAAACTGGAAATATTACTGTAATGAAAGACAATCCTTTTTTTTTCTTTCTCATATATGTTAACAGACATTAATCATTCTCGTTTTGCAGCATCTCATGAAAATATTGTGTGTAAATTTCATTTTCAAGAAGATAAGACTTTGTAATTGAAGTGTCTTTCAATCTGCAATCGTGTTGTAGTGTTTTTCTTTGTCATCTCTCAGTTTGTAGTGTTTTTCTTTGTCATCTCTCAGGGGTTTTTTTGTGTGTGTGTGTGTGTGTGTGTGAGAATAGATATCGATTTAGGGAACAAAATAAATTTTTGAAGTAAACTATTTGAAAAGCACTGTTCTGTTCATATGGTGTTTTATCTATACATACAAACTCGGCAACTCTTCCGTTTAGCAACTGCTCAGATGTACAAAACAACGTTAATGACGTTTAAGTATCTTGGTGTTGTTGTTTCATTCTTAAACAGTGATAATAATAATAATGATAAAATACTGAAATATAGACCTGAAACGTACCAGATGCCAATACAGGCAATATAAAATTAGATTTGTTATTACTATTAATTTCTAGCAAATGTAGCATAAAGTCTTTTATATAAGAGTCATAAATTTAAATTAATATACAGTACTATTAACTAATTCTTCAGTACTGTTAAATAACTAGCTAACTATACAGTACTGTTAACTGGACAATTATACAGTAGTATTAACTAAAGAACTTTACAGTACTATTAAGTAACGACTATACAGTTTAATGGTCACTTGGCAGAAACTAAAATGAAACTGGAGTTGAGGAGAGGACTACGAGAGTTATTTGATAGTCCACTATCTAGATCCAGATGCAGAGCAGTTACCTGGGACAAAAATAGGCCTGGGGATGAATGTAACTTGTTTAGCTTGGCGATAAGATAAAGTTGTCAGGCTGAGAAATAGCACACCATGCGTTCCTCAACAGCAAAGAGTGCTTTGAAAAGGCGCCGCCTCTTTCTAGGCAAGCTGCTTCACTGTCACTTACCATCGCTTGTCGTGTGCACTTATGCAATCATTAGTACTGTAATTTTTTATGTTTCAGTTTTCTCTGTGCAGTCAGTTATAAATAAGTTTACATAGTGCATACTAATTTAATTTGTATTCATTTATCTTTTATAAATTATTATTAGGGTCCATATGCATAAATGTGTTTCTCTCTCTCACTCACACACACACGCACGCACGCACGCGCACAGGCACGCACTTCAGAATATCTTTTGCCCATTGAATCAAAAAGACCACACTTATGTTTGATAAATACGCATGCACACGTACAACACACAACACACTATTTATTGCAAAACCTCATTGCTTCCTGGTGATTTGAAGTAGGCCTTCCGATCAACACTTAGTAAAAGAGCACTTGGGGCATTTTACACTGATTCATCGTTTTGTGAACTCATTGCATAGGGAACTTTTTCACTCATCTTTCTGTATCCTAGAAACTGTCAAATAGTCGACATGCACAGCCTCTCGTTCCTCCGTACAGGAAAATCAGAAATTACAATTCCACCTTTGGCACACCTCATCCGATGCGTAATGTGTAATTAATTGTCTCTTCTTACCCGCCCTTAGCAAGAAAAGTCGAGATAAATTGATCTCGGTGGTGTGTTATTTTAGTTTAGACTGATGAAATTATTTAAAGAACTGTCTTTAATATAACCATTAATTGCAGTAGTTTTTCTTATTCTAAATCGCTGAGAAATTATTTAAAGAACTCTTTTTAATATAACCATTAATTGCAGTAGTTTTTCTTATTCTAAATCGCTGAGAAAGTCGCACTTGCGTAGTAGAGGGATTTGATGATTGGGAGTACAGCATTCGGTGGGGTTGAATACTACAAATAAGTGTGCTTATTTATCCTCAAATACCCTGTTTCAGAGTAGACTTGCATAATACTATTACGGCATCTAGGAGGAAAACGGTCATTTAAATACTGTTATATATATATAATACTAAATAATTCTTTTGCAGATCAGCCGTATCATTGCTGGTCTTCTAAGGGAAATCTTCAATACATTTTTTGAATCGCTATTGTCTCTAGACTCTAGATAGCTTCTTTAAGAACGTTAATCTGAATCTAAACCGCCAGATTATCACTTAGGGGATATTTCTGCCAAATAATTCTACTAAGGATCAAATAGCTAAGAATATAAATAGACTAATGTGCAAAAAATAATTAACAGCAATTTAATTAGAAAACATAGATAAATGCAATTAATTACAAAGATACTGGACAGAAAAACTGTTATTGCTGCCTAATACTGTTCGTTTGCGTCAGGTGAATTTTATTTACGAAGCTATTCTTAACTTGGTCCCACTAATCTGATTTTTTTATTTAACTTTAAGGAGAAGAATCTCTTCTGTCTGAGTTTGTAATGCTATTATTATTAGTTAATACTGTGACGTTTTGCTGGGAGATGGGCAAGATGTTAATTGACCACCACCCCGGGCCGCCCGTAACCTTAGGCTAATCCCCAAAATACTCCTGGCTGGCCACACGTATTAGAATGATGGATAATATAGAATAGAAGAGTGATAGTTCCAGAAGACAGTTCGAACCTCCTGATACATACAACCAGGATAGAAGTGAATACAGGTGACAGATTAACTTCAACATATGACACGTGAGTCACGCTAACATGAAAGATCTGTGTATCAACATTAAATGTATTCAACAAGAAATAACACAAGACAGCATGGTTACATTTAACAAATAGTTCAACAGTTACAATTAGGGTTTATAAATATTTTTTAGCTCAAATCACGACCATGTGGTGTCGAAAGAGAGTGTTGTTTTGAGTCTTACGGCACTGTAATAGTTATTCGGTTCGTTCTTTATGAGCAAACTATAAATGATTTTAAAAGAGAACACTGAGTGTTTCTGAGTGAATTCTAAAAGTACTTTGATTAAAGTTCGAGTGAATTCGATTGTATCTTGACTGAAGCAGTGCTGCGGTTGTTCACTTTATAAATACATAAGGTTAGGTCCACCTGACGTGTCACTGGATCACAATGAAAGTTTTTAGCAGACGCACACGTGGTCCGTTGAATGAGTCCTTGACATTGTGGGGCGCTCTGCTTTGGTATTGCTTCACGGTTCAATCCTCATCGAAGTCAACATCCAAGATAGTGTGCTCCTGTTCTGCAGCAGGGTGCCACATAGACCTGCATGTGGCACTCACGCACGTACACACACACACACGCACACACGCACGTACACACACGCACGCACACATACACACTGACTTGCGCACATGCTCACACACACTCACAAACATAATGCAGAATATATCATGAATAAAAAATATCTGACAGTCACTGTTAAATCTATACATGCGAAATAAGTGTTTATTCCGGTATGCTTGTGCTTCAGTTTCAGATTGCCCATAACGTACATGCAGTTTGCTCTCCGTTCATTTTGCGAGTAACAATTTGAAATCAGAGTAGGTCTACATGTACAAGTAAATAATAGATTAAGAGCAAAAAGACAGGTGGATTTTCATATCCTTTTATATTTCATCAAGTCGATGCAAATAGTTTTAGCTGTTCACTTTTTCCCTGTCTATCTTACCACTTAAAACTTTCTCTCCCACCCATCCCTGTACACCCCATGACCCGACAAGATAAAGAATGAAAAATGCATAAAAGTGCATGCATAAATATAGGCTTTTTTTAACCTTCATATGCACATACCTCTTATATCTTGGATGTTAGGGTGTTCTAAATTCTTTTTTAAATCGTTTGCTGCTTGTGTGTCTTAGGCATTAAAGGTAGCGTTTTCACTAGGAATTTCTCTAATGATTAATGAGAGCACTAGCAAACAGTGTAGATATGTTGGCAGGACCTAACGGTAAGATCTACAAGTGACAGTCTAGTCTTTTGTCTTGTACACATTTGATCAAAATTAGAGCTGGGTTGATTAAGCACACACTTCCAATTGTGTACATATCACACTATATCACATCAGTATCAGAATCTCTTCCCAGAAACTGTTGTTTGGTAGACTGACAATGTAAGGGTCTGTTTTATTATTATTATTATTCAGCCTTTTTCCACGACTTCTGTTTGACTGTCGGTTGTGATCCAAGGTCTCGGAATCTTGCCTTCAGTTTTCCCTTATTTTGTGCTGCTGCCGTCATTTGGCTTATTTCTCCTCTAGTTCACTCTATTTTCTTTTCTGTTCTTTTCTTCCATGGTAGTACTGATGGTTGAGGTGTTGATTATTTTACACTCCTGTCTTTTTTCTTTGGTAAATCAGCTCCCTGCATGCTTTATTAACTAAGCAAACTGAAAAGTATCACAATTCTCAACTTTTCAAATCATCTCTTTATTTATTTACATCTATTTCTGAATATACACAAGAACTGTGCATTTTGAGTGTATGTTTATAACAGTATTACAAATTAGTGTATTTGTCTTTGTGCTTTGAAACAAGAGTAGTAACAGAATACTTATTAAGTTATTGTTGTTTATTGCTGGTATTGGTTTAAATCTCATTTTTTAATATGCACTTGCTGTTTGTATTTTATGAACAAATATGAGAAACATGCTAACCATTATACATATCTCACCCACTATATAACCACAAGGAAAGAGAAAAATAGGTTTACTCATCTTGTTTCTATACCATTGTTAACTGCATTTGCCCTGATGAAGGTTATTTAACCAATACATTTTTGTTGTATATTTTGTGCTTTTATTTATTTTTGTATTATATAAAATGTTTCAAATTTTCATTGTTGCAATGGTTTCTTTTTTAATACTTAGCAGTCAGGTTAAAATGCTATATTATTAAAGGTTAAGCATTATTTTCACAAACTTTACATTGAGCATAGGCCAGAATAGTTATACATACTGTAAACAAAGCCTGTAGAAAAACTAAAATTTTAAAATAAATGTAAGTCCACTGAAACAAAGAAATGATTTTCAAAAGTAATCATTTTTAACGTAAGTGCAGTTATAAGACATATTTCAGGTCTGCTTATCTTTCTCCAACAGGTAAGATTAGATTTTTTAATAAATGCACACCACTGTTATTTACCAAAACAGACCTCACTGGTCACAAGACAAAAATAAGTCAGTGTTAGAAGGGCACAGAGAGACTCTTGTTACAGTGACAATCAGTAGAGATCACACAGTCGTCTGCTTACAAAAGTATTGCTCTGACTGTTGATACCTGAATGGTTGTGTACAGCATAACAACAGTTGTCATGTTACACATACTGATGTAATCATGTCTCTTCAATTCAAAAAGATGGTTGTTTTGTTTGTGTGTGGTTTTTATCCTCCTTTGTTTGCAGATTATATTTTTTTCATAAATATTTAGGTGGTACATTGCCATGTATTATTTGTCTAATTCTTTAAAGATAATAAATCACTGCCATTCAAAACATGCTAATGAGTAGTTTACTTAGAATGAGAACTGTTTAGAGTCATAAGATGTCATTTTTTTATCCACTTTCTTGATCCACTTTATTAGAAATGTATACATACATATTACTGGTTGAATAATGATCCATTGCTACAGGTTTTCTTTCAGTGCTAACCTGAGCTTTTCTTAAACAGTAATTGCTATTTATGCCATTGTTCTCCATTCCCAGTTATGTATTGTTTTATCAGAATATTTCTATATTACATGTATTTTGTGTTATTGTTACCATTGTTGATTATCTGTTGTTATTGTGGTGATAGTGTGTTTATTTTTTTTGTATGTTTTTTTCAGCTGTCTGTGAGGCTAATGCCACCTAGTTAATGGTTATGATGATTATTATTATTAATTAATTGTCCATAACTAATTAAAAGTGATGAGAATCTTAATTATGTTATTAATAATTCTCTATCTCTCTCACTTGGCGGATAAGCAGGCATTGTAAACATTTTCTCTCTTCCACAACATTAAAGACAAACATTTATCATCATTCAATATTTCCGTAGGTCAAAAACTTCTTTCTAAAGGAGAAGACAAATCCGTCTTTTAATCTATATTTATCTAGCCCCCATTCAACCACTGTCTTTCCAATATATGTGAAGAAGGTCAATAAATTTAACAATAAATTAAATCAACAATCAGATATATAACATATGAATATAATCAAAGAGTGTTGACATTTACATCACAGCAATGTTCACTTAACTCTGGACAGTTGTTCAGTTTATTCTAGCTTAGACATAAGCAGTCAATTAACATAAATACATAATCAAATTCATGGTTTTCATCACAGAAATGAGAGTAGAGTTAGGAGAAATAATTAAAGTCAAAACACATAACCTTTTCAAAGTGGCAGCTGTTGCCGGCATGTATTTCACAAGTCACGTGGTTTGCAATAAGTCATTGCCTATCATATTTAGGTGATGTTACTTCTGGATGCACATTACACAACTGTTCCAGAATTTTCATTGCACTCGCTTTAGAGAATCGTCCTGAATTTCACATGCGCTATCAAGCACAATGCACTCTCGTTAGAGAATCATCCTGAATTTCACATGTGCTATCAAGCACAATGAATGTTCTTAAATATCAATGTGTGTTTACTCAACACACCATGAGGAACATTCAGAATAATCTTTGTGAATTCTCAAGACCAAACTCAAGCCACAATTTCTGCCATATTGGCACTTGAATGAAATTCACAGGAATCAGTTTACAGCAATGCATTTTACTGATAAGACGATGACAGCACTGGTTGCACACACTAACCTATTCAAGTAGAGTACAATAGTCACTGTAGCATGAAGTGACAACCAAAAACAAAAAGGCTTGCTCTGCAAAAGTCAAATTAAGGCAGCACTAAATTTCAGGCATTTCCTTCTCTAAACTCCTTTCTCTCTTACAAACATTGTCACCTTACAAATCCTGCAACAATTTCATTAGCCCGATTACAAATAGCGTAAGAAATATAGCATCGATCAAAATTCACAAGTATAATGTACAACATAGTCAAATTAATAACAGAATTGATCAGTTATATAAGCATTCTCTAATTCAAATCATAGATCAATAGCAAACATGTATGAAATATTCTTAGTCCACTCTTTCTTTATCAGTCATTTAACTTACCATAAGCTAACAATTGCCTTTATGACTGGACTTCAGTTATGTTCAAATTCAAAGTGATAGAATAGAGTACTTCTTCAACAAAGACACTTTCGGTCCATCCTTATTGGATAAAATTGATATGAACAAATGTGGAACTATTAGCCAGAAAAACTACTCATCCACTTGGAGCTGGTTTGGATTGCATCAACAATGTTCTAGAATATTCTCAACTCGAGTTGTTTAACTCTGAAACTTACAAAAATATACTATCATAAGGAGTGCCCAAAGCTGGATCTCTTTGACAGTTTAACAGTTTATCTAGCAATTAAGTCTAGAAATAGAGAATTTACTCCATCACACTATTATTAGATACATGTAGAATGAAATACAGTGAGACTTAACTCTAAAATGCTGTTGTTTATAAATCATGCCAGCTTCAATTTAAATATTGTTATATGTTGCTGTTATGTTGAAATTGTATGGTTTTAAGTTACAGAAACTGTCTTGCTATGTTACATAGATCCTCTAAGTTCATTATATTTGTTTGTACACCACTATTGTTTACAGTATTTTTGTTTATTATTGGTTGCATCTCATGCTGTTGTTTTTCACCTATTTTTTTAAATATTAAACTCAGATTTGTTTTGCACTTAGAGATTTAAGGTGTCTGTTTTCATTGTTAGTATTGTACAATTGTCATATGTTGCTTTTTATTCCAAAATTGAAGTGTGGTTAAATTACAGACACCATTAGTCTAAATAATAATAACGGTTTCTTTTAGACTAATTAGAGTGGACACTAAAAACGTGTATTGAAAAACATGTAAAAACTATGATTTTTGACAAAAGGAGAATGATTTAAGTTTCACGGAAGCAATCTCAAGGTTTAGAAAACATAAAATAGAAGACCTAATTATTTACTAATATAGGTGGAAATTAATTCATTTCTTCTCTCTCTCTCTCTCTCTCTCTCTCTCTCTCTCTCTCTCTCTTCGTGGAAAAGACATGGAAAGTTTTCATTTTGAACCTATTATTATTAACAAGAAGGCTTTTTGACAGAGCTAAGCAGAGGTATTTGCACTTATTTGCTCAGTCCTCTTTTTGACTTGAAAATATAACTAATATTTATATAATTTTTATTAAACTATAGTATCTAGTATTGCCTGTTGTCATAGTTAGACTTGTTGTCACTACAAGACAACTAAAGTTGATTAAGTTTAGGAAAAATAAAACTGTTATTTTATTTCATAATAATTGGTGTTCACAATCTAGCCCCTGGTTATTATTTCAGGATCCAGTTCAACCATCAAGTGCCTGTTTAATTGAATTAGCTTGGGTGTGATGGACAGCTGTGCAGCTTTGTCTGCTAAAAATTTTATATAAATATGTACTTCTTTCATCCAGCAAGAATAGGTGTGGAACTGTGCAGGGTAGTGTGGGCAGGTACAATCAGAGTGTGGACAGCTACGTCTGGAAACTTTAAGTTAAAACAAATAATTGATGACAACTGAAAAAATTGTAATCACTTGTAGTATCAGTAACTTTCAACACACATCTGCAAAGAGCAGAAAGACCATTTTAAAAATAACTTTTTAAAAGCATCATTATAATGATAAGACTAGTTGCAGGCATTTAAATGAAAGCATATGGGGTTTTTGTTTTTGTTTTTATAACCGACCCATCTGCCATGTCCTCAGCACAGCTTCTCAGCTAAGAGCCTTGATTTTGGGAACTTCTCTGATTAAACAAGTATGCTAGTTTAGTCTTAAAATTTTGCAAATTGTTCAATCTAACGGGCATGTATCCTGCTAGCAAAGAGGAAATAGTTTTTTTTTGGGGGGGTGTCTTGATTTTTATTTATTTTTTATTTTATTTTATTTGCATGGGAGGATTCAGTTTGGATGCAAACTTAATTCTGGCAATTATTTCAAAATGGTTATTCTTAAAGTGTTTTAAATTTTTTTATTTTTGTTAATTATGTGTGTTAGCAACATTGTAATTTGTATATACACTAAGAGAATTTATATTTATTGTTGTTCATTGCTTATATTTTAATTAATGCAAGTATTAGTTTAGTTAGGGTTTGTATAGTAATGGAATTTTTAATCATCGTGTGAGAGAAATTAATGGTGCTTATTAAGTGAGTCTACCTTATAAAAAAAGTTACATGGAAATTCTTTATCCTCTATAATATATAATAAAACAACCAGACACTAGTACAATTACATATGTGTATGATATATAATTCATGTACAGTATATAATAAATCCACAAATACATGTAGCTGCATGTATGTACAGTATATAGGCCTAATAAATCTACAAGCATGTGTATCTGCATGTATAGTATATAATAAATCCACAAGCACATGTAGCTGCATACATGTACAGTATATAATAAAAGCACAACCACATGTAGCTGCATGTATGTACAGTATATAATAAAAGCACAACCACATGTAGCTGCATACATGTACAGTATATAATAAAAGCACAAGCACAAGTGAAGCTGACTGCCAATGATAGATGGGAGGAGTATCACATTTCTAATTAAAATATAATTCATTATTTCAAGAAACTATTTAAAATAAATATTCTCTTAGAAAGCCCAATACGATATTCACTATGGCCATCATATTCAGCAAGCACATACTACGTCTAGTGTGTCTGTTTCACTCTTCAGGGATGACTGAACCTCCGAACTTACATAAACATTTATGATGATGACTTTTATTTTCATAAATATTTTTGTACACACACCAAGAATAATAACACATTCTGCTAGTATCTGCAGTAGATTTTTTTTTATGCATCTTGATGACTTGTTCACTCACTTGCAGATGCTGGTATATTCCATATGACCCTCAAACAGCATACATGTATTGGAACTTGTTTGTTTTGAAGTATACTTTTTACAACAACAAAAAATCCTCAGTTCAGATTGCAATTATAATGCAATTACAAATTCAACTAGTCACAATTGTAATGTCACCTGTGAAAGAAAGAACAATGAATAGCAATGCTGTCATTTCTGTCATGTGACTAGCACTCACATGGAGATGTATTGAGATTTGTGGGTTGCAGTTATCATCTTAAAATTTTAACTTCCAGTCTTCCCCTTCATTCTGGTGCAGAGATTATGGCATTTCATTCATTATTTACTACGTTATGAAATTTTGAATGGTTACATTCTTTTATGAACACCCTATGTATTGTACACACAATCACACACTTAATACTTAAAACTGAAACTGTCTGCTTTAGCATTCTGGCTGCAGTACTGGATAACAAAAATTTACTCTGTCTCTTTGAGAGAGATGAATCATCAGAAACCATGTTGCTTTATTCTTAAAGAGAGAGAGAGATGAAGGAATTCCTATTAGAATCAGATATAGAAGTTTAGACCATAAACAAAGAGAGCTACTTAATATAAATTATAACTGTGGGTTATTTTGTATGGTGGCTAATGCTAAAATAACTATTAACTAATAATTGAGGATTGGAGAGTGAATGCAGGATGAATTATAAAAATATTAGTTCTGGTCACTACCCAAATGAAGAAAGGAAGGAACTGAACACTCATAGTGACTGATGTGGTATCATTGTGGTGATCAATTCTCAGTGGCATCACATTAAAGTGAATTTTGTGCTACTTTAGTAATTATCTAATAGTTTTGTCTGTTTAAAATCACAATGAAATGGTAGACAACCAAATTAAACAAGATGATTCATAACACACACCAAAAGGATTTAGCTGCTTTATTCTCATACAGTACATCATTTTGGTTGGCAGGCAAGGGGTATAAATATATGAAACTATCAAACTATTAATACCTCCTATATTGGTGTAAGACCTTACCTTAGACTTTTCTCTAATTACTAGCAGACTTAAATTTCAAATGTTTATATATGTAAGCTTTATTTCTATTCTTTAATTTGATCAAGTCATGCTTGTAAAAGCACTTGAGTAATGAGTTTAATTGTATGTTTTGTTTTTCTTTAAATTGCAAAATTATTAATGCATGCATTCCTCATATTGTTTGTTATAATATTATAAAGAATTTTTATTTTAATGTTGTATATTAAATTTTATATTTAATACCATTTTATCATAAAGAAAATAATTTAATTTGGTTTATTGTAATCCCATACTCTCTATATTTTATAAAATCAGTAAACAATGGCGAAGGACATTATATAGAAATAGATTGCTTTAGATGTATTTATTTGTTTGCATGGTGGGTGGTGGTGGTTTTTTTTTTAAAGTTATAATTGTGCAAGTTTTTTTTTTAATTCTTGTATCTGGTATACCTTCATCAGAAAGAACAGTATTAATAAGCTAACTTCTATTTGTGTAGATTTCCTACCATTTTCACTGCATCCCATTTAGCTGATTCCATTGTACATGTTATACTTTTTTTAGTACTATTGGACTACTCACTGCTTAGTGCTTAGGATTGGAGCCAGACTGAAGTGTCAAAACATAAAAGATTTTGTGTGGTATTCTGCTGTGCACAGCTGGCTGTAATAGACTGTGGAAAGACATGGTCAGTTTTGGTCAAACTTCCATAACATAAATATTAAGTCAATGTGCAAACAGATCTGTGCTCTAGGTAGTCTAGGAAGTTTACAACAATTAGACAAGCTTACTCTCGGAACCACATTCTTATGTTAATTATTAGTCTGATGGACAATCTGGATGAATTTTGTAGATCCATATTCCGATCGGTTTTCACTTTCTTGTCACTTGATTGAGCTTTAATTATTACCGTGACAAGACGCATGGCAACGCCCAGACTCGCTTTATCGACTGTATAGTAAATGTGTTTGTTTTACTGTGGTTAATTCTTATCTCATGACTTTTATTTATGATTCATTTTGATAGGTTTTTTCTTTCTTTATAAAAATAAAATCTTTAGTAGTCCATATGTGCATGATGTGCTTGTGTATATCTCTCTATGAATCACTAAAGTCTGCCTGCGTAGATATAGCAACATTTGGTACAGAACGCCTGTGTTGATAAATGTGAAGTCGTAAAGGCAGATTTTAAAAAAGAAATGGGAGCAATTGCTTTTATACCTTTTCATTTCAAGATGGGTTAAGAATAGACCTGTGTATATTTGGTAGGGAAAGCATATCGGCTTCATGCATGCAGCATGTGTATATGTGCATCTTAGAGGAGATGTTTATATAACATGTGTGATGGTTACATCACTCATTATGGAAAGGGAACCTAATGGAGAAAAAGCTGAAGAATACATTAATTTAAGATTCCTTTAATAGATTCTTGCCTTCAGGTGGGATGTAGTCAGGGTGTAGGCGGATCCACTCAGTGTCAGCATAGCATGAGGTCTTCAGTGTAATAGATGACTCTTAATGAGCTAACTTGTTTCAGTCATGTGCGGAGGGACCCTAAAAGTTGGGGTCATCTGCAAGTAGCAAGGTTTCAGTATTATTCAATTAATGTAACACTCACTGTCTTAAATATAAATGTTTGAGTAAATAAACCTGTAGTTATCTTTTAAGAGCAATTTAACTGCAAGTCAACTACAGCATATATTTATTTTTTCCCTTCCCTACTCTTTCTCATACACATACATGCACACACACACAACATTCACACACACACACACACACACACACACACACACACACACACACACACACACACACACACACACACACACTCATATCACCATAACCTTATATCTGATGAGATATTTAGTTTTTCTACTTTCATTTGATGATCATTAATTCTGGAAAAATAAATTTTATGTTCGTTTATCTGTTGTTTAAAATATTGAGTTTTGACAATGTATTACTTTCCCCCTAGCAGTACTGGTATTCTACTCACTTATTTAAGCAATCCTACCCTACAATTTTTTTTTTTTAAATTTCAATGATTCTTTTAATTTTGTTATCCAGTTTACCTAATGCACTTTCTTTTATCAAAACAGTTTACACCAGATGAAAGTCAGACAACAAAAGTTATTTCACACTTATTTTAGTGCAGGAACTGTTTTCCACATTATTTCCAATCACCCCATTCCCAATAAATCTTTCATATTTACCTATTCATCTGTGTCCACATTTTACTTTAAGTTGAATGTTTGGAGCATCTAAAATAAATTAGTACAAATAAGAATTTATTTCTAAATTTTATATAATCAGCTGAATCATTTAATATATGTCATATTGTGATTTATTTTATATCATCATTATTTAATCATTTTATTATATTTAGTTGATGTTTTTAAAACTGTTATGAATGAATTTTGATATCATAAATCTTTGTTTATGGTGGATTTGTTGGCACATGCATGCACACATGAACACATACACACTGTACACAAAAGTCAAATATACATTTTTAATCGAATGGACATTGTGCTTAAATTAGAAAAGCAATTTTGCAGGCAGACAATATAAAATAAATAATTTCATAATAGTGTTTCAATTTTATGTATTAAAAGTTCATTTTGCATGACCTTTTTAATTTAATATCTATTTTAGTGAAGTTGAAATGGAATCTAGGTCAGCCACAGATTTGAATAATCCTATGAAATGAGTAATTCCCATTTGTAGAATCAAGACTGAAGAATTAAAACTTTCAGAGATTTGTATAAGTGCATTTATTTTGGTATTGAAAGTCAATATTTCTGAAAGAAATCAGAGGTCTCATTCATTTGCAAGAATGACTTCTCACCATACCAATATAATAGGTGATGTCACAAGTGGGAACAACAATCCTCATGTGCTTTCTAACATATTGTCTTGCATTAAATGTGTGGTTTGAAAAAATTAAAAGATGGTTAAATATTGCAATACATATAGCTGCACAAACAGCGGACAAACCAAAAGTATTCATTTTATTTTTTACACACATGGTAGTGTGTAGCGAGCACTTCAAAGAAGCAGACTATTTTCAGGACAGTTTAGCAATGAAGGTATTGAGGTGCCAAAAGTTAGACTTAACCAGTTTAAAATCAGTCTTACACTTATTTTTACAGTTATAGTTATGTTGTTTGATCATTTACATTGACTTGTAATTTTACATACAATCAGTTCATTACAGTTACAGCTGTTATAAACATGCAGTGTGTGTGATGTTATTGAATAAGTTTTAAATCCATTCATTCAATGAATTTTCTTGTAACTGGGAAGTTAATAAGTAATCACAGAAAATTTATTGAAAATGTTGCTATAATTTCTGATAGGTTTTATTTTTTTTCTTAATTGCAGGCATGTAATGATTTTTTTATTAATGTACACCTAATAAAATTAATTTAAATTCACTTTTTACATTTGCACCTATACAATAAAGATAGAAAACAGTATTCATGCAATAATTAAAAACACTCTTGGTAAATTAATAACTATTAATTGGTAAGTGCATTAAAACAGTTGTACTTGTAACGAATTATTAAAATAGATACTTCTTGCAGTTTCAACTTGATATGTGTTGTTAATATGATTATTAGTATGTTTAATTAACTATTAATTAATCAACTGTTGTTTAATTACTTTGCAATATCTGATTTAATTTTTAAAATCTACTGAATAAGATGCTTCATATATTAAATATATTCATCAAAACCCTATCATCAACTTTTAATCTGAATTTGTATGAATGCATTTTATTACATTTGTGGTTGCTTGTGTGTTAATTACATCATAATATTTTACTTTATATACTGTAGCTATTACTTTAAATACTATTCTTAACATAAATGTATCGGACAAAAACTGAAGTCTTTATTTTCTGCTGTTAACCTTAGTTGGTAAATACATTAGAATTTGATCATTACTATTATTATTATGCAACTGCCAAAACTACTTGTACAAATGAATAGTTGAAATAACTTGATCATAATTAAATATTTTACTTTACAGTTTGTGGTTTCATAATTCTGCACATTAGCAAAGTTATAGAATTTTGTTGCACTAATTTTACCACCATTAGTAAGGTGGCAAAAACTGGGATTTTTTTTCACTAAAATTCTAGCCATTTAAATTTTTTGTAACTGTACTAGGTTGTTACTTTAAATCATGTATACACAATATACTAATAATTGTAATATTAATAAGAAGAAATGCAGGTGTTTAAGCTTTATAAGACTATCCAACTATTAAATTAATGCAACATTGGCCATTAAGTGTTAAATTTAAAAGCTTTTGATTTACAATACTAAGTAAATAAAACAGTAGACACACACTAACACTTATACAGACATTCATGCACAAACATGCAAATATATAGAGAGAAATATAAAAGAAACTACTCTTCTAGTAGGTGAAGCAATTAAAAATTATATATAATATGAATAATAATCACTCAATTAAAAACAAGACTATAGTGCTATTCTCAATATTGTTCATCTTTAGAAAATAAAGTAATTTTAAATTATTTACAGAATGATAATCACTTATTTAAAAAATAACTATACTGCTATTCTCTAAATTTTAGTACAGATCATTAATAATATCATTAATAGTAATAAAATATTGGTAGTAAATGTGTGTGTGTGTGTGTGTGTGTGTGTGTGTGTGTGTGTGTACATACATATACACACAACTTAGTTGAAATTTACTGGTTTCTATTGGTGTGTAGAGGCACATTTTATTGATACAAAATGACAGATATTGTATAGCAGAATTCTGGTGCACAAATAAACTCCTCTGATGATCTACTGTAAAACAAGTAGCCCTATTTTCAGCAGTTATGCTCTTTCTTTCCCTAGGCTGTTATGTAATTTTACCATTTAGCTGTTTCAGAGCTAAATGTCATCCAATGTTATAGTTATTTGGAGACATTGGCTAACATCTTAAACATAATAAACATGGTTAAACACATTACAACCTGTACAACTCTGTATAATGTTGTCTAAGGCAAAACACAATACTTGTGCTGACTTAGTCTTGGGGTAAGTAGATTTGTCTGTATATCATTTAAAGAACTGACAACAGAAAAAAATAAGGGAGTCAGATTTTTGATATAAAATATAATTTAAGAAGACTGGGTAACAGTTCAGAACACTTCTGAGTATTGAGGTTGTTCTGGATTTTTCTGAGCCACTCAGAACTTACCTAGAAATGAAAAGAATTCTCCTTGTTTAGATGGCTACAATGTAGGAATGATAGTTAGTATAACTAGTCTTCAGAACTCTGCTAGGTGGGCAGTAATTCAATCCATACTTTTTACAGATGCTCACATTTTAAAAACAAATTTTTTATGCATTAAAGGCTTACTACTTTGTTGGTTGTTTATATCAAAGTATTTACATATTTATAATTTCATTGTATTTCAGCTATGCCATTGCAGACGATGCATACCGTTCAATGCGAGACCGTAGCTTGGACCAGTGCATCATCATCTCTGGGGAGAGTGGTTCCGGCAAGACAGGTGTGTGTGTGTGTGTGTCACAGTCTGATAAAATTGTCCGACTTCGTGACCCACTTGCCTTGTTTACTTCAAATTCGAATATTTGAAACCCTTGACCCCTTTGTTCAAAGCTTCCTTTTTCTAGGTGCTTCTAGAACAGGTCAAGATGTTATGTAACTTTAGGACCATTGTCCAGTTCTCGAACCAACTACATGCTTCGCGAACAGTCACGTGATACGCAATATACCTTTCTATATATGTACCCACACGCTTCCGCTCCCTCACTTCGAGCACATTTTAGCTAATTCCATCAGCTTACTCGGGTCGTGAGAGGCAGCCGGCGCCATAGAGAATCAAGGTACCCTTCGACTTCTCTCAAAGGTATCATTTTATTTAATAGTATTTGCCTATGTATTGTTTAAGTATGTATTTGTGCTATGTATTATATGATTTCCATATACACTTGAGCATGGTTCAGAGAAATAGCTGAAAACCTATATGTTACGGAATATAAATTTATTGTAACCATTTTTCCATTTCTGTACTTTAATTTATATTGTTTTAATTCACTAAGAGCCAGAATGCTGCGCTCGATATGAATTCTTCATGTAATTCAATTATTGCGTGTAATTTAAATTGTAAATTGTGAAGCGCTCTGTCGGCTTGAATTACCCCTTGTATGAACATTAATTTAACGTTGTATCTATTTTATTGCTTCATACGTCATGACTGTTAAATGGAACACATGTGAGACGATTATATTTTTTCTAAAATCTAATTGTAAGCGACGCGAAGTCGAAACTCTTTGTTCAGCGCATTTAATTGAGCCATGCCTAAGTAGGACCTGTTAGGTTGAGAATTATATCCAAACACGTTGCATCCACAGGTCGGCTCATGGTTCATGTTCACCCATGCCTCACCTGCATTAGCTTATTGGTGTAAGCGTGTCGAAATCCACTCTGAGGGCCATGCTGCTAAAAATTCCAGTTCCTAGCCACTAACAAAGGGACATCATTCCTTATGCACCACGTGTGTCGTTAAAGGGGGACTGAGGGAACGAATCAGCATGACTGAGTGTTGAGACCAAGGACACAAGAATAGAGCTAAGTGCAAAACCAAGTGTACAGATCTCAAAGGAACACTTTTCTGGCAATTTAGATTGACAAAAATCAGGCATAGGCGCGTAAAGACAGAGTGAAGACTATTCGCGTTGCATTCGATTTATTGTTAATTTGTTAAACTTTATTAAATCTTATTTTCTTTGTTAATACCTCTTAGTAGTTGATTTCTATGCACAATAGACCAATTAGATTAATTCTTAGATTTGAATGGGGGCGGATGAGCAGAAAGATTGATGACGAGTGCATATTAATTTAGAGGGATTTAACTGTTTTCAAATCTAGCTAAAAGTTCGCAGTTTATTAGTCTGTAAATTTGTCGTCTGAACTACAAGACGCACTTTTAATTAGTCAGATAATAAATTGAGCAACCAGTCTGCGTAGAATATGAGAGGAAGAATTAATTATATTTAAAGTCTTTTAATTATTCTAAGCAGGGTCTTTAAATAAATACTGGAAACGTAACAAGTGTGGGTCGTCGCGGGATTGATATGTATTAAATTGTAACTTGTAACATTTTTATACATAGGGCGTATCATAAACCTAGAAACGAACGAACGAAAAGAAATTGCCAATTGTTCTTTTGATTTTTGTATTACTGATTTTCTTTGCTTTTGTTGTGACATGTGCATGTATTCTTTTGCAGAGTAGCGTGCATGTTAGTTAATATATGTTTAAGCGTAGTTAAGCATTATGTTAGCTAAATGAATGATTTATTTAGTATTGTGTTACTGAGTACTTCATTGTGAGGAGTCGAAGGTTATACCGCCAGCTAGGAGAGTTATCGGTAGTAACAGACTTCGGACTATTATATTTAGGGTGCTAGATATAATGTGTAATGTTGTATGGTAGGAGCCGTGACATTACGAAAGTCTTGGAACAGCGGACACTGTGACAAGCAGGTGAAACGTGTAAAGAGTTAACGCGTAATTTATTTCGGAAGGTGTTCTGAGTAAATTAAATAATTTTTGTAAGGTTGTAGCCTAAAAGTTATTTTCGGGATAAGCGGAGTTATCGCCGACGGTTAAAACACACAATTCACGGGAGACATTTTTATTGTAGCCAGCGCGCTAAGACAGTAAAATGGATCTAGAGCAGGTTATTGAAAATCTGAAAAGGAATGGTTCCTTATTAGGACACCAAGGTGACGAACTGACGAACTACATTAGAACCGAGCTAGTCAAAAAAGAGCAAGCGGATCTAGAGAGAGAGAAGCGAGCAGACGAACGAGAAATGAAAAAGTTAGAAGCCGAAACGAAAAAGCTAGAGGCTGAAACTGAAGCTAAAAAGCTAGAAACTGAGGCTAAACGCATAGAAGCTGATACGGAAGCAAAGCGCATTGCAGCTGAAACAAAACGGCTAGAATTAGAAGTGAAGAAGTTAGAACTTACTAATCCAAACCGTGATCGCAGAAGCAGTGGTGATTCGCATTCTAGCGATGGAAATAATCACAGTAGAATTGAAAACATCATTCCAAAGATAAATATGGTCCCATTTGATGAGAACAAAGATCAAATAGACGCGTATTTAAAAACGTTTGAAAAGTTAGCCAGAGCAACAAACATTCCAGCGGAACATTGGGCGATAAATTTATCGGGATTATTGCAGGGCAGTGCGAAAAACGAGTTCAATAAGCTTAGCGATTCTGAGTCAGATAATTACGACACAGTCAAGGCCGCATTATTGAAACGTTACAAACTCACAGCCGACACATACCGACGTAAGTTTAAACAGGCCACGAAAGCCAGTTCAGAGACGCACGCACAGTACATACGACGCGTCACGGACTTGTTCCAAAGATGGATAGATCTAGCTGAAACTCCACAGACATACGCAGGTCTTAGGGATGAAATGATAAAGGACCACATTCTCGGGTCATACAAATCAGATCTACTGATTCACTTAGCAATAAGGGAAAAATCTACGCTAGAGGAGATAGGCAACGCCGCCGATCGCTTTGATGACGCACATTCTCAATTCTCGAACGCACACGCGAACAACAAGTCTCGACCGAACGAACCGCAGACTCGAAAGGATAAGAAAAATGACGGGAAGGCACCTAGTGAGCGTGATGATAAAACATCTAAACCCGACACTAAAACCAAGTCTGACAAACAGAAAGATAAAAAGAATCTTGCATGTTACACTTGTGGTGATAGTGGCCATTTTTCACGAACATGTCCTGAAAAGAAAACAGCTAAAGTTTACGCAGTAGAAAGTCATACACCTAAAACGGAAAAGTCGAATCGAACACCAGTACAAGCAAACGGTCACGATACAATCGCTTTGCTTGATACAGGGTGTGAGCTAGACGCTATTGTAAATGCATCATTAGTTAACCGTACCGACTACACAGGGGAGACAATCTCTGTCACCTTTGCAAACGGCGAACAAGACATTTTACCAGTAGCTGAAGTCTCGATTGTTTCAGACTTTGTAGAAGGAACGGTCAAAGCGGCAGTTATGGAAAACTCACCGCATGACGTGATCCTTGGTTGCAAGTATGTTTTGCCATGCAAAAAACAAACTTCAACTGAACCACCACTGGTTAACGCTGTAACCAGAGCAGCGAGTAGTAAAGACAAATCTGTAACTGCACCGATGTCTGCCGCACCAGCCGTAGATAAAGCAACAGTTAGCGAGATTAAAATATTACAAGCTGAGGACGAAACACTAGACAAGTTACGCAGACAAGCTGTACTTGTTAGTGACGTCAACACTGACGATTCGAATAAGAAAGCGTGCATTATTCTGAAAAAGGGTTTATTGTACCGCTATTCGAAAGTGGGAGACGAATTTCGGAAACAATTAGTCGTTCCACAAACCAAACGAAATGACGTATTACGATTAGGTCATGAGAGTCTTTTTGGTGCACACATGGGTGTACAAAAAACAACTAGTCGTATTACAAGTGAGTTTTATTGGCCGGACATCACTGCCGATATCCGTAGATTCGTGTTAAGTTGCGACACATGCCAGAGAACACAGTCTAAAAATTCAATCAGACCCGCACCGTTAGGAGAGCCTGAACTGATCAGTGAACCCTACAAGCGCGTAGCATTGGATTTGATTGGGCCTATAATACCCACATCAACGAGAGGTAATCGATACGTGCTGACCACTATTGATTACGCAACAAGATTCGCCGACGCAGTACCATTGAAAAATATTGATACTGAAACTGTCGCCGAAGCCCTTTTCGGTCTTTGGAGTCGTGTTGGTATTCCTACTGAAATTTTGACAGATCAGGGGAGTCAATTCATAGGCAACGTAATGAAGGAAGTAAATCGTTTACTTTCCATCAAACATCTTACTTGCACACCATACCACCCCCAGGCAAATGGTCTGATTGAAAAATACAATGGGACATTAAAAACAGCACTTAAAAAGCTCGCCACAGATAAACCGAAAGACTGGGACAGATACATCCCTGCCCTACTATTTGCATATAGGGAGGTGCCACAATCTTCCACCGGGTTTTCACCATTTGAGCTACTTTACGGACGTACTGTACGCGGACCGATGATGATTTTGAAGGCACTTTGGACTGATGAAAAGACAGATGACGAAGTTAAGACAACTTATACATACGTCACTGACTTAAGAAACCGTCTTGAAACTATAGGCAAGATAGCACGGGAAAACTTGACGATAGCTCAGTCTAGACAGGCAGAATATTACAATAAGCACACCAAACCTAGAGAATTTGAAGTTAATGACAAAGTGTTACTGTTGCTTCCTGAAGCACATAACAAACTTCAGATGAAATGGAAAGGACCCTTTGTAGTTACCGCCAAGCTAGGGGGACTGACCTATAAGGTACAGACAGGAAAGAGAGAGAAAATCTTTCATGTTAACCTACTCAAAAAGTACATAAGCCGTGAGGATCAAACCACTCAAGCTGATTTTGTCGTAGCGACGATAGTTACAGAAGACGAGGGGGATACTGATTGCGTCACTGGTACTTTACCAAACTGTCCTCTACAGACGGACGAAACTGTCAAAGACGTTAGGGTAAATGAAGCCTTGACAGAAAGACAGAAAAAAGAAGTGAATGAATTGCTTAATGAGTTCTCATCTACTCTGACAGACAAACCAGGGTTGACAGACTTAATAGAATTTTCACTGAAGCTGACTGACAACAAACCGATACGTTTGAAGCCGTATCCGTTGCCACACGCTAAGATAGATGACGTTAGACGTGAGATTAAGACTATGCTAGATCTAGGGGTCATAGAGAAGACTGACAGTGCCTACGGATCACCCATCGTGTTGATTAAAAAACGTGATAACTCGTTCCGTTTTTGCGTAGACTACCGCAAACTCAATCAAGTGACAGAGTTTTGTGCCGAACCTCTTCCTGATCCGGATCTCATCTTCACTAAGCTAGCTAACGCTCATTACTATACCAAAATAGATTTGTCACGCGGTTTTTGGCAAATCAAGGTCAAGGACACTGATCGACACATACTAGCTTTCACTACACCAGTAGGAAACTACACATGGAAAGTTATGCCTTTCGGAGTTTCAAACGCTCCAAGCATTTTTTCTAAAATGATGCGGTCATTGTTAGAACCACTGTACGGACGTGGAGTTGAGAACTTCATGGATGATTTAATTCTAGGCACCCAGACATGGGAGGAGCACTTAACACTCTTACGAGATGTACTAGCCAGATTAAAACAAGCCAACCTCACTGCCCGCCCTACGAAGTGTGAAATAGCACAATTCTCCTTAGACTTCTTGGGACACAAGTTGAGTCATGGAACTATGTCGCCAAGTGAAGCTAAGATAGCACAACTTAAGGACACTTCACAACCGCTAACAAAAACACAAGTTAGAAGTTTTCTTGGTCTTGCTAACTACTACAGAAAATTCGTACCAGATTTTAGTGCCATTGCATGTCCTCTGACTGACTTGACACGTAAGAATATGCCTACAAAAGTAGTGTGGACTGATGCATGCCAAAACGCTTTTGACACACTGAAATCTAGACTGACTTCAGATTTAGTTGTTAAACTGCCAGATCTGACAAAACCATTCTTGTTAAGGACTGATGCTAGCAACACAGGATTAGGAGCAGTGTTATTACAAGAACACAATGACACCAAACACCCAGTTGCATATGCAAGCCGTAAACTCACAACTACTGAACAGAAATATTCCACCAGTGAAAAGGAATGTCTTGCAATAGTTTGGGCCATAAAAAAGTTCGAAAACTATTTGTACGGAAAAACCTTTGTCATTGAGTGCGATCACCAGCCGTTGGCCTTTCTCGGACAGGCGCAATTTACGAACAGCCGTTTAATGCGTTGGTCTTTGTTTCTGACACAGTATGACGCAAATATTCATTACATCAAAGGGTCTTTGAATGTTGGCGCAGATTACATGAGTCGTGCTTGATGCCATCAAGTGCCGGTACTGATAGAATGTTGTTTAATCAATTAACTGAACCCTACGGATTCCTTCCTGTAAATATGAAATATAGTTGCACACTTTACTTCTAGGAATGTCGAAATTTTTTTTGTGTAAATTTTTCTTCATTGTGGACTTCTACATTTTATCATACATAATTTGTAGGAGGCATTTTATCTTTGGTAAGATAAACGCCTCAAAAGCAAGGGGGTGTCACAGTCTGATAAAATTGTCCGACTTCGTGACCCACTTGCCTTGTTTACTTCAAATTCGAATATTTGAAACCCTTGACCCCTTTGTTCAAAGCTTCCTTTTTCTAGGTGCTTCTAGAACAGGTCAAGATGTTATGTAACTTTAGGACCATTGTCCAGTTCTCGAACCAACTACATGCTTCGCGAACAGTCACGTGATACGCAATATACCTTTCTATATATGTACCCACACGCTTCCGCTCCCTCACTTCGAGCACATTTTAGCTAATTCCATCAGCTTACTCGGGTCGTGAGAGGCAGCCGGCGCCATAGAGAATCAAGGTACCCTTCGACTTCTCTCAAAGGTATCATTTTATTTAATAGTATTTGCCTATGTATTGTTTAAGTATGTATTTGTGCTATGTATTATATGATTTCCATATACACTTGAGCATGGTTCAGAGAAATAGCTGAAAACCTATATGTTACGGAATATAAATTTATTGTAACCATTTTTCCATTTCTGTACTTTAATTTATATTGTTTTAATTCACTAAGAGCCAGAATGCTGCGCTCGATATGAATTCTTCATGTAATTCAATTATTGCGTGTAATTTAAATTGTAAATTGTGAAGCGCTCTGTCGGCTTGAATTACCCCTTGTATGAACATTAATTTAACGTTGTATCTATTTTATTGCTTCATACGTCATGACTGTTAAATGGAACACATGTGAGACGATTATATTTTTTCTAAAATCTAATTGTAAGCGACGCGAAGTCGAAACTCTTTGTTCAGCGCATTTAATTGAGCCATGCCTAAGTAGGACCTGTTAGGTTGAGAATTATATCCAAACACGTTGCATCCACAGGTCGGCTCATGGTTCATGTTCACCCATGCCTCACCTGCATTAGCTTATTGGTGTAAGCGTGTCGAAATCCACTCTGAGGGCCATGCTGCTAAAAATTCCAGTTCCTAGCCACTAACAAAGGGACATCATTCCTTATGCACCACGTGTGTCGTTAAAGGGGGACTGAGGGAACGAATCAGCATGACTGAGTGTTGAGACCAAGGACACAAGAATAGAGCTAAGTGCAAAACCAAGTGTACAGATCTCAAAGGAACACTTTTCTGGCAATTTAGATTGACAAAAATCAGGCATAGGCGCGTAAAGACAGAGTGAAGACTATTCGCGTTGCATTCGATTTATTGTTAATTTGTTAAACTTTATTAAATCTTATTTTCTTTGTTAATACCTCTTAGTAGTTGATTTCTATGCACAATAGACCAATTAGATTAATTCTTAGATTTGAATGGGGGCGGATGAGCAGAAAGATTGATGACGAGTGCATATTAATTTAGAGGGATTTAACTGTTTTCAAATCTAGCTAAAAGTTCGCAGTTTATTAGTCTGTAAATTTGTCGTCTGAACTACAAGACGCACTTTTAATTAGTCAGATAATAAATTGAGCAACCAGTCTGCGTAGAATATGAGAGGAAGAATTAATTATATTTAAAGTCTTTTAATTATTCTAAGCAGGGTCTTTAAATAAATACTGGAAACGTAACAGTGTGTGTATTTGTTATTTGTTGTGTACATTCATTTGTGCAATTTCCATGAAGAATGAATGCAAAAGCATGGATATATTGGTTGACATTAGAGTGTACTTTATTTTACTATAATTATATAATTAATATGACTTCTAATCTCAAAAAAACAACAAACATGATTTTCAAAATTCTTTGGAGGTATACAATGCTAAAACAACTCCAAGAGTCAGTTTCAGCCAAATAGCCTTCATCAGGACAATACATTTATTATTAACAATGACATATGATCAATGAAATGAGTAAGTGTATTAATATGTGATAATTTATCTGAATAGACTGAGGTTTTCTTTCTTTTTTTTTTCTTCTTTTTTTTGTACATTGGAGTTGGGTCTGGGTTTTTTTAGGATGCTCAGAACTTAGCTAGAAAGGAAAGGATGTATCTTTTTAGATGACTACAATGTAGAAATAATTGACAGCAAAGATTTCAAAGATTGCTGATTTTGTAAGTAAATACAAGCTTCTGTCCTCTTTTCAGATAGGTTTATCATACATCAAATAATTTATATGTCATTGTTATTCATAACTTTATTGTCCTGATGAAAGTTGTCTAGCCTAAATGTCTACTTCTTGTACTTGTTTTTGTATTGTATAACTTTAAAGTGTTTTGAATACTCAGATACCTTTTAGTGCAAAAATATTCTGTGTTAGTGTTACTGTTAATATTACCCTAATATCAATTTGCATTTTTTAAAAAAACTTTCTCTAAATAGTTGTATTAAAAATGTCTATGTGTCTATAGGTGGGTATCCAGTTTTGATGTTTTTGGTTTGTAACTGCTCAGCTCAGTACGTTGTACCTGTCTATTTTTTGTAAGATTTTAGATTTGGGGATATTTTTGCTGAATTACTTAAGGTGCTGGGGTGAATATTGGTAATTAGTATTAAGATACCATTATAACTGTTAATGAGCATACTGCAATTGTCTACTTTTATCATTTGTCATTGATTTTAGTGAATTTGAGAATATATGAGGTCCTGTTGTACATTTGTATGGTTTCATCTGTATGTATTTATTTATCCCACCACTCATAAGATTTATTGTAAATTACATATTTCTGTTAATGGTTTTACATTCTATCCAGCTTTTTAATTGTAAAAGCAATAATACAATAAGAAATTTGGGGATAAAAATTAAAGCCAGACCCCTCCTAAAAACATAAATCGCCATTGTATAGTGGAATAAAGTAAATATTTTTTTAACTTTTTTTTTTTAAAAAAAAGGACATCAGCATAGAATATGAAATCTGTGAATGAGGCAGCAGAAGAGAAGAGTCAATGAAAGACAACCCTTTTGTTGGAAAGATGTATTCCTGTTTTACCTGCTTTTAGACAAGTGTAGCAACCTTTCTCAACCCTTAATTGCCTTCATGTAATAAATATACAAAAGCAGTGACAGCTAAAACTGAGAGGGAACATAAACTTTGAGTCAAATGATTTTACATAAAATATTTGTTGAAATTATTTTTTTTAAATTGACTTTTCTATCAATATGACCAAAACAATATGAACATTTATTTTATAAGCATTTATTTCAGTTTTAATTCAATAATATAATATTTCTAAAACTTTAAAACTGTTCATGTAAATGAAATAAGAGGAATTTGTTTCTATTGTTTATGATTTTATATATGTCAGATAACATTATTAATGAGTTTATATATGATGTTAACAAGATATAGTACAATGGACAAAATACGTAAAATCTAATATTGCTTTTATATCATATGTTTAACAAGATCAATACAGTACACTACCAATTCAGAATTGTCCCAGGAGTGTTTCTTGTTACTCCGTTTTTAAAATATATCCATTAATACATTAAACATTGCTTGAGCCTGAATCACAAAGAACCTAGCCCCTCATAAATTATTCTTCATTTGAAAAATCAGCATGTTGACCTCTGATTTACATGATAAAATATTATAAAAATTATTGTCAGATTCCATATATCCACTATACTTTTTATCCACTACTTCTTAATTCAGTTTTTCTATTGATAAACATACTTTATTTTTCTAGTCCTATTTTTAAATCCAATTTTTCTATTATTGTAGGTTTGATCTCTAGACTACTCTCACACACACACACACACACACACACACTTTGCAACAAATCAGTAATTAACTTTTATAAAATAATATTATTGTTATTATTTTCTGAGCCTTTAATAACTCTCAGTCATCAAGTTTCTGATAATCTGGGCAGTTTTATACCCTTCCCATAATGTGTCATATATATGTACAGTGGTTTTTTTAAAGTAATTACTATGAACTTATCCAGTCAGTCATTTACTCTCATTAAAATAAGTCAGAGTGATAAAAAAGTGAATTTCTTATATGGTTTACAAAGTCTAGATCATGCTTTTATACTGACATTGCATCTTTACATGATGTAGCACTTTCAGTTTTATTTTAGATAAATGCGGAGCATTAATTACTTATTCTTAAATCAGTTTAATCTTTAATTATTTGATGATATGCTATTACTGTAATACAAGCAGCATTATGTGATCATATATTTTTTCTTCCAAATACTGAAGCAATAATTATTTTGCAGGAAATGCCAGTTTAATGTTGTTTATTTTCACAACAATTTTTTTTTTCTTTTTCTGGGACATGCAGTTTCATTGTGTGCTAGGTCACATTTTTAAAGTTGCCAATTGTACCACTTTCGATTGTGGTTCAAATTAACATAGAAGCATTATTACTTTTGTTAAATACAATGTAAGGTTCATTTTAATTTCTTGTTGGTACATTGGCTCATCTTCAAATTAAAAACACAGTTGATTTTATCACCTCCCATTCACATCACACTCGCCTACTCAAAATGTGGAGTATTATGATAAAAATGTAATTTGATAAAATGCATATATCTATTGTTACAAATTATTTGCTTTCTAGAATTTCCAATTAATTCAGTAAAATATAATTTTCTTGTGTTTATAACACCCCAATTTCTGAAATAAGGTTGTATCAAATAACTTTCTGATGGTTAGTTCATTATTAAGTTTCAAGGAAAGCTGCTCTTTTCATAGATGCTGCAGTAATATGTATTTTTCAAACTTTTAAAACTATTCATTTTGTAAAGAAAAGTCCCAACAATCAGTAGAAAAATATTAGTGTAGAAATTTATATTTAAATTACCCCATAAGAAACATTCATTTCAGTTCTACTCATTGACAGTGGAACAATTAAAAAGTGGGCAAAGATATTGATAAATAATAAAGGTAAAATTAAAAAATAAACTCTGGTCAGTAGTGCTCCTTATAAGAAAACAAAAATTAAATTATAGCTTTAAGGAGCTTTCTAGATGAGCATTCCACCTAGTGTGTGGTTGAGATCCCAAAATGCAATGACGGGGAACCAAGTCTTTTTGGACCAAATAAAACTATGGGAGTTATAGATGTAAATATACATATATTAAGAAAAAATAGTAAATTAAAAATATTTTAAAAATCTCCTAAGTAGCATACAATTTTCTTATTTATTGTTGATGGTTGTACTTGATTTTTTTTTTAAACAATGAAGTTAGTGAAAACACATACATGCATTTCTCATTTATGCTCTTGATATTTTCTTATTCCAAGACACACACACACTTGCACACTTCCATTATTATTGACAGTAACTCAATTAGAATTTGAGATTCTGTGCATACTGCTGTTTATACTTCCAAACATTAAAAAAAGAAGAAAATATGTGTTCTTTAAATATCTTGTTCTGTTGAACTACTTTCTAGAATGGTAATTCTGATTTTGTGACTATACCTTCACAACTGTGAAATATGTTTAAATGTAATTATCTCTATATTAATTATGCTAAGAAAACTGTAAATGAGGCATTTGCCTGCTTTCTTGTACATTTATGACAGTCCTTTTATTAATATGACTTTTTTGCAAGGTATAACAGAATATAATATTTTTATAATCATTTATTTTGTAAATAGCAGTTATCAAAATATTGGAGAGAAAATCGTTGACAATATTTGCAAGTCTTTGCGAGATCCAATGATACACAGATCAGTGTGAAAACTAAAAATCTTTTGTAAATAAGTAATTGTAAAAGAAAATCATGATAAAACCAAGTGTATAAAATATAACATCATAAAGTATAGTTAGCACTAAGGGCAATAATTTTACCTGTCCCATCAGACAAGTTGTTCAGGTCATTTACTGGTTTGATAGTTATTTATATGTTACAATCAAACAAGGATATTTGTCACATCCTGACATGTATTTTTATTGCAAATTACCTGATTGATTCTAAAAGCAAATTATATAACAGTTTGCTTTAAATAAAGCTTTGCAAATGTATGTAAGTCCATACTACATTTACTAATACTTGACTGCTTAATTGTTTTCTGCATACAGAGGCCAGCAAGGTGATAATGCACTATGTGGCAGAGGTATCTGGCAAAGGCCAAGAGATTGACAGAGTAAAAGAACAGCTGTTACAATCAAATCCAGTCTTGGAAGGTTTGTAATTGTGATTGTTTAGCAGAACTATAACTCACTCTGTTCATATATTGTGGGTCACTTAAAGTATCTGTGGTACTTGATTTATTTTTTAAAATTTTGCATTGAGATTTATATATATTTGCGTATTTGAAAGTTTGTTTCTTATCAAAGAAAATGTGCTCTTCAGTGTAAATAAAAATAGTTTTTCAAACCAAGCTTCATTAAAAAGTATATTTTCCAAGTGAAAATTGTCATAAATGCATTTTTGGTTCACGCTTAGTGCTGTTGGTTTTTTTTTATAGCACACAGCAGCATGCAAATGGGAACAAAGAGCATTATCTCCCCTACATTATTAAATGGTTAAAACATTAACACTTTCATTACTGCACTTGGGACCTGCCATTTAAGAAACCTTGAACTCTGTAGAATCATGTTTAAATTCAGATAGTATGCAAAACCTTAGAAACCTTAGATAAATAATCCGTTTTAAAAATCTTATTGAGTTTGCATTAAAGACATTATACAGAACATTTTCTTCAAATTATCATTTGAATTATAAATCTGACATGATATATCCTATTTTATAATTATTCTTGAAAGGTCGTTTTATTTAATATATTAATTTTTCTTCTCAAGTAAAATCACTTATTGGTGTTTGATAATATTGCTTGAATAATGTTAATTAAAACTAAACTTTGTCTAATATGTATGTTTAATATATTAGTAGGAAGGAAGGAAGTTATAGATATATAATATTACTCAAATATTATTAACTAGAAACTAAATGTTGCCCATCAGACATTAAATTACATTTAAAATTGTGACTGTATTTTGTATATTTTGACTGTTTAATGTATAAACAATAAATAATGTTATAAACATAAATTATGTACTTGAATTTTTATTAACTGAATAATTTTTGTTTTGTGTCAGTGTAATTTATTAAATTTGTAGTATCCAAAAATTTCAGTTCTTTAAAACTTGTCTCACATTAAAATTTGGGAATAATTTCGTAGTAAATCAATGTATTTTGCAAAGCAGCATAAAGAAATCCCTATAAATATATCTGGCAAGATGTTTGAATGATTATAATTTATAGTCAGTATTTTTATACTATATATGTAGCTATTTATCACAGTTGTAAAATGGAAAGAATAAAATATTTGTTTGATCTTGAAAGTAATATGTATATAGCTTAATAAAGTAAATATATATAAATAGTATTATTATTACTATTCCCATTATCTATTCATTTATGAGAAAGAGAGATGTTATTAAGAATATGTATAGTTGTATAGGATTGTTATTTCTTTCAACTTGTCATGGTGGCATAAAGAAAGTAAAAATTGTTGTCACACTTGGTTAAAAATCCAGCATACAGAACTTCTAGGTATTTCTAAACTATGGATTTCTTTTTTTTTAAAACAAAATTTTCACTAAGTGCAGCTCAAACCAAGCAGCTATATACACTTGAAATATGTAAATGATGCAGGCTTCAGTTAGTTTTATGGAGATTATTTTATTCCTGTAAAATAAAATATTTAGTCATTCATCCTTTTTTTACAGCAGTTTCAGATAAAAGTCCATATTTTAATGTTATTCACTTCAACTGTAATGATTCATTTCATAAGTCTCTTGATCCAGCAGTTAAATTAATATGAAATTTTTAAAAAGATATAATGGTTTAAATGGAGGAACATGAATGGAAATGCTTGTCATTCTCGTATAATTATTTGACTTCTTTTCTGTGTTCAGCTTTTGGTAATGCTAAAACAACAAGGAATGACAACTCTTCAAGATTTGTAAGTAGATTTGAATTTATTCTCACATTTGCAAAATAAAAATTCTTCATTTAAAAAACTATTTATTTAATTATTTGGCATTTATTTTTTTAATTTACAAACTTTAAGAACACATGAAAAAATAAGCATTAATTGAGCAAACAGATTTTGCTAAATATTTGTTGTGAGATGTAAGCGAAACTATATCTGATTGTTTATTGAAAGATTGGTAATTTAATTTGGGTTGAATGTTTAAACATGAGCTAATTTCTTGGACAAATATAAAGCATTTAGTAAGAACTTTTTAATGACAAGGCTTCAAGTTGAAGGATCCTTAAAATAACAAGTGAATAGAGATAGTGGTGATGTAGTATGTGCAGTAAATTTATTTAGTCCTATTGCTGTTGTTTGCTGGCTGTTGTGGTTTATTTTCAGTGTTCCTATAGTCCTTTGTACACCTTTCATTAATGTTTCTTAATATAGTTATTGTTGCATGCCTCTTTCACATTATTTTGCTTAATATTTATTATTTTGCTGTACTCTAAAATAAATAGGAAAATTACATTGAAGACTTTAAGCTCAAAGAAGTTCTTTTAAAAAGTCATAATAAAGTTATTTGCATGTTAAATGATGGGTTTTGGTTTTACAGAAAGGCTGATATGCATCCTAGTCTTAAACTACTCCCTTCCATTCTTCAGCACTCCAGTATTAATGGTTATAGAGAGAACTTAGAACTTATCTATTTATTTGCATCATAGTTTAGTTATTTTCCTTACCCTAGTTTTAAAATCAGATAGAACTTTCTTCACTTTTCCTTTTTATATTTTTAATGTATTTTTAATACAACAATTATTATCATTGTTACATATTATTATTAAGTTGTAAAATTGGTCATTAAGAAAAGGACTGGTTTGTCTATTAATAATTTTCCACAGTCACTAGTCCAGATGGGTGGAAGAGAGATGTTGGAGAGCACTGAATGTAGTTAGTAGATACTGTAAATTGCTGACATGTTTGTAATTTCCTATAGTCACATCTAGATGAGTGGGAGTAGAATATAGGAGAATATCTGCTGATTATTAGACAGATTGTAGATATTGTAATGTGCCAACTAATGTTTTAATTTCTCACATTCACTAGTCCAGATGGATAAGAAAGAGGGATGTTGAAGAGTATAGTGTAAGACATATAATCATCTTCTAATAATAATATTCAAAGATAAATTAAAATGTGTTGCAATTATTTATGAATAAGGCATATGTTTACTAAATTTATTAAATATGTTCATCAAAATGTTTATTCTTACTTTTAAGATATTGTGTACGTTGAGCAGTGTGCAATATTGCCAATAATTAAAATGGAATGTCAGTAAGTAGTTTAACCCCTGAATAAAGGATTATCTAATTTTTTTTGTATTGAACTATATACTATGATTAAGAAATATATTGGTGTAAAATGTAATATTTTGAGTGGAATTTTATCTTTCCTTTATAAGTAGCAAATTGTCCAGAAATTTCAATGTTTTCTGGTCATTATATGGAAATCACACTAGCTCCAAAGGTAATGCCTGTCTGAACTAAAAATGCATTTGAGCAACAAAGTCTTTAAATAAACTCAATGATAATTGCCATTAGTGTTAATAATAATGATTTATTCTGTGCTCAGACAAACTGTAATAAAAGCTGGCAGTTGCAGGACTATCACACTTCTCTTAAAACAAAGAAAGAGCAAGACTGCTAGTGAACAGATTAGGTCATTTGAGAGAAAACATTTGTTTTTGACATTTAATACATTGACTTTAGTAAATCTAAATGATAAAGCACAGACTGCAAATGGCAATAACTGAAATTAAACTATTCCATGTAAAAAGAAAGTAAGATAAAGGAAAATGTTCAGTGAATGTAAAAATATATTATTTATTTTTATCAAATCAGCATGTTCCACTTTACTTGTTGTGACAGTACAAAATTATAGTAATAATGTTCTATGACTTAAAGTACAAAACATAAGTAAGTATAGCCAATTTTGGCTAACAAAACAGCATTTTGCCATCATCACATATGGACTAGCAAACACCTGTTAAAATAATTGTACTGCACTGTCCAAGGACATCAGCAAGTGTACTGAGTAAAATCTACCACCAAATTGAAAGTCAGTTAAGGAAATGCATTTCAGACAATATTTTTATGTATATGTAGTTTATTTGCAACCTCTGTGTTGTGTGGGTGGGTGTGGGGAAGGGTGTTCTTCAACTCAGAACAATGGAGGGGGGGGGGAATGAATGTACATCTTGAAAATTTGTGTAATTTACTGATTATTACTACACCTACTTGTTAGTGTTGAACTATCATCTGTTTAAATGAATCCAAAAAGTGAATGAATATATATATATATATATATATATATATCATTCTGTTAATGCATTTCCTATTCCCATGGTGATAAAAATCTCCAGCACATAATGAAAACAATAACAATACAATCATTATAGTTATGAATTGTATAGAGATGAATTTAATTGCAGTATTTCATTGACAGGGTAAATACATGGACATAGAGTTTGACTACAAGGGAGATCCTGTTGGGGGTGTTATCACAAATTGTAAGTTCACTTAATATTATTTCCTTTCTAAAATTTGCAAACTTTAACTATGCATTTTTTTTGTTTAATAAGTTGTACTTTGTAATATTTAGAAAATGTAGATTGTAGAAATTCATAATTCAAACTTGCTTTTCTTTTTGTGGTTTTTTTTTTAAACAAAAGTTTAGCATTGTCATGGAAGTATTTATTGCTATACTTATTTGTAGTTTGTAAGTATTTATTTACTTATCAATCTTATATTATTGTGTTAACTTGCTTTTATTGATTTTTTTGTTTCAGATTTACTTGAAAAGGTAAGATTTTCCTATCTTTAAACAAAGGCATATTTATGCCAAGCATATATTCATATTTTTTCAAGATTACTAAGGATAATGATAATAATTATTAGTTTCATTTTATTATGTTAATATATAAATATATATGAATAGGATAATTTCTCTCAAATATGTATTATTATCAAATATCACAGGCCATACACTAATATATATTGTAATAATAAGGGAAAAGAAAGGTTAGCAGGAAAGAATAGTTGAAAAAGAGAAAACAAAACCTCTGACTAAAACACTGACCGAGATTAAGAAGACTGTAACTCTTACTCCCTCTTGCTCTTTCTCTCTTTTTACTTATCCTACTCCCTATACTTATTTATTTTAATAATAAAATAATAATTTTGAAATAACATATTTTATATAAATGTTAAACTTCTGACATCATTTTGTAAGTCAAGAAAGAGGGTGAAGAGACCAGTTCCACTACATCTGTTTACCTCCACCTATTTCAACTTGCTGGACCACACACACACACACACACATTTGGCTTTTGCATGATATATTTTTTGTCAGAATTTTAGTCAAGACCAGTTTAACACTGTGGCCAAATGTGTATAGACAACCTCATACAGACACATTCTTTCACAACATTACTGCTATATCACAACAACTACATCAATATTCCAGTCAAGACTCTCACACTTTACCCCGCACTACAGAATAAATTTTCCTCCCCACAAGAACATCTTGATGTCTGTGTGTGAGAGTTTTAATTTTTACATCTTGCCACTTGATGTGTCATCGGCATCAATGCTGACCCCCCATACAGGAGAAGAGGCCATGACACTTTACATTATGTTAAAGACAGCAAAAATTCTAAATTTTATACAGAACTGTTCTACGATGTATCCAGATTTCATCTATCATTTAGAAAGATTTTTGTAACCTTAATTTATATTTTATTTAAAGATTTACATTTCTCCAGAGAATCATCCTTTTTAATCTCTTTTGATAATGTTTTTTGCTAAGTGAGGGTTAGATCAAAATTTAAATACTCTTATTTACTCATATTTTCACAGAACAATTTATTGTGAAATGATCAAAATGACATGATAGACATTTTCTATTCAATTTGTTCTTACATGAAATTATTTACCAAGAGAATATTTATTAATTACAAGGAACTCTTTAAATGTTTAGTCTAAACAATTGTTGTATGATTCGACTCAATCATTGCTTTCTCGCAGTTATTTTTACTTAATAGTTGGCTGCTATACTTCCAGACTTTCATGCGACATCTATATTACATCAGTGCCTTTAGCAAGTTTGTTCAAATGTGCACTAATCAAGACAAAGCCTAATGATTTAGAGTAATTTAGTGTAAAAATTTCCAAGCTTTGTTGGTCTTCCAATTTTTTGACAATAGAAAAACATAGGCTTAGATAATTCACTTTCCTGGCTAATTAGTAATTGCATTATATGGGGGGGGGGGGGGGGGGGAATGCTCAAACATTTTCATAATATTGAATTAAATAAAACACTTTCATATCATCTGCATGACTTCCCTCTAGATTTTGATTCACACAAGCAAGAAAGTAAAAATGGCTGTTGTTGATTACCATGATGACATTCATTCAATATTCACATGCAACTTTTCAACATTGTACATTACATAAATGAGAAAAATGTGCACAAATTTTTATTTAAACCACAACGCAGTAGTTAGTTGACAATAGTAACACACACACACACAGTAGTGGTTGGTGTGGGTATATATATTTGAATGCAAGCATTAATGAGTTAATATCTTTCCATTAGTCATTATTATTATTTTTGTTTAATAATTAGTATAATAGTGGTGAAAGTGTACATTTTGCTCATCATGTTTTAAATCTGTTTCTTTTGTGTATGCTTTTGTATAGTAAATTTATAAATATGTGTAATATTTATGAATTATTTTTCTGTGCAGTCTCGTGTAGCTGTACAAAGCAAGGGGGAGCGCAATTTTCATATTTTTTATCAGCTTTTGTCTGGTGCTGATACTAATTTTCTTTGTGAGTTCAGTACTTCATCATTTATTTTTTTTATTAATATCTGTCCAGCTTTTAAAATTGATTTTATTGTTTTAGTTTATCACTTATACATCTAGTCAAGTATAATAGATGTGAAGTTATTGTAACTGATACAGATTTCTTAACTGAATCAAGCACTTTTCATTTTACAGCGATTATTCATTTAGTTGTTATTCTTGTCTTGATAACAGCATATTATAAATATGTCTCATATAAGGAAAATTAAATTTAAATTGTTCTAATCTTATTGGTTTAGATTTTTTTTTATAAGCTTATGTTAATTATTCATTCACTCTTTCATTCAAAAAAAAATATATTTTCAGAATAAAGTAATGTGTGTTTTGTCAGAGTATTTTACAGTGTCCACACAGTAGAGGTCTTACCTTAGGTCTGATATCCAAGTTGACAATACTTTGTCAAGGAGTTTTACAAATAAAAACCAAAAAGAGCAAAACAAAAAAAACAAAAAACATCAAAAAGGATAGACTTTAAATGTTTAAAGATTAAAAAAAAAAAAATATTGACAAAAGATTCTTCTATACTAAACAATGATAACTAGAATAAATATAATAGTTGTTTTTAATATTTGGAAATTTTTTTTTCTCAATAACTTCTTTCCTCACAGTAACCACAATAGACTTTTCATATTTTTATGTTCTTGGGCTTGGTTTGCTCTTGTGAGGATTTCCTTTTCTCACTAAAAGAGGGCATTCTGCTTGTTGTAGTGCATGTGGATGTGGTTAGTTCCTTGTAGTGCTGGTGGCGACTGTGTTGTTTTTGTTTCTGTTACTTTATTTGTTTGGTTTTTAAGTCTCTGCCTAAAGTGTTTTAGGGAAGACATAGAGTGTTTGTTTCTGAAGGACATTGATGAGTGATTTTTAGATTAATTTTTCAGTTTGTGGCTATGGATAAAGTAGTGGTTGTGTAGAGAGTGGGACTTGTAACAGGCGTGATGCCAATGATTGTTTTACTTTCTTCATTGTATAGGAAGTGTTATATAGTATTTTCTGTTCTACATTGATTGCATGAGTTTGTTTGACTGAGGCCTTCTGTGTTAGAAATATTGAATTGAGTTTTAATCTGAAAATCAGAAAAATCTGTAAGTTGTTGGATAAGTTAGGAGGTCTTGGCATATTTTTCATTTTATAAATCTGTTTAATTTGTGCATGCAGGTGTGAAACAGTCTGCCCTGTTTTTTTACCATATTTCCCCCCTTGTCAGCTGTTTAGTTTCCTGTTATACTCTCATGCTTGGGATCCATAATAATATGGTGTTAATGTATTGTCTAGTTTCATGATATATTGTATTCTAGAAATGTTTGTGTTGCATATTTGTCTGTATTGAAAATAATGAGTCAGTTATTATTAATATGTTTTAGTGAGGGATAAGGATGGGGTTTTGTTCACTTGTAAAATGAGAATACCCAAGCAAAATGGCCAGAAAAATAAAAAAAGTACCAAATTGACAGATTACAGAATACTCCCCAACTAATTTGCAAAAAAGAATTATTAAAAAACACAAATTAAACAAAGCAGAACCCCCCTCATGAACCCACCTCCAACAAGGACAGACCTTACACTTCAGAAAATCCCAAAATGCTCCAGACCACAACAATCATGCTAAAACACATACAGAATTTACCCAGATCACCTAAAACTTTACACAGTTGTTCCAAACATCTATATGAACTGGAGCAGCCATTCACTCTTATCAAGGAACATACACTTACATCTCTATCTCACTCTTAGTTTTGTCAACCATTGGGGCACCACTGATGACCTGACAACCAGTTTCCTCCATTCCATTCTGTTCCCTGATAATCTTACTGTATTGCTCAGTTTCAGTCCTGTCCACTCTGAAATGTTATCCTCCCATCTTTTCCTCTGCCTTTCTCTCCTTCAGCCTCCTTGCACAGTACCTTGCATGATTGTCTTGGCAAGCACTGTTGATCATGTGACATGCCCATACCATTTCATTTTGCAATTTTTCACAATGGCCAATAGCTCTTTCTAGGGACCAATGGCTTGCCTAATTCTGTTTCATTTCCTCATTCATGACATGATCTCTATATGAAATGTCAAGCAATCTTCAAAAGCATCTCATTTCAGTGGCTGGTATCTTCCTTTCGAGATCCGCTGTAATGGCCCATGACTCACAGGCATATAAAAACACAGATACAACCAAGGAGCGCATCAGTCTGATTTTTGAGCTGACTGAGATGTTTCTGTCTTTCCAAACTGTCTTCAGCCTTGCCATTGCTGTTATTGTCAGTGTAATCCTGAACAATATTTCTGGCTTTGATCCCTCATCTGTCACAATGGGTCCTAAGTACTTGAATTTATTAACTGTTTCCAGTTTCTCATCACCAATCATGATGTCATTGCCAATGCCACTGGTGTTGTTGGTCATCAATTTGGTCTTCTCAGCACTTATTTCCATACCAAATTACACCATGCTAATTCAGTATTAACAGCATAACTCATAGCCATTTGGAAACTTGTTTTTTTCTTCTTTTCATAATTTTATTTTTTGGCTCAGAAATCAAATCCAAGGTACTATTCTAATTGAGTGGACATTTGGTTCTACAATGAAGGAAGAAGTAAACTGGTGTCTCGATATATTGCAGACCCACATACAATGTGGACAGCCTTTGGACCCCTTTCTTCTTTTTTTTTAACCATCCAGCCTCTTCACTTTACATGCACAGAGTTAACAGCACTGTATCAAGTCAACTGGCTCAATTTGCAAACGTTTTGCCAACTATGCTTAAATTTTACACAGTATAAGTGTTCAGTATATTGTACATATACTTGCCACTTTGTAAACAGCTTAACAATGATCACTATTATTTTGAAAACTTCATGCACATCCTACCACAATCTTAACAGAGTAAACACATTTTTGGGTTGAGGTGGCTAGAAACCCAGGCAAAAATTCTTCATTTGCAGTCCATAATTGACTTAGATAATGAGAAGGAAAGAGAAGGAATGAAACAAATGTATATCACGTCATTTTTCAACAAATGAGTGAGTAAACTTTCATGTCCTCATGCAAGAGACTGCATGTTTTATTAATGCTAAAAAACCTTTATAATACACAATTTTCTAATTTAGTCCAACAATGCTGTGTTTACATATGCTTAAATTACATGGCTTAAAGTAGCTGTGTAGGTTGAACTGTAAGTTGATAAACAGTCCCTGCAAAGTGACATGGATTTTTCTTATGTGACAGAAAGGATCCCTCATTATAATGCAGTCTCACGTACAATGTGGTCACATTTTTTGGACCCCAAGGAGTGTGATACGTCAAGGCACCAGTATAATAACAAAAGCATCATAAGTTTTATTGACTCTAAAATGAACTTTTATACTCTTTTGTTTCAAGATTATTATAAATTTGTAAAAATAACAGATCAACTCCTTTTTTTTCCTCATTATTCATGGTGATTTTCTGCATGAAACATTATAATAATAATATTTTTATTGTGTTTTTCAGATGAATTAAGACTGGTTCCAGGAGCAGAAAACTACAACTTCCTAAATGCCAGTGGTTGTATTGAGGTGGACACTATTGATGACAATGCTGATTTCAGCGTGGTACAGGTGAGAAGAATTTTGTTTTTATGTAAGTTTCTTAGCAATAGATTTGTTTTTCTGCTATTCATTCATAAAACACTTTTTTCAGATGAATTTATAAATTTAAACATTTAGGTGATGACATTACGATATATTTCTTCATATAAGAAGACTTGATTATGCTTGATTTACAATTCTTTTTCAGAATGGAATGCGAGTGATAGGATTTCAAGAGGATGAAATTTTAGCACTTTTTAAGTTGTTAGCCAGTATTCTGAAGCTAGGCAATGTCAGTTTTTCACCTCGCACCAATGCTGACAATACAGATGGCTGTGATATTGCCACTCCAAAAGGTATTAAAATCTTTCACATTTAATGCAATGATATTTGTTAAGACCATCACATTATATTTTATTAAAATTATTTTGTTTCTCTGTAGTCATTCTTGTGATATAATGTATAATTATGGTGAAAATATATATAAAGAAAGAGCATATACAAACATAATTTAGGGCATTATGCAAAGGGAAGTGTGATGCCAATGCCACTTAGTTAATGATTATAATTATTATAAATTAATTAATCATTCATAACTAATTACAAGTGGTGAGAATTTTTAATTTATATTATTAATAATTCTCCAGCAGACACCACTCCTCTCTCTCATTAGGCAGATTTGTGGGCACTGTAAATATTTTCTCTCTTTCACAACATTAAAGACAAACATTTACTGTTACACAATATTCCGTAGGTAGAAAATTTCTTCTTATTAAAGAGAAAACAAATCTATCTTTAATCTATATTTAGTGAGCCCCCATCCAAACACTTCTTCTCCAACATAAGGTTATCAATATGTGTAAGAAGATCAATAAATTTATTAAATCAACAATCAAATATACATATGACAGATACAATGAAAAGATTACTTGACATCAATATCTCCACAAAACCATGTTTACATAGTTTCTCTATTTCACATTCTTATATATTAAAATACATTGCAACATTAGTGTCAATACAAATCACAGGAGAGTTCTTTATCAGTGAACAGAAATGGAATTATTAGAGATAGCGATATTAGTTTTTACTTAACCTGAGTTAAACTCTGTCTCAACAGTCCGTCGTGCTTCGCAGCAAAGATACAAGTTCAGTTTCCAAGTGTTTCTCTCCTCATGTTGAAATCACTGACATGCTGTTATTCTCTCAAAGCCAAACCTAAACTCACTGATGTGTTGTTATTCTCTCAAAGCCAAACCTCTTTCCCTCTTTCACTATGTCAGGTTCTTCAAGCAGAATAACAATTACAACAACTCTAGTACTTCTTATACCAGAAATTGCTCATATAGTCAGCATACTTTGCCGCCTTACATCAAATGGAGTGTAGCATATTCTTCACACTTATATACTGCTTCCAGCCTCTATTATGGTTGGTCATAGCAGTTTATAATCAGTGAACCAAAGATTTAAATCATACACAGAAAGGCTGCTTGTCCCTGTAAATATGCAAACAGGGAACAAACTTTAGGTTTCCAGTTTATCACTTTAAAACTCCATTCTTCCTTACATTCCAGATTCAACTTACAGTTTCCTGCAATGGTATTTATTAGCCCAATATAGGCACACAACATAATAAATACAGCATATCTAAACAATGTCAAGTGTTACCACACTACATATGACCACCTTAGTTCAAACATTTGTAGAAATTATAGTCTACTCACATAATACATCTCTACTTAAAGTATAACATATCAATAGCAAAAATGCATGAAATATTTCTAAGTCCATTCTCACTCAGTCTCACCATTTAGCTAATGGCTGCCTTTCAAGACCAGACTTCTTTGCCACTTCAAATTCAAGTGAATTAGATTTCTCTACAGCAGTAAACTTTTAGGTCTCAGCCCATTGCTGGTCTCAATCTCATAAATCATAACCATTGGATAAATAAAACTAGTCTGCATTATATCAGTAATTTTCTAGCATATTCTCAACTCAGGTTGTTTACTTCCAACTCTGACACTTACAAAAATACCATCATAAGTGCCCAAGGTACTCTGAAAATTTAAATTTAACAAATTTATATAACAATTAAGTATTAAAATAGGGATAGGCTGACTTACTCTGCCACAGGAAGTGAATGGGTATAGAGTTGCCAATGTCAACTTTCTATATGTTGTTGACTGGTTTTCTTTTAAATTAGAGTATATCTTCCTCACCTGAGAGAAAATGTAAAAATAAAATTCTCTTTTGAAATATGATTAATGCCAAGTTGAACTGATTGAACTTTACAGAGCAGCATTCATTCTGGTGGTAGTTCTTTTAAAATTAAAATAGTTTATCAAATTCTTTACAACACATTTAAAATATTTGTTAATCTAATTTGCTAATGTGAAGATAACTGAATTGGCTGATCAGACAATCTTTTACATCACTGACTTTTAAACTAACAAAAGAGGAGTGTTGTCCTGTGTTTTGGTGTGGTGGTGAATGTATACATCACTATATGTTGAGATTAATAAAGTATTTGGTTTTGTTTAAAGTTTAAACAGTTGATATTATTGGTTAAACTAATTGATATTAGAGATAATTCTTTCAGAGGAAAAGAACGATTAATCAACTACAAACCACTTCATACTTTGTTCAGATCTAGATATTGAAACTCTAAATAACATTTACATCATTCCACATGACAGAATATAAAATTAGGTTGTTTTATTAACTAATTCAGTTTATGCGTAAGTAAGTTTTACCATTATACAACCTGAACAAAAAACTAAACCAAACAAATATTTACTATTTATTATTTATCACTGTCAGTTTGTGCTAGCTCAAAATATTAATTAATATGTTTATTACAGATATACAAGGTATCAGAATTTGAAAATAAATTGCAAAACTGAAGTTAAATATATACCAGGGTTAATTTTCAAAAATGCATAATTTTTCCAAACATTGCTAAATATGTAAGGACTGATTGTCCAAAAAACAATGTGAAAACTGCACTAATCTACCGATATTATTTGCATTATTTCTTCATTTTGCTTACAGAGGTTCAAGAAGTTGCAGAGTTATTAGGGTCTTCTTTCCAACCTTTGGCGTTTGCTCTCATGCATCGAACAGTGGCAGTTAAAGGAGATTTTGTTACCACTGGTCTCAGTGTTGGAGAGGTGAGAATTTTGATAATATTTAGAGTTTATTTCATTTGAGAGCATTGTTGCTAATTTTATTGTACTTTTTGCTGCTAACTTTTTTTCTGACAGAAGAAGAAACTTAAAAAAAATTCTTCTATAAACTATTTTATTATTCTAGTTCACTTCTTTTACAAGACATTTACAGTTTAAAATATTACATTATTACACAACAATGCTACAATTACACTAGAACAAACTGTTTTAGTAGCACAGTTCTAAATTGAGCTCATTGGCAGTAATAACAAGCCCTTGTTTAAATATTAATCCTTTTTTCATATAGATTTACTGAATTAATGAGTTGATTGATGATTTGAGGATTATTTTTCTCAAGTTTCTTATATATTTCATTATGTAAATCCTAATATTTCAGTCTGATTTAATATAATTATGCTTTACAGTAATGAAAATACTGTCAGTGACAGTTAAGAAAGTGACAGTTTGAGACCATAATATAACTGCTTAGTGTAAGCAGTTACATGATGTATTGTTTAATAATACCAGAACTGATAAAAAGATATAGTAATTATTATTACTTTTAATAACTTATTATGTCTCATATGGGGGGTTGCTGTTGTTGTCAGAATCAGTAAACAAAATGCATTGATAAAGGTATTAATAATTGCTGTATTAATAATTACAATAATGACAGTCCATTCACAAGATCATGCACACCTTAGAGGGAACATTGATCAAGGACATTTAGCTTTTCTTTAGGACAGGGGCCAAAAATGAAAAAATGTTTCAGCCCAAGGACCCAAGTATTAAAGTTCATCTCCATACAGTTAGAGACAGAAAAGGTGAGGAGATTTTGCAAGTCTCCTTTGCTTTCTCAGGCGTTTGGATGCCCATTGGTACTTGGGATGAAAATGAAATAAATTCTTAAATTTATTACTAATTTAAATTCAGGAAAAATATATTATATAATATAAATTCAGTCTTATATAATATACGACTGTTACATTACTGGAAAATTTAAATGTTTGATTTAGGCAGAGGTGTGATCCTTCTCTGGGCATTTATGCAAATCAAATACACTTGCAAATGCATCTTCTTAGAAGTCATAGATTTTATTTATGAAAATGAGCAAAATAAAACTTACAAATATCCTCATGCAAATGATTTTTTTATCAACAGCCAGCAAACTGCACACATTTTATTTAAATAAAGAAATACTTGTAATAAATTAAATAAATTTATAGATTCACAAAAGTAAAATGATGTTATATAAGATAATGAAAATTAATTCAGAATTTGCTCAATGTATTTATTTGCATTTTTGTGTGATATATCATCACATATATATATATATATATATATATATATAAAACAGTATTTTAACAAATAAATAAAATTTGTTTGGACAGGAGAATTATACTTAAATATAGAAATCTCTGTGGCATATAGAGATACATGATTTAACATCTGTTTAATTATTTTTTATTATCTTTCCCTTTTAGGTGTTTAACTGAGTGAAACAAACATATTTGTATTGTAAGTTTTGGTTAATAAAATGTTGGGAGAAAATAACAAGGATAGACATGTCAGGTAATAAAAGTCTTGAGTATGGTATTAATTCATTTAATTATTTGTGATAAACAAGGTAATTTTGAGTTTAATTCTACAACTATATTTTCTTTAGAAAGTACTTAACTAATTAGCAGCAGATGAAATTGTTGAAAGTAAATTGTTAATGTAGGTGTTTCATTCTCAATTGTCAAGCATTTTATAAATAGTAGGATATGATGGTAATTTCTTCCATTAATACCAGATTGAGTTTACCATTGTTAATTGTTACAGTCGTACTATGCACGGGATGCACTCTGCAAGGCAATCTATAGTCGGATGTTTTCTTGGCTGGTTTCACGCATCAACGATAGCATCAAGGTGAGGGAAATGCATTAATCAGTTTAATATAGATAATCTAATAAAGTATTTGTTTTGGTAAATGTAAGATGTATTGAAAGAAGTGTGTCTGTTTATTTTCATACAAGCATTTTTTAATTGTACATCATAAGACACTTAATTGCACTGACCAGATGATCTTAATTTGCAATGCTGACAGTCATAGTAAAACACTTAAATGCAACATAATTTAAACCTTAAAATGTATTTCTTATAAGTAATATATTATCAAATATATTTCATAATTGTTTATTCATTGTACAATGTAGTGCCCATACTGATAGAATTACTTTCTTTGCATACACTAAAGTTAGTTGTGGCACTAGGTTATTCCTGACAAGATAGAAATAAATAAAATTAGATATTTTGTTTCACAGCCCCCATATAATTATAACTTCAGGTCAAGTTGTGGTACTAGGTCATTCCTGTCAGGGTGGAATTAATAAATTTAGATATTTTATTTCACAGCCATCCATGTAATTATAGATCCAGGAACTCATTTTCTCTTTTGCAGAAATTTTACTAGTCCTATTTTGATTTCAATTTATCTTGACTCTTACTAGTAATATTTTGATATCAGTCGTATCATGAATCTTACTAGTAATATTTTGATATCAGCAGTATCATGAATCTTACTAGCTGTATTTTGTTATCAGCTGTATCATGAATCTTACTAGTCATATTTTTATATCAGCTGTATCATGAATCTTACTAGTCATATTTTTATATCAACTGTATCACAAAACTTACTAGTAATATTTTGATATCAGTTGTATCATGAATCTTGTTAATAATATTTTGGTATTAGCTGTATCATGAATCTTAATAGTAATATTTTGATATCATTTGTATCATGAATCTAGCTAGTCATATTTTGATTTTATTAATTTTTCAAGTAATATTTTGATATTAACTGTATCATGAATCTTACTAGTAATATTTTTATATCAGCTGCATCATGAATCTTACTGGTCATATCTTGATATCATTTGTATCATGAATCTTACTGGTCATATCTTGATATCATTTGTATCATGAATCTTACTGGTCATATTTTGGTTTGAGCCGTCCAGTCATCCAGATGTTGTTTTGCTGTTATTTTGCTTACTCTGGACCCTTTTTGATTTGTGTTTCATTATCTACCAATAAATTATCTCTATTTCTATATTTATACTAAATTGTTTAGAGATGTTTATCCACATCGACTATTTCACTTCCCTGAATTGTTAGGTAAACTTATTGCTTCTATTGATCTTTCTATTCTTAATTTGCATTTGTTATTCTACTTTAATTTTTTATGATTTCTTATATAAAAATTAATTCTGCACTATCTTTAGTAGGTAATGTTATTTTTTTTATTTTTTTAAAATTTACATTCTTCCATCTTCTAGACCTGTTCAGATGGGCCTTTCAGAGTGACAAATCAATTTTGAAAATGCAATTGTGCATAAGGAATCTTCAAACTTTCAGAACTGATTTTACTTTTACTGTTCCTATTCCAAGTGGTTTGTTAGAGGCAACCTATTAACATGGAGACTTGTGTATTAAAGATTCTGTTTTCTGCTACTATATATTTTTTAATTTATGTTCTTTCCATTTGTCCCTTCATGGTTAGTGTGTAGTGTTAACTCAGTGTTAATAAATAAATGAACACACAGCTTCATTTATCATCCTTTGGTGTTAATATGGACACTTTTGAGACTGGAGCTAATTCTATTAGTATTTGACACTTGGTAAGTAATCAGAAGTAAAGAATGTACTAGTTTATAGTCATCATTATAATGTTTTCTTGTTATCTATACCAGCATCACAACCAATATTGGTATATTAGGAAGTAGGAAGGATTTCTACATTTCTACATAAAATAAGAATTTCCAAAATACGAGACAGTGCAAGTATGAATGTCCTTATGTATACAAGACAGAGTTGAGGGCTCATAATTACCCTAGAAGATAAATGACACAGCAAAATTCTATTGATAGTGTTCCCTCTTTACAGCCTCTAGTATAAGGAATGAAATGAAAAACAGGTAGGCTGGGATGAACTTTGTATATACTCATCTGGTAAATATTCAAGAAAAACTTATTTCACATAACAAAAATCTTTTTTCCATCATACATTCAGATGAACATACAACAATAGAATAAGAAATCGAAAGTGGAGGTATTCCTTGATGAAAAAAATTACATAAAAAACAAATGCATAGTGCACACAAGTAAAAAGAAATGCTGAGTAATAAGAAATAAAACCTACTCACGAATAAGTGACTAAGGTGGACTGGATTAATTCAGAATGGCAAAATCTGACTACATATATCTATTTCTGTTTTAGAAGAAGTGATCACTAGTCTAGATTTTGTTCTCTGCTTGACTGTGATTTCAGTAGATAAAGTTGTAATGCCCTAACTTGCTCTTGCTTGGAAATGGTATTGTCATCTGTTCCAACAAATAGGAAATAATGATTGAGTGTCCTAATTAGGAGGTCTATTTTGGGGCCAGAAAAAGTACATCTTTTACTAATCTGAGTGACATATCACTAAAGAAAGTATATTTTCACAGTATTCCTATTCAGAACAGGTATTCCACTGATCCTGTATACTAATACTATTGCCAGCAAATAAAGGGGGTTATAAAAGATTCAGTTTTAAACTCTTTAATTTCCAAAAGTTCAAAAATACCAAACAAAACCATTCATAGATTACATGATATCCCATGGTCATGATATCTCACA